>SJYT01014142.1:232407-254976 GCA_006410635.1 Cephalophus harveyi
TATCAAATATAAAAATATATATAAGTAATTATATGGCAAATTTGAATAATGAAATTTAAATATTAGAACTAATATGGATAGATAAGGAGAGAAAAGAAAGAAAAAAACTGAAAAAATATTTGATCTTAAAAATACTTATAAATTTTGATCACAAACTATGTTATAATATAAGCCTCTTTTCTTTCTTTATTGAAGTATTGTTGACTTACATATTATATTAGTTTCAGGTATATAACACAGTAATTAGATATTTATATACATTACAAAGTGATCACCATGATAACTCTGTGTGTCCTGTCACTTCAGCTGTGTCTGACTCTTTGCAAGCCTATGGACTGTAGCCCACAAGTTTCTTCTGTCCATGGGATTTTGCAGGCAAGAATACTGGAGTGGGTTGCCATTTCCTCCTCTAGGGGATCTTCCCAACCCAGGGATCTAAGCCACATCTATTACATCTCCTGTATTGGCAGGCGGGTTCTTTACCAGTAGAGTTACCCCACCATGCAAAGCTATTAAGTGTTATTGAGTATATTCCCTATATTGTACAGCCAATCCCAGTGATATTTATTTTATAACTGGACATTTGCATGTCAACTTTCCTCATCTATTAATATCTTATCAATACCTGTGATCCCATCTTATCTAGTTATCTCCAGCTTGTTCTCTATGAGTCTCTTACTATTTCATTATGAATGTTCCTTTATTTGTTTTTGCTTCCACATGTAAGTAAAATCATAAGACATTTGTCTTTTTCTGACTGACTTATTTCACTTAGCAAAACGTAAGGTCCATCTATGGTGCTGAAAACGGCAAGATTTTATTCTTTTTTATGACCATTTTAATTATAATGTGGTTTTAGTGTGGACCTCTTTGGGTTAATCTTGTTTGGGACTCTCTTTACTTCCTGAACCCAAATGTCTGTTTTCTTTTGCTTATTAGGGAATTTTCAGCTATTATTTCTTCAAATAAATTTTCTGCTCCTTTCCTTACTTCTTTCTGTGACTCCTATAATGCAAAAGTTAGTACACTGGATGCTGTCCTGCATGTATCTTATGAAAATTGAAAGTCACTCAGTTGTGTCCAGTTAAACTTTATGACCCCCATGAACTGCAGCCCACCAGGCTCTTGTCCATGGAATTCTTCAGGCAAGAATGCTACTTAGGGTAGCCATTCCCTTTTCCAGGGGATCTTCCTGACATAGGGATTGAAACTGGGTCTCCGTCATTGCATGTAGATTCTTTACCATCTGGGCCAGCAGGCATGCCTCTCAAGCTATCTTTAATTTCTTTTTTTTTTCTGTTCAGCTGGTGTGATTTCTACTACTCTCTCTTCCAATTCACTGACCTGTTCCTTTGGACATCTAATATACTGTTGATCTCTCCTAGAGTACTTTTAAAATCTCAGTTATTGTATTCTTCAACTCTGTTCAATTCCTCTTTATGTTTTCTAACTCCTGTTAAAAATTTTACTGTGTACTTTTTCTGAATTTGAGGAATATTTTTTATGATCCTTACCTTGAATTATGTGTTATATAGATTGCTTTTCTCCACTTTACTTAGTTCTTCTTTGGGAGTTTTTTCCTTGTTCCTTGTTTTGGAACATACTCCTCTGTTTCTTCTTTTTGCCTGCTTCTTTGTGTCTATTTCTATTTACTAGGTAGATTAGTTACATTTTCCAAGTGCAGAGAATTGGCCTTATGTATAAGATGTCCTGTGGAGTCTGGCAACACAGTCCCCTCTAGTCACCAGAGCTATATACTTTAGGGGTGCCCCCTACATGGGCTGCATGGGCCTTTCTGTTGGGCTGGGGTGATTACTGTGGGTGTACAATATGTTGTTCTAATAGGTATTCACCCTGTGAATAGCTATAATTTTGGTGTGCCCATGAGAGGAAGTGAGCTCAGTGTCTCCCTGTCTGCCAACTGGACACAGCTCTAACCTATTTTCTTTTCTAAAAGATAAAAATCCCATGGATCATGTCTCCTAAGGACAATTGAAGCAGAATTAGAAATTATTATTATTTTTTTAATTTTTCTTATAGAAATTATTTTTTTAAATTTTACTTTGTTTTACTGTACAATACTGCATTGGTTTTGGCATACATCAACATGAATCCACCATGGGTGTACACGAGTTCCCAATCCTGAACCCGCCTCCCACTTTCCTCCCCATACCATCTCTCTGGGTCATCCCAGTGCACCAGCCCCAAGCATCCTGTATCCTGCATCGAACCTAGACTGGCGATTCCTTTCTTATATGATATTATACATGTTTCAATGCCATTCTCCCAAACCATTCCACCCTCTCCCTCTCCCACAGAGTCCAAGAGACTGTTCGATACATCTGTGTCTCTTTTGCTGTCTCACATACAGGGTTATCATTACCATCTTTCTAAATTCCATATATATGTGTCAGTATACTGTATTGGTGTTTTTATTTCTGGCTTACTTCACTCTGTATAATAGGCTCCAGTTTCAACCACCTCATTAGAACTGATTCAAATGTATTCTTTTTTATGGCTGAGTAATATTCCATTGTGTATATGTACCACATGTTTCTTATCCGTTCATCTGCTGATAGACATCTAGGTTGCTTCCATGTCCTGGCTATTATAAACAGTGCTGCAATGAATATTGGAGTACACGTGTCTCTTTCAATTCTGGTTTCCTCAGTGTGTATGCCCAGCAGTGGGATTGCTGGATCATAAGGCAGTTCTATTTGCAGTTTTTTAAGGAATCTTCACACTGTTCTCCATAGTGGCTGTACTAGTTTACATTCCCACCAACAGTGTAAGAGGGTTCCCTTTTCTCCACACCCTCTCCAGCATTTATTGCTTGTAGACTTTTGGATCGCAGCCATTCTGACTGGTGTGAAATGGTACCTCATTGTGGTCTTGATTTGCATTTCTCTGATAATGAATGATGTTGAGCATCTTTTCATGTGTTTGTTAGCCATCTGTATGTCTTCTTTGGAGAAATGTCTGTTTAGTTCTTGGCCCATTTTTTGATTGGGTAATTTATTTTTCTGGAATTGAGCTGCAGGAGTTGCTTGTATATTTTTGAGATTAGTTGTTTGTCAGTTGCTTCATTTGCTATTATTTTCTCTCATTCTGAAGGCTGTCTTTTCACCTTGCTTATAGTTTCCTTTGTTGTGCAGAAGCTTTTAATTTTAATTAGATCCCATTTGTTTATTTTTGCTTTTATTTCCAGTATTCTGGGAGGTGGGTCATAGAGGATGCTTCTGTGATTTATGTCGGAGAATGTTTTGCCTATGTTCTCCTCTAGGAGTTTTATAGTTTCTGGTCTTATGTTTAGATCTTTAATCCATTTTGAGTTTATTTTTGTGTATGGTCTTAGAAAGTGTTCTAGTTTCCTTCTTTTACAAGTGATTGACCAGTTTTCCCAGCACCACTTGTTAAAGAGATTGTCTTTGATCCATTGTATATTCTTGCCTCCTTTATCAAAGATAAGATGTCCATAGGTGTGTAGATTTATCTCTGGACTTTCTATTTTGTTCCATTGATCTGTATTTCTGTCTCTGTGCCAGTACCATACTGTCTTGATGACTGTGGCTTTGTAGTAGAGCCTGAAGTCATGCCACAAAAAAAGAAAACTACAGGCCAATATCACTGATGAACATAGATGCAAAAATCCTTAACAAAATTCTAGCAATAATAATCCAACAACACATTAAAAAGATCATACACCATGACCAAGTGGGTTTTATCCCAGGGATGCAAGGATTCTTCAATATCTGCAAATCAATCAATGTAATTCACCAACCACATTAACAAATTGAAAAATAAAAATCATATGATTATCTCACTAGATGCAGAGAAAGCCTTTGACAAAATTCAACATCCATTTATGATTAAAAAAAAAAAAAAAAACTCTCCAGAAAGCAGGAATAGAAGGAACATACCCAACATAATAAAAGCTATATATGACAAACCCACAGCAAACATTATCCTCAATGGTGAAAAATTGAAAGCATTTCCCCTAAAGTCAGGAACAAGACAAGGGTGCCCACTTTCATCGCTACTATTCAACATAGTTCTGGAAGTTTTGGCCACAGCAATCAGAGCAGAAAAAGAAATAAAAGGAATCCAAATTGGAAAAGAAGAAGTAAAACTCTCACTGTTTGCAGATGACATGATCCTTTACATAGAAAACCCTACAGACTCCACCAGAAAATTACTAGAGCTAATCAGTGAATATAGTAAAGTTGCAGGCTATAAAATCAACACACAGAAATCCCTTGCATCCTGTACACTAATAATGAGAAAGTAGAAAAAGAAATTAAGGAAACAATTCCATTCACCATTGCAATGAGCAGAATAAAATACTTAGGAATATATCTACCCAAAGAAACTAAAGACCTATATATAGAAAACTATAAAACACTGGTGAAAGAAATCAAAGAGGACACTAATAGATGGAGAAATATACCATGTTCATGGATCGGAAGAATCAGAATTAGAAATTAAAAGAAAACTAAAATATTTTGTTTCACAGTCCAGTAAGAGACACAATATCAAAGGAAATTACAAAATATGTTGATCAGAATTATGACAAAAACATAGCAAATGAAAATCTGCAATATGCAGTTAAAATGGTATCAGAGAATAAGTATAGGTCCTTAAAAAAAAAAAAAAAAAAAAAAAGTAGAGGTAGGTGAAGAAGAAGGAAGAGGAAAGAGGAGAGGAAAAAGAAAAGGAAGAGGAAAGGAAGAGTAAAGAAAGAGGAAGAAAGTAAAAGCTAGTGTTCGGAGGTCCTTCTAGGGACAGAGACAAGAAAAAATAGGAAAGAACATAAGACATGAGGGTCACATTTTCCGTTTGATGAGCTTTCTCATGTTCCAAGGGGAGAGTGGGGTTGTAGAATGTGCTGCTCAGAAACATTAACTGACATTCTCAAAAACATGTGGCTCCTATTAGGTTAGTATTTAACCTAGATCTTCTGACCTCCCAATAAATTTGAACCTAAATTAATGGCCCTGTCCAAAATCATAAATATTTGTTTAAAATATACATAAATTTTTAATTCTAATTATGCATTAAGATTAGATCTATGTGTAAATATTCCTACTACTGATAGATATCAAGCAAGGTGTTTGTTCTTTTTCTTTAAAGACTGTGGATTTTTTTTAAAATTATTCTTCACTTGATTCTGTAGAGAACTCATTAAAACATTAGGAGTTGAAGTGAAACACAGAAGGAAATTGAAATTGGAATAAAGCTAAATGAACATACATTAGCCTATAAGGTGTCTTTATTAGCAATGAGCATTTCTGACTTTTGAATTGCTTAATGAACTGTGCTTACTGTTGCTGTAGTAAGGGGCCCAGGGTACTGAGTTATAGGGAAAAACCACTTAAGGACATGAGAAAATAGACCTCTGAATTGCTGTTATACATTTTAAAAGAAGTACAGAGTTTGATACTGCATCCTTTTGCTTTGCCTGGTCATCTGAAACACTTCTAGTGCAAAGTTAAGGCACATTATAAACCCTGTCTTATAACAGTCATATTACATCAAACAGGACTGCCTCCTCACACTAATAACAAAGATCTGGATGCCTGAAGACACATTACAAAATAAGGATTTGAGCCAGTTAGTACTCAAGGAAATGGCAACCCACTCCAGTATTCTCGCCTGGGAAATCCACGGAGAGAGAGGATCCTGGCAGGCTATAGTGGTGGTCACAAAGAGTGGACACAGCTGAGAAATTAACATACACACTTGTATTGAATATTTCTAAAAAGGTATAATTTAATGCATTTTTAGCTTTGAAGCACTGGAAGGAGAGTATACAGATTTGCTAGTTTCCACCCCCCACTTTGAGGTATACATATCAATAAATAAAGATGTTTTATAGAAACATCTTGTTTATGTAAGTGGCTTCCCTGATAGCTCAGTTGGTAAAGAATCCACCTGCAATGCAGGAGACCCCAGTTCCATTGCTGGGTCGGAAAGATCCGCTGGAGAAGGAATAGGCTACCCACTCCAGTATTCTTGGGCTTTCCCTGTGGCTCAGCTGGTAAAGAATTTGCCCACAATGTGGGAGACCTGGGTTTGATCCCTGGGTTGGAGAGATCCCCTGGAGAAGGGAAAGGCTACCCACTCTACTATTCTGGCCTGGAGTTGCAAAGAGTCGAACACGACTCAGCAACTTTCACTTCACTTGTTTATATAACAACATTTTTCTTATATAACAAAAAGGACACTAAAGCATTGGAGGATAAAAGGCATCAGGAGAGACTACATAGTACTTTGAGTGCACAATGAAGAAAGTTTGGGCAATTGCTGGCTTGAAGATCAACTGCTTTGCCAAGGTCTTAGTTCAGCCACAGATAAGCTAGTACATTCAGAAGGAGGGAAAGAAAGTAGAAGCAAAGCCCTGGTTAGAATCCTAGACTTGTACACACTTCTGTTGCTCTGTAAGCATCTCAGGCTTCACTGGGCACACTTTTTCTTAAACACTGGGGTTTTCTCTATCCCAATTGATGAGTTGTAAGGGCTTTGGCATTAAACTGAGCAGAAACAAAGGAGATGTGCATGCTCAGTCGTGTCCAATTATTTGCGATCCCGTGGACTGTAGCCTGCTAGGCTCCTCTGTCCATGGGATTTCCCAGACAAGAATACTGGAGTGGGTTGCCATGCTCTCCTCCAGGGGATCTTTCTGACCCAGGGATAGAATCTGTATCTCTCATATCTCCTGCATTGGCAGGCAGTTTCTTTACTACTTGAGTCACCTAGGAAGACCATCAGAGTGAGAAATGTCAAAAGGGATCATGCCAACCACTCTTTCAGATATCACCCTGAAAGGCAGGTGTTCCGAAAACATTTCAAAAAGATACACTTCTGAAGACAGCAAAACAGTAAATTTATGAAGGTCATTAGCTATGGCATTGTGAAGATCGCTTTCAAAAATGGGATGAGTTGACTCTATCCCAGTTGCAGAATCTGTCCAAAAAACATAAGATGTAAGTAAAATAATTCTAAAAGTATACAGGAACTTCACTGGTGGTTTGGAGGTTAAGAGTTCATCTTCCAAGGCAAGAGGTGCAGGTTCGATTTCTGGTCTTGGAGCTAAGATCCCACACGTTTCAGGGCCAGGAAAGTCAAAGCATCAAGCAGAAAAAATACTGTAAAAAATTCAGTAAAGACTTTAAAAAACAGTTCAGTTCAGTTTAGTTCAGTCACTCAGTCATGTCCAACTTTTTCAGACCCTATGGACTACAGGACACCAGCCTTCCTTGTTCATCACCAACTCTCAGAGCTTACTCAAACTCATGTCCATCAAGTCTTCGATGCCATCCAACCATCTCATCCTATGTGGTCCCCTTCTCGGTTCAGTTCGGTCGATTCAGTCTCTCAGTCATGTCCGACTCTTTGGCACCCCATGAATCGCAGCAAGCCAGGCCTCCCTGTCCATCACCAACTCCCTGAGTTTACTCAAACTCACGTCCTTCGACTCAGTGATACCATCCAGCCATCTCATTCTCTGTCGTCCCCTTTTCCTCCTGCCCTCAATTCCTCCCAGCATCAGAGTCTTTTCCCATGAGTTAACTCTTCGCATGAAGTGGCCAAAGTACCAGAGTTTCAGCTTTAGCATCAGTCCTTCCAAAGAAATCCCAGGCTTGATCTCCTTCAGAATGGACTGGTTGGATCTCCTTGCAGTCCAAGGGACTCTCAAGAGTCTTCCCCAACACCACAGTTCAAAAGCATCAATTCTTCGGTGCTCAGCCTTCTTCACAGTCCAACTCTCACATCCATCTCCTTCTAGTCCACATTAAAAAAATCTTTAAAAAGGTATACAGATTCCTAGATTTGGAATATCCCCTTAAATTGAAATAAAATTCCTAATTGGTCTTGCTATCTGGAAGAGCAGATTCTTAGCTAACTGCTCTGGCATCTGATTTATTATGGGTTGTGTCTCATAGTAAGGAGAAGCTCCATCTATCTGAGAAACAAGGTGCACTTAATGAAACTGTCCAGCAATAAGCATGTCATTCACTTCTATTTCCACCTCTCCTAAAGACTATAGAATTGATTTTCAAATGAGCACCATAGATTCAAAGAAGGACCAAATTAGTTTAATAACAGATAAGTAATCTGAGCATAGCACTTGACATGAGAGGGTATGAGGTATAATTATTTTCTGTACTTATTTGACCTGTCCTTGGCAGCTACCTCATCTGAGGATCTTTGGAATTCTCAATTTTAATTCCTGAGCATTTTGAATTCTCATTTCAGAAATATTCATTTCAATTTTTGATGATGTGCAAACGCACTTTTGATTTCTGGACCTAAATATTTTTATTGTGGTGATGTCATCTGAAATCTAGACACCAAATATTTAACTCCTTCATCCATCATAGTATGCACTGATGACCCAAATTCTGAGCAATTACGGAAGTAATTGTTCTGTTAGAATTGTTTTTACACAAGGCACATTACAATTCAATATGTTAAATTAGAAATAACCTCCCATTGTTTTAGAGGATGAATAATATTCAAATATATCCAAGCAGATCTGTAAGGGGAAATGCGCTTATAAAAACTGCATTTGAACAGAGATACTGTGTGTGCAGTTGCTGTTGATTCTCCAAAATGAATCCATATTGTGAAAAGAGATCGGCAGTACTTGTTGATAATGCCCATGGAAAAATTTGGCATCTGCATATTTTTCTAGTTAAAGAAATAATCCTAGAGCACTAATTTATGCTAATGATACACCATTTGGCTTCACAAAGACAGACAGCTGAGCTAAGGTCCATTTCCTATTTATGGGAAGTCATGTACAGCATTCAGTTGCAATGTGCACTGATGTTTAAAAAAATTCAAACGAATGGAAAGTACAAAGTTGCTGGCAGAAGGGCTTTTGCCCTAAATGGCAATTTGAATTTAATTACAAATGATACCTACATGAATTTTCTATCAACATTTAGAAAAACACTCAGCCCTGCTTTCCTCCTCTGTAGTACTTCTAATTTGTCTTTATATTCTGTTATTGCCTAAACCAAATGCCTTGGGAATTATGTGTTTATAAATCTTACTCTGCTACTAGAAAGATATAGAGGACAGTAAATACATCGTATTGGTTTCTACATCCCTATATTCTAGCCCAGCGTCTTTTCAGCATTATGTGGAAAAATATATACATATATATATTTAGTTAATTGAGTCACTTTCTCTTTCCTAAAGTTTGACATAACCTCATTTCCTCAAATACCAATTCCATATTTTATTCCTGCAGATATCAAACCACTTCAACTCATTTGCCACAAAGATAGCATTTGATCATATGGTATGCATTGTTTGTTAGCTGTTTTATCCACTACTCAATTGATTAATTAACTTATAACTTACTAATATATTAATTCATCTAATTATCAAATATTTCAGAGTTTTTATTTTTAAGGACAAACAAAGAATTAGGCAATTAATTTTTAATTTCCAAAGATTTCTAGGCCAGCGCTAAGTGCACACAGTATTTGTGTAAATTTGAGCAAGTTACTTAAATATCTCTTTGCTTTAGTTTCCACTATCATTAAATGGAGATGAAATAGCATACTGTATTTGTAATAAAGATTAAGTGAGTCACACAGCTAAGATATAGCAATAGAATAAGTATGATAAAGCTGTTCATCAATGTTATTGTATTAGCTGACCAACAAATTTATACCAATCTTCCCGGGATCACATACTTTATAAAGGAAGACAAAAAATTTTAGCAGCATTAATCTAGAAAAGATTGTCTCTATTTTACAAAGTTCATAAATGGGATTTTTTAAATTTTATAATCATAAAATAACTTAAAAATAAAACTGTGTAAAGAATGGTGACCTATTTAACACAATTAGTAATGTGAATAATGAATGAACTGATGAATCAAGTTACCCTTCTTGCTTAAATACAGTTAACTGTGAATTTACTGGATTATTTTCTTCTACAACAATTAGCCATTATTCTTTAAACTTTTTGAAGTGGAAAAAATGGCCAATCCAGTCTCATTTGGACAGGTTTGTCTTAAGAATGCTTACCTGAATTTCAGAGCTTATACTCGTGGTGATTTTTTTTTTTTGCTACTTTTTAAATTGTTTTTCTAAAATAACAAAGCTAAATGGCAAAGTTTGAGCCTTAAAAATAAACTTAAGTCCTTATTTATTAATCTAGATTTTTCAACTAGTCTATTTCTTAACTTAAAAAAAGAATCTAACTGTATTAAAGTTGGGGAATATGGGACTAGAATATAGGGCTTCCCTGGTAGCTCAGCTGGTAAAGAATCTGCCTGCAATGTGGGAAACCTGGGTTCAATCCCTGGATCGGGAAGATCCCTGGAGAAGGGAAAAGCTGCCCACTCCAGCGTGTGCACTCATCTCACACGTTAGTAAAGTAATGCTCAAAATTCTCCAAGGCAGGCTTCAGCAATATGTGAACCATGAACTTCCAGATGTTCAAGCTAGTTTTAGAAAAGGCAGAGGAACCAGAGATCAAATTGCCAACATCCTCTGGATCATCATAAAAGCAAGAGAGTTCCAGAAAAATATCTGAGTGAGTGAGTGAAGTCGCTCAGTCATGTCCCATGACTCTTTGCGACCCCATGGACTGTAGCCTAACAGGCTTCTCTGTCCATGGGATTCTCTAGGCAAGAATACTGGAGTGGGTTACCATTTCCTTCTCCAGGGGATCTTCCCGACCCAGGGATCGAACCTGGGTCTGCCACATCAGAGGCAGACACTTTAACCTCTGAGTCACCAGGGAAGCCCTAGAAAAACATCTGGTATTCCCATCTCTTTCAGAATTTTCCACAGCTTATTGTGATCCACACAGTCAAAGGCTTTGGCATAGTCAATAAAGATGTTTTTCTGCTTTATTCAGTTCAGTTCAGTTCAGTTCAGTCGCTCAGTCGTGTCCGACTCTTTGCGACCCCATGAATCGCAGCACGCCAGGCCTCCCTGTTCATCACCATCTCTCGGAGTTCACTCAGACTCACATCCATCGAGTCCGTGATGCCATCCAGCCATCTCATCCTCGGTCGTCCCCTTCTCCTCCTGCCCCCAATCCCTCCCAGCATCAGAGTCTTTTCCAATGAGTCAACTCTTCGCATGAGGTGGCCAAAGTACTGGAGTTTCAGCTTTAGCATCATTCCTTCCAAAGAAATCCCAGGGTTGATCTCCTTCAGAATGGACTGCTTTATTGACTATGCCAAATCCTTTGACTGTGTGGATCACAATAAGCTGTGGAAAATTCTGAAAGAGATGGGAATACCAGACCACTAACCTGTCTCTTGAGAAACCTATATGCAGGTTAGAAAGCAACAGTTAGAACTGGACATGGAACAGACTGGTTCCAAATAGGAAAAGGAGTATGTCAAGGCTGTATATTGTCACCTGCTTATTTAACTCCTATGCAAAGTACATCATGAGAAACATTGGGCTGGAAGAAGCACAAGCTGGAATCAAGATTGCCAGGAGAAACATCAATAACCTCAGATATGCAAATGACACCACTCTTATGGCAGAAAGTGAAGAGGAACTAAAAAGCCTCTTGTTGAAAGTGAAAGAGGAGAGTGAAAAAGTTGGCTTAAGGCTCAACATTCTTAAAACGAAGATCATGACATATAGTCCCATCACTTCATGGGAAATAGATGGGGAAACAGTGGAAACAGTGTCAGACTTTATTTTTTGGGGCTCCAAAATCACTGCAGATGGTGATTGCAGCCATGAAATTAGAAGACGCTTACTCCTTGGAAGGAAAGTTATGACCAACCTAGATAGTATATTAAAAAGCAAAGACATTGCTTTGCCTACAAAGGTCCGTCTAGTCAAGGTTATGGTTTTTCCAGTGGTCATGTATGGATGTGAGAGTTGGACTGTGGAGAAAGCTGAGCACCAAAAAACTGATGCTTTTGAACTGTGGTGTTGGAGAAGACTCTTGAGAGTACCTTGGACTGCAAGGAGATCCAACCAGTCCATTCTAAAGGAGATCAGTCCTAAGTGTTCATTGCAGGGACTGATGCTAAAGCTGAAACTCTGGTACTTTGGCCACCTCATGCGAAGAATTGGCTAATTGGAAAAGACCCTGATGTTGGGAGGGATTGGGACAGGAGGACAAGGGGACGACAGAGGATGAGATGGCTGGATGGCATCACTGACTCGACATACGAGTTTGAGTAAACTCCGGGTGTTGGTGATGGACAGGGAGGCCTGGCGTGCTGCGATTCATGGGGTCACTGAGTCGGATCCGGCTAAGCAACTAACGCTTCCACTTGTAAACACTTGCATAAGACTATAATGGAAACTGAAAGCCTGGTCTCACCTCCTAGAATGGAGACCTCCTCACTTTGTTCATCCCGAGAAAATCACTTGGCATCTCTGAACCTTCATGACCCCATTTGAAAATATGATGTGTAGAAAAAATAGAAAATGTAAGCAGAGAATTTCACACATGGTTTGGTACAGTAGATGCACTGTGATGTTTATTTCCATCACTCCCAAGGCTTCTCCTTGAAGCTATGATTTATCTGCTCAAAATAGAACATTGATTTTTCATTACTTTTATTGGAAATACTAGCATTTCTTTTTCCATAGAAATTTAATAATTTATGTTATTGGCAGCCACTCTTTATTAAAATGTTATACTTAAAAATCATGCAAGATCCTTGAAAAACATCTAATTCCAAGTTCCTTTTAGTACTTTCATAATCATTGCCACAGCCCTGCAATATAACCATGAACACTTTTCTTCAATATCCCTATTTTCCAGGAACACTCTCCTTCCAAAGAAAGAGTTGCATTTTAAAGTCTATTCAACTCTGAAATTCCCCTCCCCTTGTTTCCCTTCATTGACTCCATCCTGATTCCTTGGGAACCCACATAACAAGTATTATCTGTTTTTGAATGCCAGTCCTTAACTCTTATCATCCAGCTAGCCTATTGCCCTCTTTCACCTTTTCTTCTCTCAAAGGAAGCCTATTGCTTGCTGAGGTTTGAAGTAAGTTATTTGCTCCCTAAATTTAAAAGATACTTGCCCCTTGAAAGCAAAGCTATGACAAACCTAAGCATATTAAAAAGCAAAGACATCACTTTGCTGACAAAGGTTCATGCGGTCAAATTTTGATTTTCCAGTAGTCATGTATGGATGTGAAAGTTGGACCAAAAGGAAAGCTGAATACCAAAGAACTGATGCTTTCAAATTGTGATGTTGAAGATTCTGAGATTCCTTTGGACAGCAAGAGATTAAAGCAGTCAATCCTAAAGGAAATGAACCATGAATATTCACTGGAAGGACCGATGCTGAAGCTGAAGCTCTAATACTTTGGCCACCTGATGTGAAAAGTCAACTCATTGGAAAAGACCCTGATGCTGGGAAAGATTGAAGACAAAAGAAGAAGAGGGCAACAGAGGGTGAGATGGTTAGATGGCATTACTGACTCAATGGACATGAATCTGAGCAAACTCCAGGAGATAGGGAAGGACATGGAAGCCTGGGGTGCTCTAGTCTATGGCATGCTTTAAAGAGTCAGAGACAGCCTAGTGACTGAACAACAGTATTTACTATGTTTGTGGACTCAGTTTATTCAGCTAAAGTTATGGAAAATCATATCTCCTTTTCTTGGTTCTGAGGAATTAATGATAAATATCATTAAATAAATATTAGTACCTTTGTGTGTCAGGCATTAGTTGAGAAACTATGGGTTTAAAATGAACAGAATGTGCAAATCTCCTTCTATTATGAACTCACTTTCTTGTGGGGAAGCAGAGAGTACACAACCTATAGTGTGGTATAGAAAATAAGCAAAATAGAAAATAGGTCAGTAGGTATGGCTAAGTAAAAATAAGAGAAATAAAGTAATAGGCTATTTGAAATACTGGAACTTGAGGTATTAAATTTAGATATTGTAATGAAGGGAATAAGGAGCTCATGATGTGAGCCACAGTCAGCTCCCAGTCTTGTTTTTGCTGACTGTATAAAGCTTCTCCATCTTTGGCTGCAAAGAATATAATCAATCTGATTTTGGTGTTGACCATATGATGATGTCCATGTGTAGAGTCTTCTCTTGTGTTGTTGAAAGAGGGTGTTTGTTATGACCAGTGCATTCTCTTGGCAAAACTCTATTAACCTTTGCCTTGCTTCATTTCATACTCCAAGGCCAAATTTGCCTGTTACCCTAGGTGTTTCTTGACTTCCTACTTTTGCATTCCAGCCCCTATAGTGAAAAGGACATCTTTTTTGGGTATTAGTTCTAAAAGGTCTTGTAGGTCTTCATAGAATCGTTCAACTTCAGCTTCTTCAGCATTACTGGTTGGGGCATAGACTTGGATAACTGTGATATTGAATGGTTTGCCTTGGAAACGAACAATGATAATTCTGTCGTTTTTGAGATTGCATCCAAATACTGCATTTCAGACTCTTTTGTTGACCATGATGGCTACTCCATTTCTTCTAATGGATTCCTGCCCACAGTAGTAGATATAATGGTCATCTGAGTTAAATTCACCCATTCCAGTCCATTTTAGTTTGCTGATTCCTAGAATGTTGACATTCACTCTTGCCATCTCCTGTTTGATCACTTCCAATTTGCCTTGATTCATGGACCTAACATTCTAGGTTCCTATGCAATATTGCTCTTTATAGCATTGGACCTTGCTTCTGTCACCAGTCACATCCACAACTGGGTATTGTTTCCGCATTGGCTCCATCCCTTCATTCTTTCTGGAGTTATTTCTCCACTGATCTCCAGTAGCAAAACAAGAACGGGAGCTGACTGTGGCTCAGATTATGAGCTCCTTTTTGCCAAATTCAGACTTAAATTAAAGAAAGTAGGGAAAACCACTAGACCACTCAAGTATGATGTAAGTCAAATCCCTTATGATTATACAGTGGAAATGAGAAATAGGTTTAAGAGACTAGATCTGACAGAGAGAGTGCCTGATGAACTATGGACTAAGGTTCCTGACATTGTACAGGAGACAGGGATCAAGACCATCCCCATGGAAAAGAAATGCAAAAAAGCAAAATGGTTGTCTGGGGAGGCCTTGTATATAGCTATGAAAAGAAGAAGTGAAAGGCAAAGGAGAAAAGGAACGATAAAGCATCTGAATGCAGAGTTCCAAAGAATAGCAAGAAGACATAAGAAAGCCTTCCTCAGTGATCAATGCAAAGAAATAGAAGAAAACAACAGAATGGGAAAGACCAGAGATCTCTTCAAGAAAATTAGAGATACAAAGGGAACATTTCATGCAAAGATGGGCTCGATAAAGGACAGAAATGGTCTGGACCTAACAGAAGCAGAAGATATTAAAAAGAGGTGGCAAGAATACACAGAAATGTACAAGAAAGATCTTCATGACCAAGATAATCACGATGGTGTGATCACTCGCCTAGAGCCAGACATCCTGGAATGTGAAGTCAAGTGAGCCTTAGAAAGCATCACTATGAACAGAGCTAGTGGAGATGATGGAATTCCAGTTGAGCTATTTCAAATCCTGAAAGATGATGCTGTGAAAGTGCTTCACTCAATATGCCAGCAAATGTGGAAAACTCAGCAGTGGCCACAGGACTGGAAAAGGTCAGTTTTCATTCCAATCCCAAAGAAAGGCAATGCCAAAGAATGCTCAAACTACCACACAATTGCACTCATCTCACACTCTAGTAATGCTCCAAATTCTCCAAGCCAGGATTCAGCAATATGTGAACTGTGAACCTCCAGATGTTCAAGCTGGTTTTAGAAAAGGCAGAGGAACCAGAGATCAAATTGCCAACATCCACTGGATCATGGAAAAAGCAAGAGAGTTCCAGAAAATCATCTATTTCTGCTTTATTGACTCTGCCAAAGCCTTTAACTATGTGGATCACAATAAACTGTGGATAATACTGAAAAAGGAGATCTATCCAATCCATTCTGAAGGAGATCAGCCCTGGGATTTCTTTGGAAGGAATGATGATGAAGCTGAAACCCCAGTACTTTGGCCACCTCATGCGAAGAGTTGACTCATTGGAAAATACTCTGATGCTGTGAAGGATTGGGGGCAGGAGGAGAAGGGGCTGACAGAGGATGAGATGGCTGGATGGCATCACTGACTCGATGGACGTGAGTGTGAGTGAACTCCGGGAGATGGTGATGGACAGGGAGGCCTCGCGTGCTGCGATTCATGGGGTCGCAAAGAGTCGGACATGGCTGAGCAACTGAACTGAACTGAGCTAAATTCCAGGGTGAAATTTGATTCTCAATCCTTTAGTCTTCTTCCTCTGAAAGATCGAACATAATGCCCCATAAAGAGTGAGCTTTACCTTCAAATCATATTTTGTAAAGTTGGCTATTGAGTACATCAAACACTTCTGCTTATTGAAATTTCTTGTGCATGAAGGAACTAGGTAAATGATACAGAGGGAATTCTTATTTTTTATCTTTACAATCAAATGTAATAAGATTAGATTAAAAGTTGATATTTTTCTAGTGGAATTACTTCATGTGTTTGGGTGCTCAATCACTTTAGTTGTGTCAGGTTCTTTGAGACCCTATGGACTGTAGCCAGTCACAGGATCAACTTGCTAGATTTGGAATAAGAAATTATCTTTTAAGCCCTCTCAGTACCTTAGAATTTCCTTTATAACTACAGTACCACACCAAGCAGTATATGTTCTTCTCTGACATTATTAGACTCTTGAATAAATAAAAGATATTTTGATTGCTATTTCAAGATGTTTTGACTGAAGCGACTTCACACATTTTGATTGATAATAACAGCAACTGATTTAGAAGTATTTTATTAAAAAAAGAATACTTACTGGATTTCAAAGATTTTAAGAACTCCAGAGATATCTGCACAGATCTGGTGTTCATTTTTTTTTTAATTTATTCTTTTATTGAAGGATAATTACTTTAAAGAATTTTGTTTTCTGTCAAACCTCAACATGAATCAGCCATAGGTATACATATATTCCTCCCTTTTGAACCTCCCACCCATCTTCCTCCCCATTCCACCCCTCTAGGTTGATATAGAGTCCCTGTTTGAGTTTTCTGAGCCATACAGCAAATTCCCATTTGCTATGTATTTTACATATGGTAATGTACATTTCCTAATTACTCTTTCCATACATCTCACCCTCTTCTCCCCTCTCCCCATGTCCATAAGTTGATTCTCTGTCTGTTTCTCCATTGCTGCCCTGTAAATTAATTCTTCAGCATCATTTTTCTAGATTCCTTATATGCGTGTTAGAATATGATATTTATCTTTCTCTTTCTGACTCACTTCACTCTGTATTATAGGTTCTAGGTTCATCCACTTCATCAGAACTGACTCAAGTGCATTCATTTTATGGCTGAGTAATATACCATGGGGAGAGAGAGCAAGGGGATATTTCATGTAAAGATGGGCCAAATACAGGACAGAAATGGCATGGACCTAACAGAAGCAGAAGATATTAAGAAGTGGTGGCAAGAATACACTGGTGAGCTACACAAAAAGATCTTCATGACTCAGCTAACCATGATGGTGTGATCACTCACCTAGAGCCAGACATCCTAGAATGCAAAATCAAGTGGGCCTTAGGAAGCATCATTATGAATAAAACTAGTGGAGGTGATGGAATTCCAATTGAGCTATTTCAAACCCTAAAAGATGATTCTGTGAAAGTGCTGCCCTCAATATCTCAGCAAACTTGGAAAACTCAGCAGTGGCCACAGGACTGGAAATGGTCAGTTTTCATTCCAATTCCAAAGGAAGGCAATGCCAAAGAATGTTCAAACTACCATACAATTACACTCATCTCACACACTAGCAAAGTAATGCTCAAAATTCTCCAAATCAGGCTTCAACAGTGTGTGAACCATGAACTTCCAAAGTTCAAATACAGTATAAGCTGGATTTAGAAAAGACAGAGGAACAGAGATCAAATTGGGAACATCCGTTGGAGCATCAAAAAAGCAAGAGAATTCCAGAAAAACATCTACTTCTGCTTTATTGACTATGCCAAAGCCTCTGTGTGGATCACCACAAACTGTGGAAAATTTTAAGAGATGGGAAAAACAGTCCACCTCACCTACCTCCTGAGAAATCTTTATGCAGGTCAAGAAGCAACAGTTAGAACTGGACATGGAACAACAGACTGGTTGCAAATCGGGTAGGAGTATGTCAAGGCTATATATTATCACCCTGTTTATTTAACTTATATGCATCATGAGAAATGCTAGGCTAGATGAAGCATAAGCTGGAATCAAGAGTGCCAGGAGAAATATCAATAACCTCAGATTTGCAGATGACATCACCTTTATGGCAGAAAGTGAAGAAGAACTAAAAAGCCCCTTGATGAAAATGAAAGATAAGAGTGAAAATGTTGGCCTGAAACTCAACATTCAGAAAACTAAGATCATGGTATCGGGTCCCATCACTGCATGTCAAATAGATGGGAAAACAATGGAAACAGTGAGAGACTTTATTTTCTTGGGTTCCAAAATCACTGCAGTTGTGACTGTAGCCATGAAGTTAAAAGACACTTGCTCCTTGGAAGAAAAGCTATGACCAACCTGGGCAGCATATTAAAAAGCAGATGCATTACTTTGCCAACAAACGTCTATCTAGTCAAAGCTATGATTTTTCCAGTAGTCATTTATGGATGTGAACGCTGGACTATAAGAAAGCTGAGTGCCTAAGAATTGATGATTTTGAACTGTGGTGTTGAAGAAGACTCTTGAGAGTCCCTTGGACTGCAAGGAGACTAAATCAGTCCATTCTAAAGGAAATCAGTCCTGATTATTCATTGGAAGGACTGATGCTGAAGCTGAAGCTCCAATACTTCACCACAGATATGAAGAGCTGACTCATTAGAAAAGAGCCTGATGCTGGGAAAGATTGAAGGGAGGAGGAGAAGGGTATGGCAGAGGATGAGATGGTTGTGTGGCATCACTGACACAATGGACATGAGGTTGAGTAAGTTCTGGGGGTTGGTGATGAACAGGGAAGCCTGGCATGCTGCAGTCCATGGGGTTGCAAAGAGTCAGATACGACTGAGCACCTGAACCAAACTGAACTGAACTGTTTGGGGTTGATTTTGTAGATCTTTTATCTTCTCTTTTATTTTTTGACTGTATAAGTCCATTTAAGATTTGTTGTAAAGCTGGTTTTGTGGTACTGAATTCTCTTAACTTTTGCTTGCCCGAAAAGCTTTCTATTTCTCCATCAATTTTGAATGAGATCCTTCCCATGTAAAGTACTCTTGGTTGTAGATTTTTCCCTTTCAGTACTTTAAAAAAATCCTGCCATTCCCTTCTGACCTGCAGAGTTTCTGCTGAAAGATCAGCTGTTAAGCATATGGGCTTTCCCTTGTATATTGTTTCCTGCTTCTCTCTTGAGGCTTCTAATATGCTTTCTCTGTGTTTAGTCTTTGTTGGTTTGATTAGTATGTGTCTTGTTTCTCCTTGGGTTTATCCTGTATGGGACTCTTTGTGCCTCTTGGACTTGATTGACTGTTTCCTTTTCCATGTTGGGGAAATTTTCAATAATAATTGCTTTGAAAATTTTCTTATACCCTTATTTTTTCTCTTCTTCTGGGACCCCTGTAATTCAAATGTTGGTGCATTTGATATTGCCCCAGAAGTCCTTGAGACTATCTTCAGTTCTTCTCATTCTTTTTACTTTATTCTGCTCTTCAGAAGTTTTTTCCACCATTTTCTCTTCCAGCTCACTGATTCGTTCTTATGCTTCAGATATTCTGCTATTGATTCCTTCTGGAGTATTTTTTAATTTCAGTAATTGTGTTGTTTGTGTCTGCATGTTTATTCTTTAATTCTTCTAGGTTTTTTGTTAATTTATTCTTGCATTTTCTCCATTTTGTTTTCAAGGTTCTTGATCATCTTTAGTTTCATTATTCTGAATTCTTTTTCAGGTAGTTTGCCTATTTCCTCTTCATCTATTTGGACTTCTGTGTTTCTACCTTGTTCCTTTGTGTGGTATTTCTCTGCCTTTTCATTATTTATTTATTTTTCTTTTTGCTTATTGTGTTTTAGGTCTCTTTTTCCTAGGCTTCAAGGTTGAATTATATTTCTTCCTTTGGTTACTGCCCTCCTAGGTTTGGCCCAGTGGTTTGTGTAAGCTTCAAATAGGGTGAGATTTGTGCTGAGTTTCTGTTTGTTTTTCCTCTGATGGGTAAGGCTGAGTGAGGTGGTATTCCTGTCTGCTGAAGACTGTATTTATATTTTGTTTTGTTTGTTGCTTAGATGAGGTGTCCTGCACAGAGTGCTACTGGTGGTTGAGTGATGCTAGATCTTGTATTTAAGTGGTTTCCTTTGTGTGATTTCTCACTATTTGATACTCCCTAGGGTTAGTTCTCTAATAGTTTAGGGTCTTGGAGTCAGTGCTCCCATTCCAAAAGATCAGGGCTTGATTTCTGTTCAGGGACTAAGATTCCTCAATTGGTTTGTTATTAAGTGACATTAAGTGAGATTAAAACAAATCACCAAAGCAAAAAACCAAAGATGAACCTCAGACAAATGGCAGTATAAAATCAAGCAAATAAAATTAAAATAATGGAATATACATACATACATATACACCCATGAGCAAAGTCAAAACAGTCCAACAAAAATAAAGTACAATAGATTGACCTGTGAACAAAGGAAAGAAAAATTATATTTACCAGTTAAGAATAAAACTAACTAAAGCACAAACTGGAGAACAAAACTAAAGCAAGGTGCAAAGTGTGGAATAAAGCAATGAAAACACAACTAACAAATATGTTGAGAGGAAAGAAAAGACAGAAAGAACAGATATGCAAAGTTAAACAGAGGTAGATGAAGAAGATTTATATACACTAAAGATTAAAGATTAAAAAATTAGAGATACCAAGGGAACATTTCATGCAAGGATGGGCTCAATAAAGAATAACAGCAACAAAAAAATTTATGTTACTTATTTTAATTCATGCTGTGTTTAGCCTTTGGTGAGATATGAAATAATTATTATTGACCTTTTTCTAGATATTTGCTATTGTTTTCCCACAATGCTCATTATCTCTTTGTGGAGTGGTTGTTCTCAAAGGATGAATCTTTTTACCAGTGGAAGAAAAAAGCTAAGAGGAAATGAATGCAACAAAATTAATCACACACATTTGCATCACTTTAGATTCTAAATGCTTTTTTTATATAATAAAATGGAAATGATAGGAGGGACAATGTTGTTCATTGTTCAGTTGCCATGTCTTATCTGACTCTTCACAACCCTATGGACTGCAGCAAACCACGCTTCCCTGTCCCTCACCATCTCCTGGAGTTTGCTTAAACACGTGTTCAGGTTGCCATCCAATCATCTCATCCTCTTTTTCCTTCAATCTTTGCCAGCACCACAGTTTTTTCCAATGAGTTGTCTGTTCGCATTAGGTGGCCAAAGTATTGGAGCTTCAGCTCCAACAGCACTCCTTCTGGTGTGTATTTGGTGTTGATTTCCTTTAAGACTGACTGGTTTGATCTGCTTGCTGTCCAAGAGACTTTCAACAATCTTTTCCAACACCACAGTTTAAAAGCATCAATTCATTGGCACTCTGCCTTCTTTATGGTCCAGATTGGACAACCGTATGTGACTGCTGGAAAAACCATAACTTTGACTATACAGACCTTTGTCAGCAAAGTGATGAGTTTGCTTTTTAAACACTGTTTAGGTTTGTCATCGGAGAAGGCAATGGCATCCCACTCCAGTAGTCTTGCCTGGAAACTCCCATGGACGGAGGAGTCTGGTAGGCTGCAGTCCATGGGGTCGTGAAGAGTCAGACACGACTGAGCGACTTCACTTTCACTTTTCACTTTCATGCATTGGAGAAGGAAATGGCAACCCACTCCAGTGTTCTTGCCTGGAGAATCCCAGGGATGGCAGAGCCTAGTGAGCTGCCATCTGTGGGGTCGCACAGAGTCGGACATGACTGAAGCGACTTAGCAGCAGCAGCAGCAGCAGCAGCAGGTTTGTCATAGCAACAGGATTTACTACACATATTTGTGTCAATTTATATTCTAAATAGCTTTTTATATAATAAACTGGAAATGAGATTAGGGATGCTACATACTTCTAAAACCTGTAGACTTCTCTCTCTGTTATACATTTGTATTTATGTGTGAACATATGTATATATTTAGGTATATGGAAAAAGAATACAAGTTATGGGCTTTTTCTTTAGACCTAAGCTAACATGACAAAGATCATGGCATCTGGTCCCATCACTTCATGGGAAATAGATGGGGAAACAGTGGAAACAGTGCCAGACTTTATTTTTTTAGGCTCCAAAATCACTGCTGATGGTGACTGCAGCCATGAAATTAGAAGATGCTTACTCCTTGGAAGAAAAGTTATGTCCAACCTAGATAGCATTTTCAAAAGCAGAGACATTACTTTGCCGACTAAGGTCCGTTTAGTCAAGGCTATGGTTTTTCCTGTGGTCATGTATGGATGTGAGAGTTGGACTGTGAAGAAGGTTGATCGCCAAAGAATTGATGCTTTTGAACTGTGGTGTTGGAGAAGACTCTTGAGAGTCCCTTGGACTGCAAGGAGATCCAACCAGTCCATTCTGAAGGAGATC
>SJYT01014142.1:255102-274689 GCA_006410635.1 Cephalophus harveyi
ACTGCAAGGATATCCAACCAGTCCATTCTGAAGGAGATCAACCCTGGGATTTCTTTGGAAGGAATGATGCTAAAGCTGAAACTCCAGTACTTTGGCCACCTCATGTGAAGAGTTGACTCATTGGAAAAGACTCTGATGTTGGGAGGGTTTGGGGGCAGGAGGAGAAGGGGATGACCGAGGATGAGATGGCTGGATGGCATCACTGACTCGATGGATGTAAGTCTGAGTGATCTCCGAGAGATGGTGATGAACAGGGAGGCCTGGCGTGCTGCGATTCATGGGGTCGCAAAGAGTCGGACACGACTGAGCGACTGAACTGAACTGAACTGAACTGAAAGATTAACTACAAGGGGAAAAGAGCAGTAGGAAAGGCAAACAAAGGAATAAGTGTAGAAAAAAAAATAATAGGCTTTAAAAAATTAAAAGTTAAAATTTAAAATAGAGAGAGAGAGGGAAAAAAAAAAAAAAAAAGGAAACACCCCAGAACTGTAAAAGTCCAATGTAGAGGCAGAGGTTTATAACAACAATGGAAAGTGTGACTGAATATACACATATACATATGCACCCATAAGCAAAATCAAAACATTCCAACAAAAATAAAGTACAATAGACTGACCCAGCAAACAAAGGAAATAAAAAATTATATGTACCAGAGCAAAACTGATTAAAGTACAAACTGGGAAACAAAACTAATGCAAGGTGCCAAATGAGGAGTAAATCAATGAAAATAAAACTAACAAATATGTTGAGAGGAAAGGAAAGAAAGTAAGAAGAGATATGCAAAGTTAAATAGAGGTAGATGAAGAAGATTTATACATATTAAAGATTAACTGCAAAGGGAAAAGAACAGTAGGCAATACAAACAAAGGAATAAACACAGAAAAAAATATCAATAGGTTTAAAAAGTTAAAAATTTAAAAAAAAAGAGAGGAAAAAAAAGGAAAACTCCTCAGAACTGCAAAAGCCCAATGTAGAGGCAGAGGTTTATAATAACAATAAAAGATATGATTGAGAAAAAAAAGGAAAAGAAAAATAAAAAGCTCAAAAGCTTAATTAGATTTCATAATGCCAATAAAATTGACAACTAAAATGGGGGGAGGGGGAGGAAAAGAAAACAAAAAAACAATCCAAAAGAATCTACAGAACAAGTCAAACCGTAAGAATAAGAGATACTTTTCTTGAGCCACTGCCGTCAGAGCCCTCTCCCTGGGAGTCACAGTCCACCTCACCTCCCTAGGATGCCCTCTAACACTATCCTGATCTCTGGACTTGCTGTGGGCACAGCTCAGATTCTAATCTGGTCCTGCTCCTCTATGTTCTTGCCTCCAATGTCCATAGCTATCAGAACTAGTTCATTTTCTTTTGTGGACGCTCTCAATAGGCTTTTATATATTCCATAGGCACAGAGTCTACTTAGTTGATCATGTGGATTTAATCTGCAGCTTGTGTAGCTGGTGGGAAGGTTTGGGGTCTTTTTCCTTAGCCACACTGCCCCTGGATTTCAACTGTGGTTTTATTTCCACCTCTGCCTGTGGGTCGTCCACTGGGGTTTGCTGCTGAGGACTTGGGTTTGCTGCTGAGGGCTTGGGTTTGCTGCTGAGGGCTTGGGTTTGCTGCTGAGGGCTTGGGTTTGCTGCTGAGGGCTTGGGTTTGCCCCTGTGAGGATCGGGTGTGGAGGTGGTGCAGCTGCTTGGGTCACAGGGTTTCTGGTAGCACCAGGTACTCAGGGGAGTTGGCATCTAGGGCAGCAGGAAAAATAGTGCTCTAGAAGGGTGTGGCAACCAGTATTGGCCAAATACAATTCAGTATTTTGCCTGAAGAACCCCATTCTCTGACAAGAGTAGGCCGGCCGGCCACAGTCTACAGGGTAACAAAGAGTTGGACATGACCAAATTGGCATTGCGCTCACAAGCGTAAGACTTTTTTGTCTGTGGCAGCTCTGCCCCAGTGAGAGTTGAGCGCGAAGATTGCACAGCTGCTTGACTTGAGGGGACCCTGGCAGCAGCAAGTGTGCAGGGATCGGGCTGCCTCCACAGCAGGAGTTATGGCCCTAACAGTCTTTTTTCAAGCCTCTTGTTGCTAGTCTTTGGCCAGTCTTTCTCCAAAGCTCTGCCCATTCAGGCATTTACAGGGCTTCTTTTCCTGGAGTCCTTCTCTGTTGTTTGGTACATCAGGCACTTAGAGGGCTCCCCCTGATTGGGGTCCTACTCTGCAGATCGGCGCATTAGGCATTTTAAGAGGATCCCTGGGTGGGGTCCTGCTCTGTGGTTCGTGCATCAGGTGTTTGATGGGCCGGCCTCTCTGTTGTTCAGCTACCACTGCTGGCGGGTGGGGGGAGAGGCTATGGTGGGGGCTCTGCCCGCTAGGCGTGACTCAGCAGTATCACCTTGCTTCCATGGCTGCCTGGCTTTCCCCCACAAGCATTTCCCACTAGTCTCCTCCCTCACATCCCCTCAATCCCTCTCAATGCACTCAACAACAGCCCTCTCCCTGGGATTGCCCCACAATCCCTAAACTCCAGGTCTCAACCGCCGCGCCATCTGGGGTATGTATGGCTGCGGCAAGGACTGTCTGATTCTCATTCCATTTAGGCTGCCACAGATAGGCTGTTTCACTCTCAGCTTTGAATGTTTCTCCTCTGACTCAGACAATTGCCCTGATGTGGGGACCGCTCAGACCCCTGTTTCAGTTTCCCCACCCACCAAGGGCAGGACCCATCCTACTAACACTCTTGTTTTTCCCCCTAGTTCCTTCATCCTACCGAGTTTTGTGTGGTTGTATATATTATTTTCCACTAGTCAGGTACTCCTGTTTGCTCTCCGCTGGTTTTCTGCATGCACTTCTGTGTCTGAAGGTGTATTCCTGATGTATCTGTGGAGAGAGATGTACTCCACATCCACTTTCTCCTCCACCATCTTGTTCTCCTATCTGTTGTTTGTCTTCACATGTCTCTTTCATATATCTCATTCCTGATATGCTGGAATATGTGACTATTACTGACACCAAAGCCACTCTCCATATAGCTGTCACTCCTGAAAAAAGCTTCACTTTCTGACTTTGGTTCCACTTTGGAAATCCCAGAGCAATCTATTGGGTCAGAAAATCAGATGTCTATCCCTCTGCCAACAGTATTGCCAGTGAGGTTTGAATCATATAAAAAAGACATGGCTGTTGGGGGTTCTAAACTATGAATTTAAAATAGTAGCTGGCACATAGCATACACTTAGTATAGAAAAGAATTATCACACTGACACTATCTGGAGCTTAAACAATGAAAAAAAAGTTCCCATTTCAGACCCATTGAATAGTTCCCAGTTGGTGCAAACATTGGCTCCTCTCTCCTTCAGAGGATCCTTAGCAGCAATCAACTTTCCCAGACTTCAGCTCCTTGAACTTTTCATCTGTATAAAGAAGGTTTTGTCTTTGTGGGCTAAAGGTCCACTCTCTGATTAATTGGAGAAGAAAATGGCAACCCACTCCAGTATTCTTGCCTGGAGAATCCCTTGGATGGAGGAGCTTGGTGGGCTACAGTCCATGGGTCGCAAAGAGTCAGACGTGACTGAGTGATTTCACTTTCACTTTTCACTCTGATTAATAGCCCAAAGCTTTCTGCTGGGTTAATACTGCAACTATTTAACTTTTTCTTTTTCTGATATTTTTCTCCATAGCCAAAAAAGAGCTTAAAGAATTAAAGGCCAACTTGGATATATAACTACAGGGCAAAAGTCTACTTCTTGTCACAATATTCATGAATGGTTATTAAGAACTTGAAATGTTTGGTCTATATCATCATGGCTATGAAATTAAAATTTACATATTACTTTCCATTATTATAAAAACACCGTGAATAAAAGACAAAGTTTGTAATAATAACAGGTTTCACCTTTTTTGCCTTGCACTCAACTTGTCATGTTTTCTTTTCCTTGTTGTTGAACTTCTGTGCTTTCTGTACTTTTCCTACATAAGTCAAAGAAATAATGGTAAAGCAATACATATTTTCTCCTGTTTTAATGTGTATATAAACATAATGCCAAGTCTTTAGTGTTAAAAGACATTTTTCCCCACCCTTAAGCAACAGTGGTACCAAATCTTCTTTATGGGATCTAAGAGGAGGAATGTGGTGAGACCAAGATTTGGGGACTTTGTCTTGACACTCAAGCATATTGTTGTACTTTAGAGTATGTGTCTTGAGAGTCCCCTGGATTGCAAGGAGATCGAACCAGTCCATCCTAAGGGAAATCAGTCCTGAATATTCACTGGAAGGACTAATGCTGAAGCTCTGATACTTCGACCACCTGATGCAAAGAACTGACTCATTAGAAAAAACCCTGATGCTGGGAAAGACTGAAGGCAGAAGGAAAAGGGGATGACAGAGGATGAGATGATTGGATCACCAACGCAATGGACATGAGTTTGAGCAAGCTTCAGGAGTTGGTGAAGGACAGGGAAGGCTGGCAAGCTGCTGTCCATGGAGTCAAAAGGATTCAGACACAATTGAGCAACTGATCTGATCTGAATTAAGAATAGTCACTCAGTCATGCCTTAGTCTTTGTGATCCCATGGACTGTAGCCTGCCAGGCTCCTCTGTCCATTGGATTCTCCAGGCAAGAATACTAGTGGGTTGCCATTTCCTACTCCAGGGGATCTTCCTCACCCAGGAATCAAACCTGGGTCTCCTGCAATGCAGGAAGTTTCCTTATTATCTGAGTCACCAGGGAAGCCTATTTATATATCAAGCATATTGTTGCACCTTAGACTGTGAATTGCTATCCTTAGTTGCTCAGTCATGTCCTACTTTTTGTGACCCCATGAACTGTAACCCACCAGGCTCCTTTGTCCAGGGGAATTCTTCAGGCAAGTATACTGATGTGGGTTGTCATGCCTTCCTCCAGGGGAATTTCTCAAGCCAGGGATTGAACCTAGGTCTCCCACATTACAGGCAGATTCTTTACCATCTCAGCCACTAGGGTATCCAAGAATACTGGAGTTGGTAGGCTATTTCTTTTCTAGGGGATCTTCTGAACCCAGGAATCGAACCAGGGTCTCCTACATTGCAGGTGGATTCTTCACCAGCTTAACTACCAGGGAAGCCCTTAGAGTGTGAGTTACAGATTAAAGAAAAAACCAAAGTATTCAAACTATTTCTCTGTGAGCTCTACTCATAAATGATAAATTTCTAGTCTCCCTTTCAGACTATAAATATACCAAAGGACTTTCTGGATGGGCTAAAGGATATTTGAGCCCAGAATCTTCCTCAGAACTGCCATGGTCTTCATATACCCCTGAAGCTATTGTTTCATATTTCTGGACTCCATCCCAACGAAAACTTCTAAAAAGAGTTGCTCTATCTCCAATCCTTATTTCTCTCCCCTTTTTTTTTAACAAAGGTGTCCTTTCCAGTTAAAGCATCATGTTATCTTACCAGTTTCATTAAACAGTTGAACTTAGAAATAGACCTGAAGCAGAGGTAAAATTTATTTTGGAAAAGAAGTGGGAGAAGACTACCAGAGAGTTCTTTTTTTGAATTTCTAGACATGGAATCTGAATGCCTCTGACAAGGATCAAGAACAAGGTAGATTTTGGTGTGATATGAATTAGTTCATTAACTCAGTGTATATTAACATGTGTATGCATATCATGATTAGATATTGGAAATAAAACAGCGGATTAGACATTTCACAGCTGTCACAAAGTTCAGAGATGGAGATGGCCCCTGGGGTGTGGATGCAGTAGACATCAAAATACAGGTTAATTCATTATTGTCACTGAAGAGTTTTCAAAGACACACAAAGGAGTTTTAAGTTTTATCTTATCTCTCCTAACAACTTTTTTGACACTAATCATATTTCAGGCACTATTCTGACAACTTTACATTTATTCACGGTTTAATAATTTTGGGAACAGCCTTATGATATAGAGAGACTTTAGTTATCTCCATTTTACTTATGGAGAGGTATGTGGTATTTATTTCACTCTGCTAAGGATTCAAAGCTAGTAAGAGGCAGAGTCAGGATTTAAGCCCAGATAGTCTGGCTTCAGGGTCTGAAGTCTTACTATTTATTATTACAAATATGTGACTAAAGTAAGGCTGTTTATATATGAAAAGTAAAACACGGTTTAAAGATGCTGGGAAACTCACTGGAAGATACAATATTATGTATGAGAGCCTAGGCTAGACTCCACAAGACCGCAGACTCATTGCTCCCCCTGCCCTGTGTAGAGGGTGAATCGCATGGTAACATACAAGAAGGTCTGGGGGATACTTGGGATACTTGGCAGAATTAAGAGAAGCATGCTTACATTATGAGAGGTGATGCTGCTGTTTCCTTTTGCACTGGTCAGGCCTGGAAAGAGAAGTGAGAGGGTTAACTTTTGTTTGTCTCTCTCTTCAAATACATCATCCTGGGCCTGAAGGTCATGTATTCAAAGGTAAAAGTTGTTTGTTGTTGCTCCAAGTGAATTCAAATTTGGGCAAAAAGACATTGATGGATGAGGATAGTTCAGCTATCTCTTATGTTCTTTGACTACGCATAGTGTATGAAGTTGTACAGTCACAGAATATCTTACCATGGGCTGCCTTAGGGAGACTGGCTCTACATCCCCCAGGACTTGATCTATCGTGAAAAGCATTCGTGGCTAGGGGATATCAGTAAAACAGCCTCAGAATTGATTTCTCACTAGATGGCAGCTTAAGGTGAGGTCACACATAGAGATTAGACCAATTCTGCTCCATTCTCAGCAGAGTTTCCCTTGAGCTTGATACTGAGACAACTGTCTCAGAACTATTACTGGATGGAAATAGTTGTCTACATAATCACACCCTACACAATCCTGGCCTAAACACACCCTAGTCTCTCTCCTCACCATCCTGTCTATAGGGTACACCCATTCCAGATGAAAGACTGTACTTGTTTGGGGCTCTTTTCCTTCCTAGCAAAACCCTGAAATACTACCATCTCTTCAGGTTGGCCCAGAAGAAAGAATTTTCAAGAATAAACTAGTTAATCATTGGATGAAAGCAAAACATCATCTTTATTATTGACACATCACAGTTTGGAGGACGCAGTTCCTGGTGGGTACACTCCCTGGTATTGACCCTTTCCCCAAATTGGAATACTGTTCACGGGGTTCTCAAGGCAAGAACACTGGAGTGGTTTGCCCTTCCCTCCTTTGGTGGACCTCCTTTTGTCCGAACTCTCCACTATGACCTGTCCATCTTGGGTGGCCCCGCATGGCATGGCTCATAGTTTCATTGAATTATGCAAGCCCTTTTGACATGACAAGGTAGCTGCGATGCTGGGAAAGATGGAGGCCAGGAAGAGAAGGGGGTGACAGAGGATCAGATGGCTGTATAGCATCACTGACTCAATGGACCTGAGTTTGTGCAGACTCCGGAAGATGGTGAAAGACAAGGAAGCCTGGAGTGCTACAGTCCATGGAGTCGCAAAGAGTCGGACATGACTTAGTGACTGAATGACAACCAAATTAAAAAGACTTAGTCTTCTGTGGACAGATATCACTAGACCCCTACAAACCTCCACTCCTGGGGAGGAAAAAAAAAACAACTGTGCAACCTATGACAAAAAGGATCAGAAGAGACCTTATACACTTCCAGAAGGAAAAGGAGGAGTTGTGTCAAGTAGGTACAGTTTTTTTTTATTTCCCAAATTACTTCAAGATGATTCATTAATTTCTCCACAATGTAGTGAGTAATGGAACAAAGAAAAGCTAGGAGTGTTTGACTAACTAATCTTACTCCACAAGGAAGGGACCATGAGAAACGGGCGGGAAAGAATTTCCCTTCTGCCTTCCCCTACATTTTGCTCTCTTAGAGCTGTTTTCCCTGCCCAGGAAGAAGAGTAGAAGTTTAACAAGCCTGTTCTTCCCTGGCCTGTGTGGGCCCCTCCCCCAGTGTCAATGCTTCATTTTGAAGTAACCTTCAGGACTACTGTGATCAAGGCTGACTTCCCTGAAATCTGTTGCCCAAAGGCTCCACAATGGGTCAGAAGAGCTCATTACTTAAAACAACAACAAGGTTGAAAATTTAATCTCTGGTTGATTTTCCAGTCTACATTTTCCCGAAAAAAACATTGCTCAGCATAGTCTGTTATGAGATCTGTGTTGAGCATGATTGATGACATAAGTATACTCCAATAACAAAATGTCAAAAAAAAGGTGGCACACATTTGAATATAAATACTGTTACTATTACTTGGGAAATATTAAAATAGGGATATTAAATTCTTTGCAAGTTAAAGTCCAAATATATTAAAGTTTCATAGAATTAAGGTTCCAAGTCAATTTTTCTTATGATCATGATTTAAAATTTCAAAGAATATAAAGTACGTCTGAATTTTTAGTCCATTCAGCCTCAGCTGAAAGAGTTCTTGGCATATTGGTAGGGACAGTGTTCTTTTAACTTCAAGACTAGTTTCTTTCTCACTAAAAGGAAAATATTTCCTCTATGGCCTCAGACTTGTATTTGTTCAACATTGAGTCACTGATATTCTTCATTATCTTAAAGATTCCCAGGAGTTATGAAAAACAAAATTATCACAGCCCTGGCATCATATCTCAGAACTGGAAAAAGCAAATCAATCCTTGCTCCTAAAAGAGTTTTGTCAGAAAAAGAAAATTACTTTCAAGGCAATTTTTGGGTATGTTGCCAAAGACCACAGCAGAGCCATTATCCTGAAAGAATATGGCTGTCTCCGTTGGGTCTTACTGGGATACCAGGTGGTTTATATCAATTTTCTGATATCTAAGACTTGGAATTAAAACTCAATTGGGAAACTCTCCCAGCAAGAGGTTAATTTTGGCACTATTTACCACAGCAATGGGGCTTCTCTGGTGGCTCAGACAGTAAAGAGTCTGCCTACAATGCAGGAGATGTGGGTTCGATCCCTGGGGATGGGATCCCCTGAATAAGGAAATGGCTCCCCACTCCAGTATTATAGCCTGGGAAATCCCATGGAGAGAGGAGCCTGGCGGGCTACAGTTGATAGAGTTGCAAAGAGTTGAACAGGGCTCAGGGATTAGACAACAACAATGCATTCTCCTTCCTAGAGCTGATGCTAACAATTTACAGCCAGCCAGAAGGTTCTTTGTGCTCTGTAACGTTCACAATTTACCCCATTTCAGACCAAATACAGGACATATTCTTTAAGTACCGATGTCAGAAAGTTCTGTAATGACAATCTGCTCTTTCTAATCAATTCTTGCCTCTGTTTCCCCCTCATAACAAAGCTTCTGAGGACAGCCCTTAAAAACCATGGTCCCTGCTCTTCACACATATAAACCAAACATAGGACAAGACTGAGATGCGCTAAGCTGCATGCTGAAGCAGTCCACACATTTATTGAGGTTTGGGAAGACTCCTGCATGTGGGCCATTCTAGCCGCTAACCTGTGACAGTGGCAACAACCTGCTAAAAGCAAAATACAGCAAAGGTTCAACATCTTATACCCAAGCCACACATTCATGGAGCTAATTCTGCAACTGAAAAATCAGCTGTTGTGCAATACAGGTTGCAAATCACTAGGATTTAAAAGAAAAGTCAACATGGTCTTGCTCAGGAAATTACTAACAAAGCTTACAGCCATCTGTTCAAACCATACCCAAAGCCCAAATCATTTCATGTGTAATTTGTTCTACAAAATTTCACACCTTGCTCATTTCTCAGGGCCCATAGCTCCCACATTAGATTTACTTGTAAGGAACTAAATAAACAATACTCTTCTGTGTTATGACCTGGGTCACAAACTAACTGAGAAATAAACAGCAAAAGGAGCCAAAATATTTCCGTCAATAATAGTAAAGGGTTGGTAGGAGGACAAGGTTTATGTGTATGAGCAACTTGACTTTCTAACACTGAACATAAGAATTAGCCATACTTACAGCTCACCAGGTGGCACAGTGGTAAAGCACCCACCTGCCAATGTAGGAGAAGCAAGAGGTGAGGGTTCAATCCCTGGGTCAGGAAGATTTCCTGGACTAGAAAATGGCAACCCACTCCAGGATTCCTGCCTGGAAAATTTCATGGACAAAGGAGTCTGCAGGGCTATGATACACAGAGACACAAAGAGTTGGACATGACTGAGCAACTGAGCAAGGCATGCACTGGTCACCCTACAAGGAAGCAGACTCTGTACAGGTTAGGCATGGAGGGACAAGCAAACAGGAAAAATGTGTGTTCAAGGAACAGCTCCTCCTGAAGATGATAGGAGAGAAACTAAGCCTACCAGGCCAAGTTGCAGAGAGAAAAGTTATTTCCCCAGCCCAAGGATAAGGAGAGACGAAGACATGCATCTGAGAACATTTGCACAGGCTGTGTGTGCCAAATTATTCCACTGGATCTGTTGAAAGAGAATACAATGTGAATAGTGTCCCTAGATTTGTTCAGTGCGCAAGATGGACAATTATGTTTAGCACACTGGTAAAGAGGCAGAAAGAAGCCAGGGCATTATGTTACTTTAGGGTTTTCTTCTAAAGCAAGAAAATATCAAGAACAGAGAAGAAAAGCTTTTGTCAGAATGAAGTGCCTAAGAAGTCACTGAATACAAAATTCTCATTCTTGGTTCATTACACAAACCCTTTCTTTATTTCTTCTTATATGACTGCTTAAGACAAAAGTATGTTGATTCACTTTTACTTAGTTTCCTAGTTAACTTGTGATTTTTCTTATTGTGTTGTCATTATCATGAGGATGTTGAACTTTAGCCAAAACAACTCAGTTTGACTATTTGGTTGAGCTTCAACTATGTTGTCACCTTATTCTTATCATAAATGGAATGCAATATTAAGTTATCCCTGCCCACTATTTTTATTTTCCTTATGAATGCCCATTAATCTGTGTTCTCCTAAGTTGCAACTTATTATCTAACAAATATTATCAGTACATTTTCAATCCCCAGTAATTTTTCTTCTGATCTCTTCTCTCTGTATTTATTTTACTCTTTCTCTTTTGATAATAGATAAATATATAGAGATACCATATATCACAATAGTATGCCAATAGTAATCAATAATTAGTAGTAGTTATATCATCCATTTATGTAGTGATTTTAAATCCTGCATATTAATGTGTAATATTATAATTTTAAATTTTTAACAAAGGCTTGTAAATTGGGATTGTAAACTCTCTTTAAAGATGGAGAAAAACTTCCTCAGAGAAAATAAGTAGTAAAATAAGCACCTAGAGCCCATGAAGCATAACAAGCACTGTTGGTCTAAAGCACATATTCCTTCTACTTCGTAGTGCTGAATGTTGTGAAGGAAATCCAGGGTATTATTTATGCCAACTGTTGCAATTTATACAAGGAAGTTGAAGCCAATTACATGAAGATCAAGGTTTTTTAAACTCTGGGAGTTGGTGATGGACAGGGAGGCCTGGCGTGCTGCAGTACATGGGGTCACAAAGAGTTGGACACAACTGAGCAACTGAACTGAGCAAGGTTTTTTTAAGAGGTGTTAGTCACTCAGTTGTGTCCGACTCTTTGCAACCCCGTGAACTTGTAGCCCATCAGGCTCCTCTGTCCATGGAATTCTATAGGCAAGAATATGGGAGTGGGATATCGTTCCCTTTTCCAGGGGATTTTCCAAACCCAGGGATCGAACCTGAGTGTCCTACATTGCAGGCCAATTCTTTACCATCTGAGCTACCAGTGAAGCCCCATATAAAGATCAAATATATGCTTAATATGTAATATGTGTTCACTAGCAAACCAGATAATATAGAAACTAATTGCTGAAAATATATAGAGAAAGCCTTCTATTTGTGATCTCTGGTAGCAACTACAGGAATTTGGTAGAGAATGACTTTAAAAAAATGTTCTCATTTACTGCTGTCATTAAAGTTCTCTTGTGTCCATTCATCCATTCAAAGTTTAGATTCCTAAGTATCAGGAATCTTTACTAGGCCCTGAGGATACACCAGTGATGTAATAAAGAGCTCAGAATCTAGGTGAAACCTAGAATGATACAGTTATGACTGTAAATGTGTAATTGGGCTTCCCTGATGGCTCAGTGGTAAAGAATCTGCTTCCCAATACAGGAGACAAGAGTTCAGTCTCTAGGTTTTGAAGATCCCCTGAAGAAAGAAATAACAATCAACTCCAGTATTCCTTCCTGGGAAATCCCATGGACAGAGGAACCTGGCAGGCTACAGTTCATGAGTCACAAAGAGTAGGACATGACTTAGCTACTTAACAAGAACATAAATCCATACATTTATCAGAATAGGCAAGCTATTGGATGCACTTTCAAGGCCCATGAGTTACATAAAAAGTAACATTTGTTCCACTTCAGCTGTTGGACTGTGAATCTGGAAACTCAGAGAGGCTGGAAGAGAGACATTATCTTTATTTGAGTTGGATTCGTAAGGTTTAGTAGAATCTTTCCAGGTGGGGAAATGAATGGATGGGGAGTCCAGGTTTAAAGAACAGTTATGCAAATGTAAAGACATATGGTATTTTTTGAGGAAGAATATAATTTACCATTACTGAAATATAAAGTATGGTCAAGTGGATGGCTATGGAGTAAAAGCGATAAGGGGATATCAACTTGGCAAACCCATTTACGAGGTAATTAAGACCTCGCTTTCAAGCAGGAAAAATTTATGAGCATCTAAGTCTTGCCATTTGTTGCTTATGTATCTATTACTTCTGACAATGTAGCTTACCTTACCTTAAGCAAAATTAAAATATTATTATCTTAAAATAGCTTTACTGAGTATGTACTAAGTACTATGATTTATACCCTGGACTTTTCATATGCTGCTTCTTTTAATCTTCAAGGCAACTCTAAGAGAGAGGAGCTGGTGTCACCTACATGATTACCTAAATCTAGAGATAGCAAGAAATTCAAGGTCACATACATAATAAATGATAGAGTTAAGTTCAAAATGAAGGCTTCTCTCTTCAAAGTCCAGGCTCTCACACACTATGTTCCACCTACTTTTATAAATTCTGGACTCCCTTATCATGTCTGTAAGCATGAAGTTTCACATCAAGGGAGGAGGGGGAACAAAGCCATTTGTAGTTGGAAGAGTCATTTGGTGCCAGTGGGCAAGAAGCAGGTCCAGAGTTGAGGGTGAAATTGATCCCATGACAAGGAGTTTTAAGGGAAGAGAATGATCATTTTGAAGATGTCCTGAAACTAAGACCAAAGAACTGATCAAGGAAACACTGCCCAGGCATCAAAATCTAGATTCAAGATGGAATCTGGCTGGAAGCAGTTCTGGAAAGGAACTGAGCCACTATAGGAAGAAGGGGCCAGCCAGAGTCCCTGATAGGAAGAAAGGAACTGAGGTCTGGTTCAAGACACAGACTGCTTAAGGCTCAGGATAAGGTGAGATCAGATATGTGCAAAAATACCTAGGTATTCAGTAAGTTAATTGAGCAGAGAGTGTGTGCCTATAGTAAGAAGTTTTATAATAATACTAATAATAATCTTATGGAACCAGTAGATTATAATGAAAGTAGGGACACTGGAGAGAGATTGTCTGGGTTCACATATCAGCTTAGTCACTACCAGAGATGGGACTTTGGAGTGATTAATTAACCACTCTCTGTCTCAGAGTCCTAATGAATAAAATGAGGTTAATATAATGCTTGTATTTATAAGTTGTTCTGATGATTGTTCAAGAGTGCCCAAGAATTAATGCTTTTGAACTGTGGTGTTAGAGAAGACTCTTGAGAGTCCCTTGGACAGCAAAGAGATCAAACCAGTCCATCCTAAAGGAAATCAGTCCTGAATATTAATTGGAAGGACTGAGCTGAAGCTGAAACTCCAATACTTTGGCCACCTGATGCGAAGAACTGACTCATTAGAAAAGACCATGATGCTGGGACCGACTCAATGGACATGAGTTTGAGTAAGCTCCGGGAGTTGGTGATGGACTTGGAAGCCTGTCATGCTGTAGTCCATGGGGTCACAAAGAGTCGGACACAACTGAGTGACTGAACTGCACTGAAGATTAAACAAAATAATACTTGTATACAAAACATTCATTACAGTGGCTGGCACATTCCACAATGCTATTATCATCATTCTTAAAATGACTTTAAATATGAGAAAATTAAAGCACAAAGAGGCTGTGATACTTTCCCAAGATTAAACAACAAATATACAGTAGAGATGCAATTTTAAATGAGTGTGTGGTTCTGTAATTCACGAATTTAACCATTATTCAAGGTTTCTTCTTTCAATCTGGTAAGGCTTCTTCCTTATTATGATCAAATCCTGCTCTATAAAACAATCTCAGTTGTATTATTGAATAAAATTAGCCAATAGCTGAAATCTATTCATTTATCCAGTCATCCATCTGAGAGTTTAAAGAATATTTTGTGTTTTAATGCTTCTTCTTTCAATAAGGCTTCTTCTTTATTATGATCAAGTCGTGCTTTATAAAATATTACAATCTCAGTTGTATTATTGAATATTAGCCAATACTTGAATTCTATTCACTTATCCAGTCATCCGTCTAATAGTTTAAAGAATATTTCTTGTTTTAACTAATGGCTGTGTTCATATCTATACTAAAATGTTTCACCCCTGTGGTTACTCATTGCTTTTGAAATGCCATCAATCTCTGGTGATAAATTGTATTAATTCTGTTATAAATTTGAAATCATGAAAAAAAAAAAAAAGACAGACCAATGTAGATGTATACTTCCTCAAGCAACTCGTCTCCATCTGTTGTGATCAATCCTTCTAGAACCCCTCAGAATCTCTGCTAATAAGTTAATGTCATTTTGCAAAGTGGCTTTCTTCCTGGTTTCTAACATGCGACTTTCCATTATAGGTGAGAATAGCAATGAATCACAAAGCAGAGAGTGATTATAATGTCCAAAGATGAAGCAGAGGATGAAATACAACTTTGCCAGTGTGTCATCCTCAGCTCTGTAGGGCCCTTTTTCTTTTTTTGCTAGGAAGTCAGTGGCTCTTAGTAACCAACCACTTGCTGCCATCTAGGATCTGAAGGCTGCTGAAAACCCATATTCCTCTTGCTAGGTATATTCCAATTCTGTCCTCCATTCAGATACACTTTGAGTTTTGCTTTGCTTTATTTTATGGCAAAGAATCTTCTTGCAATGCAGGAGACCTGAGTTCCATCCCTGGGTTGGGAAGATACCCTGAGAAGGGAATGGCTACTCTCTCTAGAATTCTTTGTTAGGGGCTTCCCTGGTGGCTCATACCAGCAAATGTGGAAAACTCAGCAGTGGCCACAGGACTGGAAAAGGTCCGTTTTCATTCCAATCCCAAAGAAAGGCAATGCCAAAGTATGTTCAAACTACCGCACAATTGCACTCATCTCACACGCTAGCAAAGTAATGCTCAAAATTCTCCAAGCTAGGCTTAAACAGTACGTGAACCAAGAACTTGCAGATGTTCAACTGGATTTAGAAAAGGTAGAGGAACCAGAGATCAAATTGACAACATCCACTGGATCATAGAAAAAGCAAGGGAATTAAAAAAAAAAAAAAAAACTGTCTCATTGACTATGCTAAAGTCTTTGACTATGTGGATCACAGCAAACTGTAGAAAATTCTTAAACAGATAGGAATACCAGACCACCTTACATGCCTCCTGAGAAACATGTATGCAGGTCAAGAAGCAACAGTTGGAACCAGACATGAAACAATGGACTGGTTACAAATTGGGAAAGGAGTACATCAAGGCTATATATTGTCACCCTGCTTATTTAACTTACATGCAGAGTACATCATGCAAAATGCTTGGCTGGATGAAGCACAAGCTGGAATCAAGATTTCTGGGAGAAATATCAATAACCTCAGATATGCAGATGACATCACCCTTATGCCAGAAAGCAAAAAGGAACTAAAGAGCCACTTGATGAAGGTGAAAAAAAGACAGTGAAAATCTGGCTTAAAACTCAGCATTCAGAAAACTAAGATCATGGCATCCGGTCCCATAACTTCATGGCAAATAGATGGGGAAACAATGGAAACAGAGACTTTATTTTCTAGGGTTGCAAAATCACTACAGATGGTGACTGCAGCCACAAAATTAAAAAACAAACAAGCAAACAAAACCACTTGATCCTTGGAAGAAAAGCTATGACAAACCTAGACAGCATTAAAATCTGGAGACATTGCTTTGTTGACAAAGGTCCATCTAGTAAAAACTATGGTTTTTCCAGTAGTCATATATGGATGTGAGATCTGGACTCTAAAGAAAGCTGAACACTGAAGAATTGATTCTTTTGAACTGTGGTGTTGGGGATGACTCTTGAGAGCCCCTTGGAATGCAAGGAGATCAAACCAGTCAATCCTAAAGGAACTCAATTCTGAATATTCTTTGGACAGACTGATGCTGAAGCTCCAATACTTTGGCCACATGATACAAAGAGCTGACTCATTAGACAAGACCCCAATGCTAGGAAAGACTGAAGGCAGGTGGAGAAGGGGAGGACAGAGGATGAGATGACTGGATGGCATCACTGACTCAATGGACGTGAGTTTGAGCATGTTCCAGGAGATGGTGCAAGACAGGAATGCCTGGTGTGCTGCAGTCCACGGGGTCTCAAAGAGTTGGACACAACTGGGTGACTGAGCACTCAGCACAGCTCTGAGTGACTGCTAGCTCAGATGGTAAAGACTCCACCTGCAGTGCGGATACCCAGGTTTAATTCCTGGGTTGGGAAGATCCTCTGGAGAAGGGAATAGCTACCCATTCCAGTATTCTTGCTTGGACAGAGGTTACCGTCCATGGGATCCAAAGAGTGGAACATGACTGAGTGACTAACACTTTTACTTTCATAGTTGATTTACAATATTTTGTTAGTTTCAGGTGTACCACGAATTCAGTTAGGTTGTACATGGCTCTCTTCTCTCTCTGGCCTCACGTGGTTGTCCCTCTGTGCATGTTGGTTCTAAATTCCTCTTCTTATAAGGATATCAATTTTGCTGGATTACAGACATCCTAATGATCCCATTTTTCCTGTGTATGTGTTTATCCATGTGCACTCAGTTGTGACTGACTCTTTGCCACCCCAATGGACAATACCCCTCCCAGCTTCTTGTCCATAGGATTTCCCTGGCAAGAATATTGGAGTAGGTTGCCATTTCCTCCTCCATTTTACCTAAATTAGTCCTTAAAAGACCCCATCTCAAACACAGTGACATTCTGAGGTCCTGATAGTTAGGAGTTCAACATATGGATTTGGGGATTGAGACACTATTCAGTCCATCTTGCCCTCCAGCCTTGACAACCCTTCTGCTGAGATTCCCTGGAAAGCAGGGTGCCTCCATCAGAGCTCAGTTTACTGGTCTTATGATACTGTGTTCATTTGTCATCTCCTAAAAGATGTGATCTCTCAAGTTTTGGCCTATCTCATATTTATCTTATCTCCTCAGTTACACACTACACAGATGGCTAATAAATATATGTTGAACTGGTCAATAATCCAGGGGAAAGGAGCAAAATTAACTTACATACATTCATTAAAAAATAGATGTTTATCTATGTGTCTATCTATCTATTGATCTTCCATGCACTAGTTTTCCTTGTTGTTGTTCTTATTCACTAAGTCATATCCAGCTGTTTGAGACTCCATGGACTGCAGCACACCAGGCTCCTCTGTCTATGGGATTTCCCAGTCAAAACTAGAGTGGATTGTCATTTCTTTCTCCAGAAGATCCTCCCAATCTAGGGATCCAACCCACATCTCCTGCATTGACAGACTGGTTTACTTCCATGCACTGGAAGTAATTTAATTAGGAGATTTGATGACTGTCAGTTTCTTATACTTGAAACATTCTTAGATGATTTTGATTTTTCCATCAACTTTCAAGATAGCACTCAACTTCTATTCTTGCTTAAGTATCACTTTTCCTTTCCTTTTATATTTCCATGTATCTTAAAGAAACTCCTTTACGCAATTAGTGACAGTTAATATATGGCTAGGAGACAGGGTTTCTGTGGGTGACTTTCCACATAAGACATGATTTACTCTGGAATTTAAAGATGGAGGAGTATGGAGAGTCATAGTAAGTATCTGGTTTATGGAAAGTACACATTGATTCCTGATTCAGGATTTGCTCTGGTCAAATACAGCTTTAGGAAAAGGAGCCATCATGTTACATGATTTTTATTTTATTTTTTTAAGTTTTCTTGTTTGATGTGGATCATTTTTAAAGGCTTTATTTACTTTGTTAGATAATGGCTTCTGCTCCTCAGCCAGAGATTTAACCAACACATCCTGCTTTGGAAGACAAAGTCTTAACCCCAAGATCACCAGGGAAGTCCAAGTTACATGATTTTTTAACCCCTATGTTGGACATCCTTCTATTTATCAGGCTTCATCAATCACTATGAGACCTTCTAAGAAGATAAGAGGGACAAGCACATCAGTTACTGAAAAGGGAGCCAGGATGAGAGTGGGGGTGGACAAGGAGAGACAGGATGCTGATGGATCACATCCTTGCTCCATCTGTACATCTCTGTGCTCCCATCTGCTGCCCTCATGGCTCAGGGAGATGTTTGCTTCAGGTGTTTTTAATGAACTGCTGAGAGATCAATAGCCTATAGCAGGTAACTTTGAAAGATTTCCCTTGATTCAGTCAAGTGTTTTAATTCCTCATTAATTCCGATGATGTAAACCCTTTGTGATTAGCTTGGTAGTTAAATATCTACTCACAGGTGCTGATAGAGTGTAAGAAATTTCATTCTGTTAGACTTCTGAACTCTACTGGGTTTAGCACTTCATCAGTGCTGATAGCTGGGAAAATTTCCCTTTCCAGCTTCCCAACTGGTAAGGTCATGTCTTTAGCCAATTTTAAGGTCAACCAGGGTATTTTTTCCAGCACCTTTCTCCCCTAAACACTACATTACCTAACACGCACACACACAGACACACACACAAGGAACATTTATTCATTTATTGAGAATGTATCCTGTGACCAGTATGTATCCAACATTGAAGTAATTTTTCACTACAAAAATATGAATAATTAAGATCAAAATGAGTCCAAATGTGAGGGATGTATTATAACTTGTTTTATTGTCAAGTGAGCTTCTGATTGCATATAAAAAGTAGCTTTGTTCTTTCTTACATCATCCCTTCAATTCCACTCTCTGGGATGGCCCTTTATTTCTGTTTGAAACTTTAGAAATATTCCACAATTTTGCTGATGATTCACATCTTTCTATGCTTTTTGGGCATGAAAATCCACTCTAGTTGAATCAAAAAAAAAAAAAAAAAAACAACCCTGGTTTGGTCTAATGCAATAATAAACATTCAAAACTCTTCACCAGCTGAAAATCCTAGATCTGATTTATCCTATCTGATTTAGCCTTGGTAGTCTGCAGGGGGTAAAAGTTGATTTCTTCCTTATTTCTCTTACACCTCATACTATTCAACTGCTCTTCCTGATAGTTTCAGAGGGAAAGGTAATTGGAGGGGAAATGACTGACAGAGTTGTCAGCTAGCGTCTGTGCGACTAAGGTATCAAACGTCCGTGTGATGTTTTTTCTCTCATTGAGTACTTCTGTGGATTCCTCAGAGGTCTCTGCTTAGTATCCCAACTGCAATATCCTTGATTTGATCTATACTTCTTTTTTTTT
>SJYT01014142.1:278806-369702 GCA_006410635.1 Cephalophus harveyi
GTGTCATCTGCATATCTGAGGTTATTGATATTTCTCCCGGCAATCTTGATTCCAGCTTGTGTTTCTTCCAGTCCAGCATTTCTCATGATGTGCTCTGCATATAAGTTAAATAAGCAGGTGACAATACACAGCCTTGATGTACTCCTTTTCCTAATTGGAACCAGTCTGTCGTTCCATGTCTAGTTCTAACTGTTGCTTCCTGACCCGCATACAGATTTCTCATGAGGCAGGTCAGGCGGTCTGGTATTCCCATCTCTCTCAGAATTTTCCACAGTTTATTGTGATCCACACAGTCAAAGGCTTTGGCATAGTCAATAAAGCAGAAGTAGATGATTTTCTGAAACTCTCTTGCTTTTTCCATGATCCAGCACAACACTTAGGAGTATGGATTTTACATGTAGATTATGAAAATCCATACTTCTATCCAAAGAAATGCATACAGCTAGTTAAACAAAATATCTCTAAAACTCCAGAGTGCAAAGATTTCAGTTGCAATCTAAGCAGTCCCCAAACCTTCAAGATTTGGAGTTTACACTAAATAACAACATCTAAATAAAATTGAATTATATACAAAAACCTTATGGACAACCTAAGTTATTTACCCACTTCCCAATATTTTGGGAGTTTCTTCTATGAACTTGCATTTCTAAGAATTTCTTATTAATCTAATATTCTGCTTCCATTCAAATCTCCTATCTTGTTTCTTTTGGTTGTTTCCTTTTTGTACCAATTATTAATGAGAAACAAAACAAACAAATGAACAAACTAATAAGCAAACAAACAAACAAAAAAAAATCCTTGGTCTTTATTTCCTCAAGGCACTGCTCTGACATGGTCATTCTTCTAAGTAGAATTTGACTGAATTAGGGGGCTCATGTGAGCAAGGAAATAGTAAAGAGACAATCAACAAATAATCTATAATAGTTAAGTATCACGTTGCTTCAAAGAATCCAGTCCAAAGTTTTATCCCTTGAACAGATTATCTTCCAGAGTCCCAGCCTCTTATCTGGAAGTTGATCATTTCTTTCTATTAGAAACTCTTGCCTCTCTTTATTTATGAGAATCCATACCTCTTCCTTCCTGGACTGTCTATCAATTCAGTTCATTTCAGTCACTCAGTCATGTCTGACTCTTTGCGACCCCATGGACTGCAGCATGCCAGGCTTCTCTGTCCATCACCAACTCCTGAGCTTGCTCAAACTAAAGTCCATTGAGTTAGAGATAACATCCCCTGTCATCCCCTTCCTCCTGCCTTCACTCTTTCCCAGCATCAGGGTCTTTTCCAATGAGTCAGTACTTTGCATCTGGTGACCAGAGTATTGGAGTTTCAGCTTCAGCATCAGTCCTTCCAGTGAATTTTTAGGTTTGATTTCCTCTAGGATTGCCTGATTTGATCTCCTTGAAGTCCAAGGGACTCTCAAGAGTCTTCTCCAACACCATAGTCCAAAAGCACCAGTTTTTCAGCATTCAGTCTTCTTTATGGTCCCATTCTCTCATCCGTACACGACTATGTATAGAAAAGCTATATTTTTGTGCAAAACAACTAAGTTCTCCTTAGCTTTAGTCCAGACCATCTGAGGCTTGGCCTGAAGACACACTTTCTACATCAAATATTCATCAGTGAGTTTTGCTAAGAAAGCACTACATTATCTCTGAAGTATTGTGCTGTTCTAAGGCATCTCTCCTTCCCATACTTCACTCCAAAAAATCTTTTCAACTGTGTCAGAAATAATTCCAGGAACCATAGTGCAAAATGTCACCTATGGTAATGGATTAGATGTCCCCCTCAAAGATATAGAACTGATGATGTAATGGCTGAACACAGCAGACACTCCTCTCACTCCTATGAACAAGGATACAAAATTTAAATTAAGTAGGGGACCTGTTCTGCAGGAGTCTGATAGGGTCATTCTAACTTCTCCCTGGAAATGCAAATCATGGGGTGTAATCATTGCATCTGCCGAGGAATTCTCAGAATGCTTTCTAGTTAATGACAGGTTCTGGTCCACTTTCTTCAAAAAACACCTCCAAACCACACCTCCCACTGACAAAAAGAAGAAAGAAACACTGTGTAATTAAATGATTCATTCAAGAGAGCTGCATCTCCAGAGGAGAGATGGCATCTGTTATCTGCAGAAAAGTCTGGATGGAGAAATTTCCATGCCTATTATGGGCCCTGTGTAAGAAAATGCAGTTCAGACTGGCAGGTTCATCCACACACTGTTATTCTGCTTTTGTGTTCACAGTGTGTAACCACTTCACAGCATGGAGGGGGCCCACTTTTCCTCTAAGTGGGGGCCTACTGAAGCTGGGGCTCCTCTGGGCCGTGACCTCAGCTCAGGCACACACTCAACTGAAACTCTACATCACCAGCATTTCAGCACCTTCCTTCACAGCTGAGCTCTCTGGGAGCCAAAAATAAATACTGTTTGAACAGCCTTTGCATATATTTCGGGTACCAGGGTTCTTTGTTTTGCCCAAAATTAGAAAAGAAAAAAGAAAACAGATTGATCTCCTTGCAATCAATCAATCTGAAATATGTCTGCGGAAATGTGTTTGTCTAAAATGTCCCATCCTCTTCAGCATTTTGTCATCACCTACAGAAATTGTAAAATGATGAAAATGTGACAAAATGGTTTGCTTCATACAGTGAAATCATGCAGTATTTGTCCTTCTCTGGCTGACTCATATACAGAATTAAAAAAAAAAAAAAAATGAAGCAAGATGAAACCCAGACTCGTAGACAAGGAGAACAGATTGGTGGTTGCCAGAAAGGAGTGAGATTGGGGAGGAGGGAATGAGTGAAAGGGATCCAGAAGTACAAACTTCCAGTTATAAAATAAAAACATCATGGAAATGTCAAGTATATCATGGGAAATATAGTCAGTAATATTGTATTAACTGTGTATGGGGACAGATGGCAGGTAGACTTATGTGATGATCATCTGGAAATGTACACCAATGTTGAATCATTATGTTCTATGTCTAAAACTAATATAATATTGTATGTCAATTCTACCTCAATAAAAAATGTTTTGCTTCAGGCTGAGACATTTTGTTTGAATTCAAAACATAAGACTGAAGAGTTTCCTGTATTATAACAAAAAGTGACATGTGTGGCACATGAAGATCCCCTAAACTTCTTGGCATTTCTTCTTTGATGGGTTAAAATCAGCTGCAATTTATTTTTTTGGGGGGCGGGGTTTTATAGCATTTATGACTTGCTGGATTAGCAACATAATTTAACAAGTTAGAATACCCCAAGTATTGTATTAGTCAGGAGGAGAAGCAAAGGGTGGGAAAATTGTTAACATTTGTTGTACACATATTTTTTCCAGATATTGTAATAGACTTTACATGCTTTATTGTTTAATCTTCACCAAACACTCATGAACCAGGAGTCATGTGCCCACTTCACAGATAGATTAAAGAAAATCTTAAATATGCAATTCCATGGAAGTATTATATAAAGTTTTCACTATATGTTTCCAAGATGGAGAATTACCAATTCCATTGGTATTAAATAGGGACTTCCCATGTGAAAGTGAAAAATCACTCAGTTGTGTCCAACTCTTTGTGACCCCATAGACTATACAGTCCATGGAATTCTCCAGGCCAGAATAGTGGAATGGATAGCCTTTCCCTTCTCCTGGGGATCTTCCCAACCCAAGGATCAAACCCAGTTCTTCAGCATTGCAGGGGGATTCTTTACCAGCTAAGCCACAGGGGAAGCCCAATTCCCTGAGAGGAATAAAAGTAAGAAGAGCAAATGTGTTGCCAATATTTATATATTATTTTGTGTAACTCAGGTAGGCAATTAGGAAGAGATTTCATATGCATGTGCTCAAACTATGTTTTTAGTTTTGCATTTGAGCCTGGCTTCAGACATAGGCTAGAAGCCACAGAGAAAAATACAGCCTCATTATGTCATAGTCACACTGAGTAATTGATTCTAATTTGTGTCTTCACCTTCTTCACCAGTCAGCTTCATTAGTTTTGGTTTTACATGCTTTAGGCATGTAAAAAAGCATGTTGTTTTGAGATGTTAACCCAACTCTCAAAGGACCAAGACTTTGCCAAGAGCTGATACTGGTTAATATAGGAAAAAGTAAGCCCTAAAGGCAATTTTCAAAAAAAAATAGTTTCAGAAATGTTTTCAGCTTGTTGGTAGGAATGCATAGCCTCTCATAGGGTAATTAAGAAGTGGGCCACACTCATTTGCATGTAGATGATGAAAATTACTTTCTTAAATCACGTGTGCCTATGTATGAAGAAATGTGTCTATTATGTGTTCTGGAGTTTACATTTACATTATTAACATATGATTTTAAAATGTCATATTAATATATTGAGCTTCCCTGGTGGCTCAGATGGTAAAGCGTCTGTCTACAATGCAGGAGACCCAGGTTCTATCCCTGGGTTGGGAAGATCCCCTGGAGAAGGAAATGGAAACCCACTCCAGTACTCTAGCCTGGAAAACCCATAGATGGAGGAGCCTGGTAGGCTACAGTCCATGGGGCTGCAAAGAGTTGGACACAACTGAGTGATTTCACATCATAAGGTAATGATATTCAGTGATAGATACATTTATATCAATATTTTAGATTATATAAAGGTGTCTTATAAAATACCTTAATACACCAGACTGAAAATCTGAAATGTGTGTGTCTGTGTATATAACTAGAAGCCAACTGGATATAATTTCTACAATTCAAGTGATGAAGATATATTTTACCAGATATCTATTAATTTGGGACTATAGCCCAGGGAAAAAAGATAAACAGAAGTCATAATTTGGGGGAAAATTGTTTTAAAACTTCCACTTAAAATAGAAAAGGGAATGATCAATTAAGGTGCCAGAAGTTCAAGAAGTTAATTGAGATCCAGTCCACNTACCAGATATCTATTAATTTGGGACTATAGCCCAGGGAAAAAAGATAAACAGAAGTCATAATTTGGGGGAAAATTGTTTTAAAACTTCCACTTAAAATAGAAAAGGGAATGATCAATTAAGGTGCCAGAAGTTCAAGAAGTTAATTGAGATCCAGTCCACAAAGAACATTCAATGTCAAAGTAATATTTTCACTATAAACCTAATACAACTTTTCTCTGTTTGATATTTACTGCCAAGGACAAGCTATGTGTACTTTAGTGCATTAAAGTATACCAGTTCAGGAATCAGAGGAGTATTTTATAATTCAAAGAAGACTGCTGCCTATAAATAGGACAAAATCTGTTTGGTTTATGTTTTGATAGCAATTTTATTAGCAATATGCTCTGAAATTTTCATTTATTTCCTTTATTTATTTTAAATTTAAATAGGTACTCAACATAAGTTGGAGAAGACGATGGCACCCCACTCCAGTATTCTGCCTGACAAAAACCATGGATGGAGGAGACTGGTAGGCTGCAGTCCATGGGGTCATGAAGAGTTGGATACGACTGAAGTGACTGAGCAGTAGCAGGGGCAACATAAGTTACATGCTGGACTGAATGGATCACAAGCTGGAATCAAGACTACCAGGAGAAATATCAACAATCTCAGATATGCAGATGTGGCAGAAAGCAAAGAGGATGAAGGTGAAAGAGGAGAGTGAAAAAACTGGCTTAAAACTCAACTTTCAAAAATACTAAGATCATGGAATCCAGGCCCATCAATTCACATCAAATGGATGGAGGAAAAAAAAGTGGAAACAGTGGCAGATTTTATTTTCTTGGGCTCCAGAATCACTGCAGACAGTGATTGCCACCATAAAATTAAAAGATGCTTGCTCCTTGGAAGAAAAGCTATGACAAAACTAAACAGTGTATTCAAAAACAGAGATATCATATTGCCAAAAAGGTCCATATAGTCAAAGATATGGTTTTGCCATTGGTCACGTACAGATGTGAGATTTAGACCATAAAGAAAACTGAGTGCCAAAGAATTGATTCTTTCAAACTGTGGTTAGGTAAGATTCTTGAGAGTCACTTGGATAGCAAGGAGACCAAACTAGTCAATCCTAAAGGAAATCAACCTTGGATATTCATTGGACGAACTGAATTTCCTGAAGTTGAAGCTGAAATTCCAATATTTTGCCACCTGATAAGAAGAGCCAACTCACTGGAAAAGAGCCTGATGCTGGCAAAGATGGAGGGCAGGAGAAGGAAATGACAGAGGGTGAGATGGTTGGATGGCATCACTGACTCAATGGACATGTGCTTGAGCAAACTCTGGGAGATAGTGAAAGTGAAAGTGAAACTCTTGCGACCCCAGAGTTTGCTCTTTGCGACCCCGTGGACTGTAGCCTACCAGGCTTCTCTGTCCGTGGGATTCTGTAGGCAAGAATACTGGAGTGGGTTACCATTTCCTTCTCCAGGGATCTTTCTGACCCAGGGATCGAACCCGGGTCTCCCGCATCGGAGGCAGATGCTTTAACCTCTGAGCCACCAGGGAGATAGTGAAGGACAGGGAAGTCTGGCATGCTGCATTCCATGAAGCCACAAAAAGTCAGCTATGACTTAGTGAATGAACAACAATAACATTAGTGAAGGAACCCTGAGTCACATAGGAAAAACATGGAATTAACAATGGCGAAGATTTGGAAGAATGAAACAATCAACTACGTTATCTCATTGGTTTTCTGTATCTGATATAAACAACTACCTATATTTTGATTATGTTTGCTACAAGTAAATAAACTTTTAAAAAGTTTTGTTTATTGAGTAAATTTTACATAAAATCAAATTCACTCATTTTAAGTTTTCCATAAGCTTTGACACATGTGTATACTTGTACAACCACTACTACAACATTGAATATTCATTGGACGAACTGAATTTCCTGAAGTTGAAGCTGAAATTCCAATATTTGGCCACCTGATAAGAAGAGCCAACTCACTGGAAAAGAGCCTGATGCTGGCAAAGATGGAGGGCAGGAGAAGGAAATGACAGAGGGTAAGATGGTTGGATGGCATCACTGACTCAATGGACATGTGCTTGAGCAAACTCTGGGAGATAGTGAAAGTGAAAGTGAAACTCTTGCGACCCCAGAGTTTGCTCTTTGCGACCCCGTGGACTGTAGCCTACCAGGCTTCTCTGTCCGTGGGATTCTGTAGGCAAGAATACTGGAGTGGGTTACCATTTCCTTCTCCAGGGATCTTTCTGACCCAGGGATCGAACCCGGGTCTCCCGCATCGGAGGCAGATGCTTTAACCTCTGAGCCACCAGGGAGATAGTGAAGGACAGGGAAGTCTGGCATGCTGCATTCCATGAAGCCACAAAAAGTCAGCTATGACTTAGTGAATGAACAACAATAACATTAGTGAAGGAACCCTGAGTCACATAGGAAAAACATGGAATTAACAATGGCGAAGATTTGGAAGAATGAAACAATCAACTACGTTATCTCATTGGTTTTCTGTATCTGATATAAACAACTACCTATATTTTGATTATGTTTGCTACAAGTAAATAAACTTTTAAAAAGTTTTGTTTATTGAGTAAATTTTACATAAAATCAAATTCACTCATTTTAAGTTTTCCATAAGCTTTGACACATGTGTATACTTGTACAACCACTACTACAACAAGTGAAAAGTGAAAGTGAAGTCACTCAGTCGTGCCCGACTCTTAGTGACCCCATGGACTGCAGCCTACCAGGCTTCTCCGTCCTTGGGATCTTCCAGGCAAGAGTGGGTAATATGGAGGGGGTAATATTGGAGTGGGTAATATTGGAGTGGGTAAATATGTCCATATGTATACATATAAATTATATACATGCATATATAAATTGGGTATGCATTTGTTTATGTAATGAGTAGTAGAAGTCTAGTTTCCAAGTGACAGGATGATAACATATAAAACACAACACACATATCTGGAAATAAGGAAACCTGAATATTGATGTTTGAGGGTGGCTAGTAAATAAATCCTTCTCGTATAACTAGGTTCTGCACATTTTTGAGAAATAAGGCAATATAATAACTTTAATAGTAGAGAGTTCTGAGTGGAATCCATCGTGTGCCAGTTCACAAGAGCTGTTTATATACATTTTTCTTCAATTCCTTATTCAATGATGTTCAGGGTGAAAGTGAAGTCGCTCAGTCGTGTCCGGACTCTTTGCAACCCCATGGACTGTACCCTACCAGGCTCCTCTGTCCATGGGATTTTCCAGGCAATAGTATTGGAGTGGATTGCCATTTCCTTCTCCAGGGAATCTTCCCAACCCAGGGATCGAACCCGGGTCTCCTGCATTGTAGACAGACGCTTTACCATCTGAGCCACCTGAAATAAACCCAGATGTAGTAATTTATAGCACAGAACCAACTTTGCAGATGCCACAGATCTGGGCTTTTTGTTTGTTTGCTTTTCCCTCGGTTGTTGGACATGTAGCAGCACACCGCTGTTAAGAGACCAAAGTATCACTGTTATTACTCATAGAGACAGCATCAGTGAAGTGGTTTTCCTACTGCTTAACTTTGGATGTAGACTTTCCATTCTCATTCAGGCAATGGCAGCATAGTGAAGTCTGTTCTCCAGGCAGTGAAGGAGTGATGAAGTCCCTTCTCTGATCAATGATGGAGGGGTGATGTCCTTTTTCCAGGCAACAATAGGGTGATGAAATCTGTTCTCAAGGTGACTGATCTCTCTAATGAACTCACTGCACAGCCAAAGCTCAGGCTCTACACAAGTATGCCAGCTCCAGAGTCAAAGAATGACATTTTCTCTCTACATGCCTTGTTCTCGCTTCTACCTGCACAGAACAGATATGCAACCCATCTCTCAAAGAAGGAAGGTGGAGAGTCAAAGAGGAGACAGACGTCTTATACTAAGGATCCTTTCTACTTGAAAAGAAAAAGCAAATGTGGGTCAGGATCCTCCCATTCTTGCCATGCACCCCAAGACTGAATTCAGGCCTATTTTGCTTCTCAAGTCCTTGAGCCCGTTATCAACGCTATTATGAGAAGTTTCCCCTTCTTTAAAATAAATTTTAAAAATTGCCTCAGATAAGTTGAAAATGTCCTCTGAGTGCCACATTTCTCTTCTTTGCAAGTCTACATTTATGTATCACAGAGTGCTGCAAAAAAAGCTTGAAGTCTATTTCCATGCATTTATAAATTCTAAACAACTGAGCTTTTCCATTCTACAGTCCACCTTTCAGCAGGTCACGTTTGAAAGCTTTTAAGAAAGGGCAAATGGGAAGAGAATCTTGACCTTCTCTTATATGGAACCAAAGACAAAATGAAAAGATAAGCTGTTACATTCATATAAATATATGCATATTCGTAAATACATATAATGGATCTGTTCAAGCTTACCATTTAGCAACCAAAGTAAATCTTTTCCCTCCTGAGTTAATGATCAGAAATAATTGTCTTTTCCCATGAGGGAATCTCTAGGTGTGGACTTTCATTGATTTGATATTATTCAGTAATTGTCAAGAAGGTCAGAGGCCCCCAGGTACATGATTATCTATCTTCTGTGCTTCTATTTCCTTCATAGTTCTTATTTTCTAATGTCACTTGTTTCTCATCAACCCGATAGTTCCTAAAGGGCAGGGGTGTGTCTTTCACTGGACCTGAAAGTCCAGTGGAGTGCTTGGCGTGGCGAGAGTTTGCAGTGTTTACTAGGTGACTCACAGAATGCATGGTGAGTAGAGACACTGAAGTTCTTGCTGTCCACATGGTCTAAAATACATATGCTTATCAGGGCTGAATCACCTAGTTTCGATGCCATGTTACCTAGGAGTTTCAGGGGAAAAAAATCTAGCAACAGAAAACCAAACAAAAACTCAATTATTGTGTGTTTTAACTAAAGGTAACCGTTTGATCCCAACTCAGTTCTGAATCCTACACCACCTTGTATCCTTGGAATGGAATTACCTCAAACATTGAGAGAAAATGAGGACTCAGATGAGCGTGATTGCAATGACTGATGTGGCAATCATTTTGTTTGATCTCCTAAAGTATGGGAATACCTCTCTGCAGGAGGCAGGTCATCTTTGCATGGTGAGAACTGCTGATGTTTATAGCTGTTATCAAGTGAGAACAACCAGAGGCAATGCTCTGCAAAATCAAATTTTAATTATAATGAGAAAGCGGAATAGAGACACAAAGCAAAATTTCCAAGTTTGCTCTTACTTAACTAGAAGAGTATTAAGCAATAAATAATTTATTTGTAAAATCACTTAATGAATATTTGTGATTTCTCTGAAGTCTTCTGTTTTATTTGTTTTTATTGGTTCATAATTGATTTAAAAATTATATTAGTCTCAAATATATAACATAATGATTCAGAATTTTTATAACTTATCCTCTATTTAAAGTTATGAAAGAGTTTCTATATTTCCTGGGCTGTATAGTATGTTCTTGTGATTTATTTTATACTTAGTAGTTTATCCGAGATCATAGTCTATCTTCTCCCTTCTCCCATCCCTCTCGCCATTGATAAACACTAGTTTGTTCTCTGTATCTGTGAGTCAGTTTCTGTTTTGTTATATTCATTTTTTGGTTCTGTTTTTTAGATTCCACATATGTGTCAAAATATATTAGCCATTTTCTGTCTAGCTTATTTCACTAAACATAATGCTATCATCCATGTTCTCACAAATGGCATGATTTCATTTTGTAAATGGCTGAGTAGTAGTACACTGTATATATACTTATATATATGTCGCATCTTCCTTTTGCATTCTGTTGTTGGACACTTAGATTGCTTCCATATCTGTTGTTGTTATTCAGTCACTAAGTCATGTCCAGCCCTATTTGACCCCATGGACTGCAGAACACAGGCTTTCTTGTCCTTCACTGTCTCCCAGATTCACATCCATTGAGATGGTGATGATATCTAGCCATCTCATCCTCTACTGCCCTCTTCTCATTTTGCCTTCAATCTTACCCAGCCTCACGGTCTTTTCCAATGAGTGGCTCTTTGCATCTGGTAGCCAAAGTATTAGAGCTTTAGCATCAGTTCTTCCAATGAATATTCAGAGTTGATTTCCTTCAGGATTAACTGGTTTGACCTCCTTGTATATCTAGTCTATTGTAAACAATGCTGCTATGAACACTGGAGTGCATATATATTTTCCAGTGAATGCTTTTGTTGTATTTCAAGGTATACCCAAAATACATTTAGTTATTATTAACCTGTTATTGGTCATATCATTTGCAAATATTTTCTTCCATTCTGTAGGTTTTTTATTTTTTCATTTTGGCAATGGTTTACTTTGATGTGCCAAAGCTTTCACATTTAATTAAGTTTCATTTATTTATTTTTGTTTTTGCTTCCTTTGCCTTAGGAGACAGATCAAAAAAAAAAAAAAAGTTATGATTTAGATTAAACTCTGCTTTGCCTGCCTGTGTGTTGGTCTATGAGTTTTACGCTTTCTGGTCTTACATTTAGTTCTTTAACTCACTCTGAGTTTATTTTTGTTTATAGTGTCGGGGAATGTTCTAATTTAATTCTTTTATATGTAACTGCTCAGTTTTCCCAGTACCACTTATTAAAGTGACTATGTCTTCACCATTGCATATTATTGCCTCCTTTGTTGTAGATTAATTTACCATAAATGTTTGATTTGTTTCTGGTCTTCTTATTCTGTTCCATTGATTTATATGTCTATTTTGGATTCAGTACCATACGATTTTGATTACTGTTGCTTTATGGTATAGACTGAAGTCAGTATATATCTGCTTTACATGCAGACCTCTTGCTAATTTTATCTTCTGAAAATAGCACTCTGGAATGTGAATGATTCCAACATTCCCCTTCCCCTCAATTAAAGACAGTCCTCCTGGTTGGGCCCATAAATACTTCTTGGTTTAGTTTCTTGGCCCCATACTCAACTCATAGGCTCTCCTTTTTTTTTTTCCTATTGTGCTTGTCTTCTCTTATGCTACTGCAATCTTTGCAGGGTTCAGCTTTAATCAAACTTTCTATTGGGTCCTCATTACATGAAATTATACTAATTCATTTATAAATTATTTAGTAACCATTTGTTACATGCCAGGTATTGTACAATAGTTCAAAAACCAAGCTTTCATAGCATATCTTTCCAATCATACTTCTTGACAGTCTCAAACATGCATTCATCCTATTGTCTATGTACACAGGAATATTGACTAGTCCCTGGATGCACTGACATTTATCTTACCTCAAAATTTTTTACATTCTAATTCAAATACTGAGAATGTCATTACCTAGTTTTCATCTGGTGAACTCTTGCTGCTGCTGCTAAGTCGCTTCAGTCGTGCGACCCCATAGACGGCAGCCCACCAGGCTCCCCTGTGCCTGGAATTCTCCAGGCAAGAACATTGCAGTGGGTTGCCATTTCTTTCTCCAACGCATGAAAGTGAAAAGTGAAAGTGAAGTCGCTCAGTTGTGTCCAACTCTTATTGACCCCATGGACTGCAGCCCACCAGGCTCCTCTGTCCATGGGATTTTCCAGGCAAGATTACTGGGGTGGGGTGCTATTGCCTTCTCCAGGTGAACTCTTACTAATCTCTAAAACCCAATCCAGATATCAACTTTTCTTTCCTAACTTTATCTCACTGCCTTTAAGTTTACTGGTTATCTTTTTTGGGTTTCCTCAACCTTTGTGCTGATCTTTCTGACAGTTCATGCCTGATTACATGAGAATTGCCAAAATGAGTTCCCTTACAGAAGAGATCCTTATTTAATTATATTTATAATATTAGTATCCTGTTTTGTTTTGTTCAGTTGCTCACTCATGTCTGACTCTTTGCCACCCCATGGACTACAGGACACCAGGCTTTTCTGTCCTTCACCATCTCTTGGAGCTTATATGTCTAACTCATATGTATTGATTCAGTGATACCATCCAACCATCTCATTCTCTGTCACTCCCTTCTCCTCCTGCCTTCGATCTTTCTCAGCATAGGGTCTTTTCCAATGAGTTGGTTCTTTGCATCAGGTGGCCAAAGTATTAGAGCTTCAGCTTCAGTGTCAGGCTTACAATGGATATTCAGTGTCGATTTCCTTTAGAATGGACAGGTTGAATCTCCTTGCAGTCCAGGGGACTCTTTAAGAGTCTTCTCCAACACCACAGTTCAAAAGCATCAATCCTTCAGAACTCAGCCTTCTTTATAGTCCAACTCTCACATCCATACATGACTACTAGAAAAACCATAGCTTTACCCATATATATCTTTGTTGATCAAGTGATGTCTATGCTTTTTGTTATGATATATAGGTTTGTCATAGCCTTTCTTCCAAGGAGAAAGCAGCTTTTAATTTTGTGATTGCACTGCAGTCACCATCTGCAGTGATTGTGGAGCCCCCCAAATAAAGTCTGTCACTTTTTTCCATTGTTTCCCCATCTATTTGCCATGAGTGATGAGACCAGATGCCATGATCTTCATTTTTTGAATGTTGAGTTTAAGCCAGCTTTTTTCACTCTCCTCTTTCAACTTCATCAAGAGGATCTTTAATTCCTCTTCACTTTCTGCCATAAGGGTGGTATCATCTGCATATCTGAGCTTATTGATATTTCTCCCAGCAATCTTGATTCCACCTTTTGCTTGATCCAGCCCAGCATTTCACATGATGTACTCTGCATAAAAGTTAAATAAGCAGGGTGACAGTATACAGCCTTGACATACTCCTTTCCCAATTTTGAACCAGTCCACTGTTCCATGTCCAGTTCTATCTGTTGCTTCTTGACTTGCATGCAGTTTTCACAGGAGGCAGGTAAGATAGTCTGGTATTCCCATCTCTATAAGGATTTTCCACAGTTTGCTGTGATCCACAGAGTCGAAGGCTTTGACATAGTTATTTAATTGTATTTCTAATATTGATACTTCATAACATCATGAAATTCACTTCTTTCAGTTGTTTCTTCATACAAAAAATATTTACCAAATTTGTTTGAGCAGACAGTCTATATAATGATCCTTGAATACAGTATAAGAAAGAAAAAGCATAATACATGAAATTCAATAAGGATTAACTTGAGGGTTAAAAGATGAGCACAATTTTGACTACCATGTTCTAGTATCCTTTACATTGGAGAGCTTTCTCATCATTATATTGTGTTTGATTGTTTGCTAAACTGTATAGCCAGTGTAAAGCACATACCCCTGTGACAGACACAGAATAAATCACTTCAAAAATTGCTATTTTTATTCAGTCACTAAGTTGTTTATGACACTCTGCAACTCCATGGACTGCAGCACACCAGGCTCCTGTCCTCCACTATCTCCTGGAGTTTGTTCAAATTCAGGTCCATTGAGTCAGTGATTCTGTCTCTCCATCTCATACTCTGCCACCCTCTTCTTCTTTTGTCTTCCATCTTTCCCAGCATCGAGGTCTTCTCCAGTGAATTGGCTCTTCACATTAGGTGGTCAAAATATTGGAGCTTCAGCTTCAGCATCAGTCCTTCCAATGAAATAAAGCCCTTCCAACTTGAAAAAATATTGATGATTGAATGGAAGATTTCATGAACTCTGGCTCACTAACTGCATGATTTATCACAATATCTTGATAAGCTCAATTCAATTAACCACATTCTCTTGGGTTTATTTCACATAATTACAAGTAAAACAAACTTGCATTACTGTATCATTTTAGTTCCCCTTGAAAAATAGAGACTAAATAAAAATTTAGTGTAAATAAGGATTATTTTCCATTTAGATTAGGCAATGAATTAAGTGAATGCAAATTAGTTTTCTACTTCCAAATGTGGACATTATAAATAATTCACTTGATCTTATTTTTCTATTCAGGTAGGACAATGCTAATTGAAAGCAAAACAAAATTTCCAAGTCCCCAAAATAACAGATTATTCTGGCTTCCAAAGCCTTTGATTTTGTGTGTGGCCTGATATTCCCTTTGCTGAGTTTTTAGTTCTGTTTTATCCTCAAAGGAAATGGATGTCAACTTTGAAACCACATTCACTGCAGATAACCAAGGGTGAGTCTTACCATGGTAGAAGGAACATAGCAAACTCTTGGCTACATATCAAAATAAGTATTTCTATCTGACTGGGTAAAGGTGTGGTGACTTTATCACCCTATTCCAGGTTTCCTAACATTCTAGAAGAGGAAACATTCTGATGAGTTTGCTGTCATCATTAACACTCCTCCGCCCTTTTTTTTTTTTTTTTTTTTTTAGAAATAAGTTGACCAGGCATGCTACTTCTAGTTTGAAAAGACTGTTTGATTTATTATATATTGAGGTCACCACAGTACATAAGTAAGAATCACTGATAAATGTCTACTGAGTATCTTCTAATATTCTAAACACAATGTTGGGTGTGGTTGAAACAGCAGATGATTTTACAAAATTTATTAGTCGAGAAATAGTCAATCTCATAAAAGAGACACTACACACTTTCAGAAAACTGCCATCACATTTGATATGTAATCCATGTCAAAAAAAATACATAACATATTCTGTAGAAAGTACAAGAGGTTTTGACACTTGGCTTGTGGCCGTCACTGATGACAGGGCAGTATAGTTTAGTTGAATACTGAGCATTGACTTGAAATCTAATCAACTCTGAGAATTCCACATATCATTCCTCTGCAATTGAAATTTAAAATTATAGAAAAAGCAATTTAAGTTTAACGCAACTATAAGAAAAGATATTGGATTATAGCCCATAAATCAATGAAACCAAAAGTTGGAAAATAGTAGAGGAAATCAACATAATGAAAGCTGTTTCCTTGAAAAGATCAATAAAATTTATAAATTCTAGCAAAGGTACCTGGGGGGAGAGGAAAAGAGGAGACACTAATTGTCAATATCAAAACCAAAAGAGGAGCTCATCACTGCTGATCTGCTAGACAGTAAATGAAAAGAAAGAATACTACAAACAACTCTATGTACACAAGTGTGATAACTGAAATAATAAGGACCAACTCCTTAAAACACAAACTGCCAAAATTCATACAAGAAGATACAGACAATATGAATAAGCCTACATATATTAATGAAATTAAGTTAATAATTGATAAACTTCAAAAAAAAAATCTGACCTCTATGGGCTTCCCTGGTGGCTCAGAGGTTAAAGCGTCTGCCTCCAATGTGGAAGACCTGGGTTCGATCCCTGGGTCGGGAAGATCCCCTCGAGAAGGAAATGGCAACCCACTCCAGTGTTATTGCCTGGAGAATCCTATGGACGGAGGAGCCTGGTAGGCTACAGTCCATGGGGTCCCAAAGAGTTGGACACGACTGAGCGACTTCACCTTCATGCTTTTATCAGTAAATTATGCTCAATATTTAAGGAAAAATATTCCCCATACTCTATTCCAGAAAATTAAATTAAGGGGAATATTTTCTAATTCTTTCTCTCAGGACAGTATTATATCCTTATAAAGACCAGACATTACAAAAAAGGAAACAACAGACTAGACCAATATCTCTCATGAAAAGATGCAAAATTTCCCCCCAAATGTTAGCAACTAGAATCCAAGAGTATACAAAATATAAGTATATGCTATGACCAATTCAGCTTTATTCCAGGCATGTGAAGTTGCTTCAACATTTGGAAATCAATAAATGCAATTAGCTACATCAGGATCTGATTGATCCTATCAGATGACCCTGTCAGTTGACATGAAAATCAAAACATTGACAAAATCCAGCACTCATTCATGGTTAAAAACAAGCAAACAAACAAGCAAAAAAAAAAAAAAAAAAAATTTAAGCAATAGTAGCTAGAAACTACTAAATAGTAGAGTGAAACTTCTTTAACTTGATTAAGAACATCTACAGTCCATGAGGTTGCAAGAGTTAGACACGACTTAATGACTAAACCTTCACCACCACAAAAAGTCTACAGATAAGATCTTATTTAATGTTGGCATATCAGATCCTTTCAAAGATTGGAAACCAGGTAAGAATAGCCTCTCTCATCAATTCTGTTTAATTCTGTGCTGGAAGTCCTTGCCAGTACAATAAGATGAGAAAATAAAATATACAGACTTCCCTGGTAGCTCAGTTGGTAAAGAACCCAACTGCAATGCAGGAGACCCAGGTTCAATCTCTGAGGGGAGAAGACCCCTTGGAGAAGGAAATGGTAATCCACCTCCATATTCTTGCCTGGGAAACCCCGTAAACAGAGGAACCTGGAAGGCCACAGTCCATGGAGTCACCAAGAGTCAGACACAGCTTAGCAACTAAACCACGAAAGGAAGAAGCAAACAATATGACATGATTATCTATGTAGGGAATTCCAAGAAATGGACAAAACACTCCTGGAACTCATAGAGAAATATAGGAAGGTTGAAAAATATAAAACTGATAACAAAAATTCAGTTTATTGCCTCTGTATCCCCAAAGAGTACCTTGGACTGCAGGGTGATCAAACAAGTCAATCCTTAATATTCAGGAATCAATCCTGAATATTCATTGGAAGGACTGATGCAGAAGCTGAAGCTCCAATAATTTGGCTACCTGATGCCAAAAGCTGACTCATTAGAAAAGATCTTGATACTGAGAAAGTATGAAAACAGGAGAAGGGGACGATAGAGGCTGAGATGGTTGGATGGCATCCCTGATTCAATGGACATGAGTTTGAGCAAGTTGTGGGAGATGGTGAAGGACAAGGAAGCCTTGTGTGCTGCAGTCCATGGGGTCGTAAAGAGTTGGGCATTACTGACAGTCTGAACAACAACAATAAATACCCCCAGAGAGTGATATTGAAATTAATTAAATTTGATTTTAAAAGAAATAAAAAATAATTCTCAAATATGAATTGCCTGAATGTAAAATAAATATCTTTAAGTCCACACTGATATAAATAAATGACTAAACAAATACATAGGAAAGAAAACACAAATCTCTGTACAGATTTTTCATATAATTCATGGGGATATTCCACTCTTAGTGGAGCAAAACATTCAACTCCTTAAGGATGAGTTACCATCAGTGACTTCTTCCCAAAGAGTACAGGGTGGAAAACAGGAGTAAATAAGTTTACAGTGGAGAAATCTCATAAATACTACCTCAGTTAGGTGGTCAAAGTCATTGTGGGTAGTAGTGTCATGTTGAATTCTGATTAAGTTCAAAACCAAAAGGAGCTTCATGAGTTTAAATATAATATGGCATTCTAACAAAATTCCACTAATGTAAGATATTAATAATAGGAAAATTATAAGGGGGATATATGGATATACAGTGATCATTTGTATTATAGTCCCAGTTTCTCTATTAAGTTAAAGCTGGTATAAACATAACGTTAAAAAGTTATCATATTTTCTCAGACATAATCATAGTTTAATACTGCAAATGAATCTCTGAAAGAATTTTGCATTTGACAGTGAAAATGTTAAGCTTCTTTTTCCTTTTCTGTCTTAAAAAACTGATGACCTTGGAAAAGTCAGTTAATATTTTTAGACATAATTTTCCTCATTTCAGGAACAATTAAATGCTCTATTTCTACTTGACTTCAAAGTACTGCTGTGAGGATTAATTCGTACTGCTGCTGCTGAGTCACTTCAGTCGTGTCCGACTCTGTGTGACCCCATAGACGGCAGCCCACCAGGCTCCCCCGTCCCTGGGATTCTCCAGGCAAGAACACTGGAGTGGGTTGCCATTTCCTTCTCCAATGCATGGAAGTGAAAAATGAAAGTGAAATGTGTATAAGAGACAGCCCATAGACGGCAGCCCACCAGGCTCCCCCGTCCCTGGGATTCTCCAGGCAAGAACACTGGAGTGGGTTGCCATTTCCTTCTCCAATGCATGGAAGTGAAAAATGAAAGTGAAGTCGCTCAGTCGTGTCCGACCCTCAGCGACCCCATGGACTGCAGCCTTCCAGGCTCCTCCATCCATGGGATTTTCCAGGCAAGAGTACTGGAGTGGGGTGTCATTGCCTTCTCCAATTAATTCGTACAGTCAATGGGAAAAGACAGATATGTTGGTGGAGAGAAAGAGAGAGAGAATACAAAGCACTCGAGGATAACTGAGTGAAAATATAAGCAGGAAACAAACAAACAAACAAAAAGGTGAGTTAATTGAAGAGGCCCCTAGTTCTAAACTTCCCTGGTGGCTCAGACAGTAAAGCGTCTGTCTACGATGCAGGAGACCCGGGTTCGATCCCTGGGTTGGGAAGATCCCTTGGAGAAGGAAATGGCAAGCCACTCCAGTACTATTGCCTGGAAAATCCCATGGACAGAGGACCCATGGTAGAGCCCATGGGGTCGCGAAGAGTCGGACACGACTGAGCGACTTCACGTTCTAGTTCTAAACGGGAAACCTAAAGAGACTCCAAGCTATTGGTTATGTTTACAGATAACTGAACCGCTGTGCAAGTGAGCCTGTTCTTAATTAGCTTCTGCTCCAGAATAGTTTTATGACCTTTGGCAAACCACTTCCCCTATTTTGCTTTTAATTTCTCATTTGTAAACTAGACATGGTGTTTCCTCCCTAAATTTGCTGTCAAACAGCCACTCACATAGTATCAAAGTAGCAATTATATGTCTATATCCATTGGTAAGACATGCCTCCACTTTTCTTATGAAAACCTTATCAACACAATTATCTTAACTCCTGATAAACTATGCACATTTTGTTAAGGTATTTCTGTCACTCCTCTGTTAGTTGATATTTGTGCATATCAACCTTTTGCTAACAAAAAGCCTTTAACCCATAAACTGAAACAAAGCTCTCTCTTTAGTCCTTTCAAATGAATTATCTGGGTGTTTTTCTTTTTTTTCAGGTAAATTATTACTTTTGAAATACCTTAAAAAATAAGTTGATCTTATAACTTATTGCCTAGTGTATGGGATCACAAGCCAGAATATTTTTCTATTTCTCTAGCAAATGCCATTCAATTTATTCTTCCAGATTGAGCTTAAATATAATTTTTTTCAGGTAACAGTTCTCATCTATGCCAGTATATTAAGATTTCCTTATACACAGCACCTGTTGTAACCATACTTGATTTTCTGAAACATTGCTGTCATCTCTTATGGACTGTCTCTGTTCTTCCCACTAGGTGGCAGTTCAACAGCAGGGTGGTTAGAACTATTTCTACAGCTCTCCTTAACCTCCTTTCCTTATAAAAACAATGCCCCCCGCCAAAACTACTGAGTATCTTCTAATATTCTAAACACAATGTTGGGTGTGGTTGAAACAGCAGATGATTTTACAAAATTTATTAGTTGAGAAATGGTCAATCTCATAAAAGAGACACTTTCAGAAAACTGCCATCACATTTGATATGTAATCCATGTCAAAAAAAATATGTAACATATTCTGTAGAAAGTACAAGAGGTTTTGACACTTGGCTTGTGGCCGTCACTGATGTTTAGTTGAATACTGAGCATTGACTTGAAATCTAATCAACTCTGAGAATTCCACATATCATTCCTCTGCAACTGAAATTTAAAATTATAGAAAAAGCAATTTAAGTTTAAAGCAACTATAAGAAAAGATATTGGATTATAACCCATAAATCAATGAAACTGAAAGTTGGAAAATAGTAGAGGAAATCAACATAATGAAAGCTGTTTCCTTGAAAAGATCAATAAAATTTATAAATTCTAGCAAAGGTACCTGGGGGAAGAGGAAAAGAGGAGACACTAATTGTCAATATCAAAACCAAAAGAGGAGCTCATCACTGCTGATCTGCTAGACAGTAAATGAAAAGAAAGAATACTACAAACAACTCTATGTATACAAGTGTGATAACTGAAATAATAAGGACCAACTCCTTAAAACACAAACTGCCAAAATTCATACAAGAAGATACAGACAATATGAATAAGCCTACATATATTAATGAAATTAAGTTAATAATTAATAAACTTCAAAAAAAAAATCTGACCTCTATGGGCTTCCCTGGTGGCTCAGAGGTTAAAGCGTCTGCTTCCAATGTGGAAGACCTGGGTTCGATCCCTGGGTCGGGAAGATCCCCTGGAGAAGGAAATGGCAACCCACTCCAGTGTTCTTGCCTGGAGAATCCTATGGATGGAGGAGCCTGGTAGGCTACAGTCCACGGGGTCTCAAAGAGTCGGACACGACTGAGCGACTTCACCTTCATGCTTTTATCAGTAAATTATGCTCAATATTTAAGGAAAAATATTCCCCATACTCTATTCCAGAAAATTAAATTAAGGGGAATATTTTCTAATTCTTTCTCTCAGGACAGTATTATATCCTTATAAAGACCAGACGTTACAAAAAAGGAAACAACAGACTAGACCAATATCTCTCATGAAAAGATGCAAAATTTCCACCCAAATGTTAGCAACTAGAATCCAAGAGTATACAAAATATAAGTATATGCTATGACCAATTCAGCTTTATTCCAGGTATGTGAAGTTGCTTCAACATTTGGAAATCAATAAATGCAATTAGCTACATCAGGATCTGATTGATCCTATCAGATGACCCTGTCAGTTGACATGAAAATCAAAACATTGACAAAATCCAGCACTCATTCATGGTTAAAAACAAGCAAACAAACAAGCAAAAAAAAAAAAAAAAAAAAAAGAATCCGTCTGCAATGCAGGAGGCCCCAGTTCGATTCCTGAGTCGGGAATATTCCCCTGGACAAGGGACAGGCAACCTACTCCAGTATTCTTGGGCTTCCCTGGTGGCTCAGCTGGTAAAGAATCTGCCTGCAATGTGGAGACCTGGGTTCGATCCCTGGGTCAGGAAGATGCCTTTGGAGAAAAGCATGGCAACCCACTGCAGTATTCTTGGGCTTCCCTGGTGTCTCAGATGGTAAAGAATCTGCCTGCAATGCAGGAGACCTAGGTTTGATCCCTGGGTTGGGAAGATCCCCTGGAGGTGGAAATTGCAACCCATTTAGATTTAGACAAACTGAATTGGTACAGGTGGGCTTCCCTTGCAGCTCAGACGGTAAGGAATCTGCCTACAATGCGGGAGACCCAGGTTCGATCCCTGGGTCGGGAAGATCCTTTTGGAGAAGGGCATGGGAATCCACTCTAGTATTGCTACCCAGAGAATTCCATGGACAGAGGAGCCTGGCAGCCTAGTCCGTGGGGTTGCAAGAGTCAGACACGACCTAGCATCTAAACAGTGGCAACAAATTGGAATGAACCGTCCCAATCCCAGTTTCCGAACAAAAGCTGGTCAGAAAACTGGAGTCATCAACCGTAACCCATGCATGACCAACATCACTGGTGATGGAAGAACGCTCTGCATAGAAAAAGAGGGTTAGTTCCCCAAAGCAAAGGCCACGGTGTCGCCTTTGGAAGAGGCAAGACCACCACACTCGGCGCCTTAGCTCCAGATGCTGTAACAAAATGCCAGAGACGGGGCTAAGCGACAGGAATTCACCCTCTCACAGTTCGGCAGGCTGGACGTTCAAGATCACAGCATGGGCTGATAAAGTCCCGAGGCGGGCTCTCTTCCTGGTAGACACGTGTCTGCCTTCTCACCACGTCCTCACGTGGAGCAGACAGATGTGGTGTCTCTCTCCTTACGTGTGTGTGTGTGTGCGAAGTCTCTCTGTTGTGTTAGACTCTGAAGACCCATTGGACTGTAGCCCACCAGGCTCCTCTGTTCATGGGATTCTCCAGGCAAGGATACTGGAGTGGGTTTGCCATGTCCTTCTGCAAAGCACTCATGGGGGCCCCACCCTCAAGAGTTCATCTACATCTCATCATGGCCCAGCTTCTAACACCATCGTACTGAGGGTCAAGGGCCTCAACATACGAATTTTAGGTGAGGGACACCGTTCGGTCCGTACAACGCAGCCTTTCCTATCCTTGTAAATAGCATCGTTCAGCTAGTCAAAACAAGACGGAAGCTTGATTCTTCCTTCTCTACCAGATTCAATACGTTTCTGAGCCGGGCCAGTTCTGTCCATCACATGTAGTTGCTGTGGGTCCACTTGTCTCCACCGTGGCAGTCACCAGCTGAGACCCAGCTGCCATCATGCACGCGGACCACAGCCTTAACTGTGCTGGGCATCCCAGCTTTTGTTGTTGGGCAGTGCCTAATCATGTCCGACTCTGCGACCCCATGGACCACAGCACGCCAGGCTTCCCTGTCCTTCACCATCTCCTAGAGCTTGCTCAAGTTCATGTCCATCGAGTCGGTGATGCCATCCAGCCATCTCATCCTCTGTCATCCCCTTCTCCTCCCACCTTCAATCTTTCCCAGAATTCAGGGTCTTTTCCAGTGAGTCAGTTCTTCGCATCGGTTGACCAAACTATTGCAGTTTCAGCTTCAGTCCTTCCAATGAATATTCAGGACTGATTTCCCTTAGGATGGCCTGGTTGGATCTCCTTGCAGTCCAAGGGACTCTCAAGAGTCTTCTCCAACACCACAGTTCAGAAGCATCCATTCTTTGGTGCTCAGCCTTCTTTATGGTCCAACTCTCACATCCATACATGACTACTGAAAAAGCCACAGCTCTGAGTAGATGAACCTTTGTTGCCGAAGTAATGTCTCTGCTTTTTAAAATGCTACATAGCTTGGTTATAGCTTTTCGTCCAAGGAGTAGGTGTTTTTTTAATTTCATGGGTGCAATCAGCATCTGCAGTAATTTTGGAGCCAAAGAAAGTAAAGTCAGTCATTGTTTCCATTGTTTCCCCATCTGTACAAAACCGTGTGTGAAATAGACAGTGAGTGGGAAGCTGCTGCGTGGCTCAGGGGCCTCAGCCCGGTGCTCTGTGATGACCTAGAGGGGTCAACGGGAGCGGGGAGGCTTAGGAGGGAGGGGGTATCTGTGCACATACGGCTGATGCACTTCACTGTACAGCAGAAACCAACACATCGTAAAGCATTGTCCTCCAGTAAAAAAATTATTTTTAAAGATACATAGCACCCCCTTAGATTGCCCCTGACTTTTCCATCCACAGGGACCTTTCTTGCCATCTTTTAAATTCCTTAATACACACATCACATTCTTTAGCCCTTGTTTCTGCTGTTGTTGTTTAGTTGCTGAATTGTGTCTGACTCTTTGCGACCCTGTGGACTGTAGCCCACCAGGCTCCTCTGTCCTTGGGATTCTCCAGGCAGGAATACTGGAGTGGGTTGCCATGCCCTCCTCCAGGGGATCTTCCCGACCCAGGGACCAAACCCGGGTCTCTTACACTGGCAGGGGAATTCTTTATTCCTCAGCTGCCAGAGAAACCCCTTATTATTGTTATTCACTGCCTATTCCTCCTATTGCAATAGACATTCCCTGGGAGCAGAAATTGTTCCCACTGGGAGTCTGTCTACACCTCCCAGGACCTAGGTCTCAAATGACCGTTTGTTAGATGGATGAGGGGAAGGGGAGACCAGTCTCGCCTGCCTCCCATCTCTACAAAGCAGAACCTTGTCCTCCCCCACCCCCAACCGGGATGTCTTCCTTCTTCTCCTCTCCCTGAGTAACAGTCCATCCGCCAAGTCTGATTTCATACAGCAAATTTTAATCAAGACTGTAGCTCCCACCTTCACATGCAATCTCCAATTAAAATCTCTAATAAGGGTTTCAAAGAGGGAGAAGTCAATATCATCCGTGCCTTAAATAAATGGTCTAGGCGGCACTCTGATACCAAAATTACCGAAGGCATTTTCTATACGTATTGCTAAGTAGGAAAGCAAAAGGAAGTGTTAGTCACTCCGTCATGCCTGACTCTTGCGACCCCATGGACTGTAGCCCGCCAGGCTCCTCTGTCCATGGGAAGTGCTGCGATTCATGGGGTCGCAAAGAGTCGGACACGACTGAGCGACTGAACTGAACTGAACTGATATTAGCAGCACAAGACAGAAAACTAAAGAAGACAGTATTTATTCCAAGAATATTGACAGACCACCTGGTATATGTCAGAATCTCTCTATATCCTAATAAAGTAGTCTTAAAAAAAGTAAATAAAAATATAAGTGAATTAGAGAGCATATGGAAGTTCTCTCAGCTAATACACTCCTGTTCCTCTTCCCCTATCCTCTCTGCCCTCCTTCCCTTTTAAACCCTATGGGACATTCCAGTGAATTGAAAACAGATACTCAAGCAAATAATTGTGCGCCATTGTTCATAGTTCTGTTCAAGATATTCAAAGTGTAAAAACAAATCAAATGTCCGTTGATGAGTTGATAAATAAAATGTGTATCTATATAATGAAATATTATTCATCTATGATTAGAGATAGAGTACTAACATGCTACAAAATGGATGAAGTTTGACAATATTCCAAGTGAAAGAAGCCATGTACAGAAGACCACATATTGCATGATTTCATTTGTGTGAAACATTCAGGATAGGTAAATCCCTAGAAACAGAAAGCATAGTGGTGACTGGGGTTGGGGGGGTGTAGGTCTTGAGAGGGGAGTGAGGACTGGAGAGGGTGGATAGGTAGCTTGCTTGTAATGAAGAAAAATTTCTGTAAATTGACAGAGATGATGGTTATACAACATTATGGACACACTAAATACCCTGAGTTGTATGCTTTATAATAGTTACTGTTGAGCCATGTGGATTTTACCTCAGTAAAAGCATCTACTAAAACAATAGCATTATCCTAATGTCTGGATGAGCTGAGCTTACAAATTGCTTTGCCAACTAAAGTAGATCATCACACAATTGATTTGATTGGGACAACCATCAAGATGACGGAAATCATTTAAATAGCCAAGGCAAGTTGGGTACCCCTGTCTAGACACAGTCCCAGCCAAGTCTTTCTTTACTTCAGAATCATTCCCATGGAGGTTGCTTTAGGGTTTGGGACCTAGCCCTTTGTTGACTAAATTTGCGTTGTGGGGATAACGTTGTACAGGAGCCAGGAGACAGCAATTTAACTCTAATTTACTTGAGGACTTAACTCCTCTTACAGCTTGAAGGAAAAGTAGTGATTTCCAAGAAAGAAATAATCTGGAAAATAGTCAGTCAGTCATGTCCAACTCTTTGCAGCCCCATGGACTGTAGCCCACCAAGCTCCCCTGTCCATAGGATTTTCCAGACAAGAATACTGGAGTGGGTAGTCAATCGCTTCTCTGGGGGGATCTTCCTAACCCAGGGATGGAACCTGGGTCTTTTGAAATTCAAGCAGATTCTTTACCTTCTGAGCTACCAGGAAAGTTGTAACATAGCTCAAGAGGTCTTCAAATTTCTAATTTGAAGATAATGAATAAGCTTTTCATCCTTCATGCTAAAAAATATGCATAAGAAATAAACAATCTTGAATTGGAAATTAAAAAGTCTCAGCTAAACCACAAAAGTCACCTGTCTTTAACCACACAAATCAGATCAGCAACTGTTATTTCTTCTTAATGGGCAGACTCATATGTCTATAAAGTTGAGATAGCCACTTCCCTCACAGGCATCAAATACACTGTATATTGGAAATGACTTTTATTGTAAAGGACATGTTTATTAAATCCATAAAGTGAGACATAAAATCTAGGTTTCTTGAGAGATTAAAAAATAAGAAAGGGGAAAAACAGTAGAAGTTATATACAATTCGGGAAATAAAAGAGAAATAAACTTCACCCTATTGATATCTATATCTTATGTTATTTTTAGCATAATTATCTAAAAACTATATCCAAAATCTATTTTTTCCAGGCACCTAGGATCAAAATTGGAGCTTCCTTCTTAATCTACTCTTTTGAATATCCCTTCCATCAACCAATCAAATCAATTATTCCAAGGTCTATATTTTTTAAAATTGTTCTAAATGAATCTGCCGTCTACTCTTGTCTCCTTAATTTTATTACCAAATAGACACTTTAGGATTCTCCAGAAAAACAAATACAGATATGATATATGGATATATATTATACCTCTATCTAGTAACAATAAAAATAATGTGAAGAAGAAGAAGGAGGAGGAGGAGAGACAGCAAAGTTAACAGTAACAAGCAATTACTTGCATATATTCAGTCCTGGGTTAAGAAATTTATATGGATAAACTCACAGTTACCCTATATGAAAATACTCTTTGAATCTCCAAATTAACATTGGTGGTTACCAAGTTGAATTATCAGGTTAGCAGGTTAAAATACCTTGACTAAGGCTAAGGGTGAGATCAGGATATCAGAATTTGATTCCATGTTTTCTGTATCTCAGAGCCTGGATGTAAATTATGATCACTTTACAGATTACTTTTAATTTCATTGTGTGGCTGGGATATTGAAGCTCAACAAAATTACCCAAGTTCAAAAGGGTTAGGAAGTGGAAGAGATAGTAACAGACATGGGTCCCTGGGACCTCCAAGATTAAGTCTCTTCCCTCCATAGTGGTGTCTAGGCTTCTGCCATGCTGTGTCTGACTCTTTGTGAACCCATGGACTATAGTCTGACAGGCTCCTCTGTCCATGGGAATTTTCAGGCAAGAATGTCAGAATGGGTTGCCATTTCCTCCTCCAGGGGATCATCCTGACTCAGGGATCAAACCCAAGAGCCCTATGACTCCTGCATGGCAGGCAGATTCTTTACCCACTGAGCCACAGGTTCAGTGCTGACTACCCCTTTATATCCCCTAGGCTCTACTGTTTAAATGATCACAGGGTTAAAAAAAAAAAAAAAAAAGAGAGAGAAAGAGAGAGAGACAGAGTTCAACTTGGTGGAATAGAAGTGTAGGCTTTGAAATAAAAATTTGCTTCAAATTTTGTTTAAACTGTTTAGTAGTTTTGACACCTGAAACATATTGTTTACATTTTCCATGTTTCCGCTTGCTCCTTTCATTCCTCGAACTATATTTATCTGGTATCAGTTCTATTCCAGCATTTTTTAAGACTCCAGAATGCTGGCAGTAAACATAACTAGACTATACCCTCAGGGAACATAACTTAAAAATACATTGAAAATATAAAGAATATAGAATAGCAGAGCAGGACAGAGAGTAACTTAGGGGAGAGATGCAACTGAAAAACAAGGGTATTGCAAAGACTAGTAATTCAAATATTATTATTTCACCTTATGTTGAAATTCAATGTCAATAACCTTGGATTATGCATTTTCCAGGTCTGTCTCCAGATTTGGAGGTTACCCTGTGAAGTGGTCAGATAAGATCGTGTTGGAAAAATGATACCTGAGGGCCTTGAAGAAGAGAGATTGTTGTCAATTACAAATTGGCACTTACCATAGGCATATGCCATCTACCTACAGCTATTGATTTTCAACACCCCCTGAAAGAAGTTCAGGTAAAGAGCAAAAATAAGGCACTCTGTGATTTGAGAAAAACTGGCAGAACAGGTCTTCAGATCTTTAGATATTTTCAGGAACCAATTGTGTGAGCCCAATTCTTATATCTCCTCATAACCAGAAAAACACAGAAGTCCTTCATGATGATGTCTGCTCCTCAGGACCAGCAGAAACCTTCTGCAAAAAAATATGTGCTTGGTGCATGTATTCCCTTTTTACCAAAATCACATAAATACTGACCTACTTTGTACTTCTCTGAACCATTTTCTCAGAGCTATCTGGAATGCTGTTTCCCAGGCTATTGTCCTCAGTTTGCTTCAAATAAAACTTGACTCACGGCTCTCATGTTGCGTATTTTTTTAAGTGGACTCTGTGAACCAAATGATTATAGTAGGGAGAAGAGAAGAACACGGAATGCAGAGGAAACAGTGAATGAATAGATGCTAGTTTTTGCAAAAACATGTGAGGTCCCATTGCTGGATAGAGGGGTGGGTGGGAGGGAAGAAGCAAATGGAGTAGAGCTGAAGGTCAGGCCTTAGTAGGGCATGGATAGGCCTTGGGATTTCAGTCTGTGAGCAATGGTAACCTAACAGTTTTGAACAGGAGATTGTCATGCTCTTTTTCCTTTTTAAAATGGGATATTTTACATGGGGATGTCTTTTACTTAATTTGTGATCCACATACGTTATTTGAAATAATGAAAAATGTACCCAGCCCCATTGCTGACACAAAGCATATTTCCACAAATATTAATTCTGGCCTGGCTCCTTCTCTTCATTAATACTTAGGTTTAGATTTCTGCAGACAAGAGGAGGCATTCTTAGAAGGAGGACTCTCAGTAGTGTTGTTTCCTTGGAAAGTAGTTCACTCTTCTTTGTTCTTTGGCTGCCCATTGGATCTGGGACTGAAAGAGTGGTCTTTAAACACTGGCTCCTGCAAAGTCCCTGGGGAGGCTGGCAAGTGCAGAGCCAGAATAAGAAGCTGAAGGGGAATTTGATCCAAGTGGGAGGCAGATAATGAGAGGATTAACTCGGGTCAAGTGAAGAAAAAAAGTGAGAGAGGAAAATAGATGATGCCGTGGGTGCATATTGCAATAACAAGTGACTGAGTGTAACCTTTTCTGCTGCAGATGCACAGCCTGCTAGCAGGGCATGCTGCAGAAGGCAAGATCTTCCTGGAACTGCAAATCTCTCAGGGGGAAGCAGCCGGTGGGTGGGGAGGTGCAGATGCCGAACACAGAGATGTTGGCTCATTCCTCCTGGAAACAGCTGATGAATGGCAAAACTTGCTTTCAGAGCTGATAAAAGCACGCTCAAGGGAGCTGATGGCTTATACAATTGCCTCCAAAAGGAAATTCTTTCACTCCCATGATTGCAAACTGGATCAAACTGGACTCCACAGGCATATTGCATTTCAAAAATAACTTGCTCAGGTAAGGATGTTGCTCAGATCGGGGTTTGCAAATTCATTAATTCTTACATTTATTTTTTGAGGATCTTCTATGAGCTAAGGGGTCGTTTAGGTGCCAGGGGCTGAATATTGATCAAAATTCCTGCATTCTTAGAATGTAATTAATATAATTTGAGGGCAAAGAGGGCAGACAATAGACAGAAAAGATTCTAAATATAATGTATGTCAGATGATCATAAATTCTAGGCAAAGTATAAAGGAGGTTAAGAGGATTCGAGGGCTTGAGGGATAAGTGGAAAGGGTATGAAGGTGACATTTGAGACAGAGAGGGAGAGGCTTAACTTGTGCTCTCTAAGGAGAACATTTCCTGGCAGAGGGAAGAACAGGAATGGCTAGGATATCTGACTTTCATGAGCAAAGGAGAGAAGCCTAGCTGAGGTCAGAAAGGAGAGGCCAGGACTTCCTAGCAGACCAGTGGTTAAAGACTCTGTGCTTCCATGGCAGGGGGCACTGGTTTAATCCCTAGTCAGGGAAATTCCACATGCCCAGCAGTGAAGCCAAAATAAAATAAAATAAATAAAGGGGGGAGGAGAGGAGGTCACAAGTCATGCAGGCCAGATAGGCCACTGGAAGGTGTTTGGCTTTTATGTAAGAGGCGAGATGAGAATCCATGGGAGGACTGTGAGCAGAGTATGATCTGAACCTACCTGTAAAGCATCCTCTGATTTCTGTACCAAGAACAGTCTACAGGGACTTCAGAACAAACTTTGGGAGGCTAGTGAAAGAAATCTGGGCTCATTATGGCAAAGATGTGGACCCAGGAGTTGTGGTGGAGGCAGTCAAAAGGGAAAACATTATGGTCTCATTTTAAATATAGAACCAGAGGGTAAATTGATCTACTAGATTTGGTATATAATGAAAAGCAAGGAGTTATTTCTTGAAATTAGAAGGTGTGGATAAAGAACATCACCCACTCTATTAGTAAACAAAAGATATTTTGGCCATCAAGCCAGCAGCCCCTGCAGTCAGTCATTCTGACTATGCAACCTGAGGGGATTCAGGATGGGAAGAACAGGATGCTGGCCCTAGACAGTTAAGATGCTTATCAAAGGAATGATTTCTGGGAGCCCGTTGCATTTTCCTATGTATCAGTTCAGTTCAGTCACTCAGTCATGTCCAACTCTTGTGACCCCATGGACTGCAACGCACCAGGCCTCCCTGTCCATCACCAAAGCCCAGAGTCCACCCAAGCCCATGTCCATTGAATCGGTGATGCCATCCAAACATCTCATCCTCTGTATAAAAGTGCTATTATATATTTATTAACTTGAGATGGCTGATTGGTCTTAAACAGTAATCTTTTGGTGTTTCTTTCTTTTTCCCCCACAAAATACCTATATATCCTGGCTCCTCCCTTACCTTTTTAGAGCAGTCCCTCAGAGCTATCTGAAAGGCTGTTTCCCAGGTTCAAGTTCTCAGCAAGCGTGACAAATAAAACTTATTTCCAATCCACCTGCAATACAAGAGACCCGAGTTCAATCCCTGGGTCAGGAAGATAACCTGGAGAAGGAAATGGCAACCCACTCCAGTATTCTTGCCAGGAGAATTCCATGGATAGAAGAGCCTTGTAGGCTACAATCCATGAGGTCGCAAGGGTTGGACACAACTCAGCAACTAAACCACCTAAATTTTTAGGCTGTACATTTTTTTTTTTCAGATGACAAAAGCAAGTTGAGGTGCTAGGGTTGAGGGGAAATCAAGCATTCATTTGAGGTTTATTCAATTTGACATGTCTATTAGAGAGCAGCAATCTGTGGAAAATTCTTAAAGAGATAGGAATACCAGACCACCTTACCTGCCTCCTGAGAAATCTGTATGCAGGTCAAGAAGCAACAGTCAGAACTGGACATGGAATAACAGACTAGTTCCATATCAGGAATGAAGTATGTCAAGGCTGTATATTGTCACCCTGCTTATTTAACTTATTTGCACAGTACATCATATGGAATGCTGGGCTGGATAAACCACAAGCTGGAATCAAGAATTCTGAGAGAAATACCAATAACCTCAGATATGCAGATGACACCACCCTTATGGCAGAAAGTGAAGAGGAACTAAAAAGACTCTTGATGAAAGTGAAAGAGGAGAGTGAAAAAGTTGCCTTAAAACTCAGCATTCAGAAAGCTAAGATCATTGCATCCAGTCCCATCATTTCATGGCAAATAGTTGGGGAAACAATGGAAACAGTGACAGATTTTATTTTGGGTGACCCCCAAATCACTGCAGATGATGACTGCATCCATGAAATTAAAGGATTCTTGTTCCTTGGAAGAAAAGCTATGACCAACCTAGACAGCATAGTAAAAAACAGAGATATTACTTTGCCAACAATAGTCCATTTAGTTAAACCTATGGTTTTTCCAGTAGTCAGGTACAGGTGTGAGAGTTGGACTATAAAGAAAGCTGAGCACCAAAGAATTGATGCTTTTGAACTGTGGTATTGGAGAAGACTCTTTAGAGTCCCTTGGACTGCTAGGAGACCCAACTAGTCAGTCCTAAAGGAAATCAGTCCTGAATATTCATTGAAAGGATTTATGCTGTAGCTGAAGCTCCAATACCTTGGCCATCTGATGCGAAGAACTGACTCATTGGAAAAGATCCAGATGCTAGGCAAGATTGAAGGCAGGAGAAGTGAATGACAGGGGTTGAGATGGTTGAATGGCATCACCGACTCAATGGACATGAGTTTGAACAAACTCCAGGAGTTGGTGATGGACAGGGAGGCCTGGCGTCCTTCAGTCCATGGGGTCGTAAAGAGTCAGACATGACTGAGCAACTGAACAGAACTGATTAGACAGCATAACAGAAGTCTTCTGAAGGATGAGAGTCACAGGGGGAGTTTTCTTTTTTCTTGTTGATGCTAATAAGAAGATGCTAATCGCAGTGCCAGGAGGTACACCACTCCAAAAGACCCATCTAGAAGAACTTGACTGATTAGCAATCCCAACCACAGCTGCAGCAGTAGAAAATACTTGAAATCCATCCCTATTTTAGACACTGATAAGTCTTTTTCACACTTTTTTCCATAGATTTGATGACTCACATGAAGAGAATTCTATGATTAAATTTGAGCTCTAGAGGCTTTAGTTTAAACTATCTTTCTCAATGAGCATCCATACCTCTGTCAACTGAAAAAATAATCAAAACCTAAAAGTTGAGAGTTGTTTTATTTGGTGGGAATTTTTAGGACTTCAAGCCCAGGGGACAGCATCTCAAGGAACCCTGAGAGAATTGTTCCAGGGATGTGGATGGTAAGGGAGTTGGAGGGGGTGGGGAGGTAGGGAAGGGTGGCCAGGGGTAGGGAGGAGTCATATTATATAGAAATATATGTTTGTAACAAAGGGCAGGCAACCTGAACATCAAAAGAATATTGTGAATTAAAGAAAACAAGATATTTTGACTTAAGGAATATAGTGCTTTTCTGTGTATGGGGAAGATGCAAGACTTTGAGCTCACTGAATCATTCCTTTCATAGTCGTCTCAGCTACCCGGGACGAGTGTCCTATGTTTTCACATCCTGAGTTCCTCAGGGTTCCCTGTAAGGAGTGAAAGCAGCCTGATGGCTGTTGATGTAAGGATTCTTCCCCTTCCTGAGTGCCCTGGAGGATTGGAATTGTGATGACTATGACATCTTTGTTTATTGATATGGCAGGAAATATTTCAATCCTCACCTGCCATAGCTGGATTTAAAGGAGATTCATTGAGTTCAGGCTGGATCCAGGTTGCATGATGAATGCAGAGCTCCTCTGAATCTCATCCACATATACCTCCCTTTCCTTTACAAGACTGGGGACCTCACCATTCATAGCACCTAGGAGCTCTGGCCCATGAAGGCAGCTATAATTAGGACTGATTATCTGCTTTCTCTTCATAAAGAATTAGCACTAATTCCATGAGACATAGATCTTTAGCTCCTAGTCTCTTAGTCACCTCTCACGCTCAATCTCTCTCCTAAGGCTATTATAGCTCCTAAGCAGATTTAACTCTCCTAAAATCTTTACAATTTCATGAACTCTGAAAGTCATTGCCTCTCACTCACAAACCTGAAATAAGCTTTCTAATCTATAGAGCCCCCAATTTACCTATCCATCTACATCTCCACCTCTACTCTCTTCTTCCTGAATATTCCTAACTCTTTCTTACTGCAATAGATGAACTGTCCTCCCTTATAGAGAATTAATCCTGGATTTATGTACTGAATCCTATGAACAATTATTTACTCAGGTAAGCAAGTATTTACCCTTCTGTGATTATCTCTTTCCCTCCTACAACTTCAGGTTTTCTTTGTTGAATCCTGTCTAATATTATCTGAAGTGATATTATAAAATGTTCTGCAATATCTCCTCGATCTCCCATCACTCCAGGTAATTCCCAACTTCTCACTTAGAGAAACCTATAAGAATGCTTGGTTCCACTCATTGTCCACCCATTTTCATTTGTCATGCTTTCTTAAATTTATATATATATATATGTGTGTGTGTGCGTGTGTGTGTGTATGTATATATTTGACTATGCCAGAACTTAGTTGCATCACACAGAATCTTTGATCTTCCTTGCAGCATGCAAACCCTTCAGTTGTGGCATGTGGGCTCTATTTCAGGGGATATGGATCAAACCCAGATCCCCTGCACTGAGAGCATGAAGTCACGGACCACCAGGGAAATCCCTTGAACTTTTTCTTATAACGTCTCTCCCCATCATATTACTAAAACTGCCTTGGTCAATGCTACAAGTGACCTCACTGTACATGTGTGCTAAGTCAATTCAGTCATGCCTGACTATCTGCAAGCCCATGGACTGTGTAACCAGTCAGACCCCTCTATCCATGGGATTCTCCAGGCAAGAATACTGGAGTGGGTTGCCATTTCCTCCTTCAGGGGATCTTCCCAACCCAGAAACTGAACCTACATTTCCTGTGGCTCTTGCATTGCAGGCAGATTCTTTACCACTGAGCCACCGGGGAAATACTAGTCCTTACACAGTAGTCCACATGTTTTTAGTGTTGAGGAGAACTGAAAACTCTCCCCCAGATCTAGAGCATTTTATTCATTTAATAGCGTAACTGAACAGGACCAGATGGGGTCTTCCTGTGGCAGGCCTTCCCCCATATCCTCTGCTTTAGCTTCTCTCTGAAGTACCTAGATAACAGTTTTCAATGCAAAATTTTACATGATTTGCTTTACAGAACCTAGAACCTCCACCAAATATTGACTGCTGGATGACAAGAGCACGTAGCCCCCAGGCCTCCAGAACCTGAGGACTCATAGTTAGCCCCTTTGATACTTTCCTCATCATCTGTCAACCAGAGAAATATTCAGGAATTTGTTAGGTTGTTAGAATAAGGGAAAGGAGTCCAAAATAATGTGGCTAAAAGACAAAGAAGGGAAAGCCTATGAAAATAGAACAAAGGAAAGTTTGAGGAAAAGAGTGAGAACCTCAGGTGAAACAAACAGCCCTCCTGGCTAACCCGATTTAAATAGGGCAGCTTCAGGGGAAGGAGAAAAAACATATAAAAAGAGGAGTCAAAATTGAGCCTCGACCTCACTTCTTTTTGCATCTTTTGGGTCAGCCAGCCCTCACGCCTCCAGGATGTATTTTCTTTTGCTTGCCAAATAAAACTGAGCTGTAACACTGGTCTGTCTATCGCTTCAAATTTTTGATGCGGAGAGACAGAACCAAGTGAATTGCAATCCGCCCCCCCCCCCGACCCCTGACAAGCTGAGGGCTTCCCTGTGGCTCAGCTGGTAAAGAATCTGCCTGCAATGTGGGAGACCTGGCTTCGATCCCTGAGTTGGGAAGATACCCTGGAGAAGGGACAGGCTACCCACTCCAGTATCCTGGCCTGGAGAATTCCATGGACTGTATAGTCACAAAGAATCAGACACAACTGAGCAACCTTCACTTTTCACTTTCTGACAAGCTGAGCAAATACCCTGTGACCCCCTCCCTCACCTGGCCTTTAAAAATTCTAGGAGGGTTCAAGAGGAAAGGGATATAGCCGATTCATGTTTTTAAGTAATTATCCTCTAATTAAAAAAAATAAAAAGGTAAATAAAAAATGCTTTGCTAAAACCCTTCACAGATCTCAGGGCTTTGGGGAACTTGAGCCACCAGTCTCCATGCATGACTCTGCAATAAACCTTTCTCTGCTCCAGTCTCAAACGTTTCAGGTTTGTTTGGCTTCACTGTGCATTGGGCACATGAATTGTGTTAAAAAATATGTCCTAATTTCCGCCATATTCCAGCATTCAGTCATCATTGTTGGGTTCTTTATTTCACATATATCTTGTTCTTTTGAAAATTAAATAAAATGATGTCTTTATTTAATTTTTTTTATTATTATTTTTTTAAAATTTTTACTTTATTTTACTTTACAATACCGTATTGGTTTTGCCATACATTGACATGTGAGACAGCAAAATGATGTCTTTAAACTGCCTGAATATACAGCACCGTCGGTAGCTCTCTTCTTCCACCCCCTCCCCTCAAAGGCATGAGACAGTGTGAATGTGTGTGAGAGTGTATGCGATGTGTGGCTGAGCTGGTGTGTGACTATGTGTGTGTGTTGGTTTTGTTTTGCTCTTTTACCTTTCAATGTGTGTTGATTTATTTAAAGGCACTCTAGTGAGCATTTTTGCAGTAGCTTGGAGCTCATGCTTTGAGATTGTTTTCTCTCCTGCTCCATTTTTCTAACTGATCTCATTGAGTTTTGTAGCTTTCCAAGCATTGTTATTGTCGTTCAGTTGCCAAGTTGTGTACAACTCCTTGTGATGCCATGGACTGCAGGATGCCAGTGTCAACTACAAATTGGCACTTATCAAGGGCATTGCCAACAAAAGAACCACAAAGGCATTTCCCATCTGCCTCTAAGGAGACTGAACCCCATGATGCTAGAGCTGTTGATCTGAAACAACCCCTGAGAGAGTCAGGGTAGAGTGAGGCACTCTATGCTCCAGGGAATCTGCTAGGACAGGTCTTTAGATACTTGGATATTTTTAGGAACAGATTTTCTGATTTCCATCCTTGCATCTCCTCATATCTAGAGAAGCATTAAATCCCTTCATAGTGACAACAGATCCTCATGACTAACAAAAATCCTTTTGTAAAATGAGTGCTTCATGGTACTGAACTCCCCCTTCACCAAAACCTTATATATTTACCTTCCCCTACTGCCACTTTGGAGCAGTCTCTCAGAGCTATCTGAGATGCTGCCTCCGAGGCTGCAGGCCTCATTTTGCCCCAAATAAAACTTAACTTGAAACTTGTACATCTTTTTAAGTTGACATCAGGATCCTCTGTCCTCCACTATATCTCCTCGAGTTTGCTCAAATCCATGTCCAGTGAGTTGGTGATGCTATCTAACCATCTCAATCCTCTGTCACTCCCTTCTTTTGCTTTCAATCTTTCCCAGCATCAGGGTCTTTTCCATTAGTTGGCTCTTCACATTAGGTGGCCAAAGTATTGGAGCTTCAGCCTCAGCAACCAAACATTCACTCATTAAATTTCAATGCATCATTTTTCATCTGAACATAAGATTGAATGCATCACTAGCTTTGGAAATATCACAGTTAATATATCCAAAAGAGAAGTATAAATTAAAAACCTTCACATGACATTTTTTCCATCTCAGTAAATGGCATTATCACTGAATCAGCAACTCACATCAAAAACCTAGTGGTCATCTTCAAATTTATTCTTTCCTTCAAAATCTTTATGTAATATACCACCATGTCCTGTTAGCTACACCTTTCCAAAGTACACTCTATCCAATCATTTCTTACCTTTTTCACTGTTACCAGAGTTATTTCAGCTGTGAACTATCACAACATTCTCCTTAATGATCTTTCTACTTCCATTTTGCCATCTTTCCTTCAAAATCTTTATGTAATATACCACCATGTCCTGTTAGCTACACCTTTCCAAAGTACACTCTATCCAATCATTTCTTACCTTTTTCACTGTTACCAGAGTTATTTCAGCTGTGAACTATCACAACATTCTCCTTAATGATCTTTCTACTTCCATTTTGCCCTCCTGAAAATGCATGCTATCACTCTCCCCCCCCTTGTTTGTGTTCCTTAAAAAACAAAACAAACAAACAAAAAAAGAAAAACCCTAGAATGTAAGTTCCACTGATGAAAATAACTTCTTTGTTTTGTTTACCAGTGTATGCTCTTTACCTTGAACTATAGCCTCACACATAGTAGTTACACAAAATATAATACTGAAAATATATAAGGCAAGTGAATTAATGTATGCAGTAAATTTCAAAAAGCAAAATGAAACTAATTTATCTAAGGCTTCCCTGGTGGCTCAGTAGTAAAGAATTCACTTGCCAATGTAACAGAAATGAGTTTGATCCATTATCTGGGAAGATCCCACATGCAGAGGAGCAACTAAGCCTGTGCACCACACCTCTTAAGCCTGTACTCTAGAGCCAGGATCCACAGCCTGTGTGTTGTATCCACAGCCTGTATTGAAGCCTGTGGGTCCTAGATCCTGTGATTTGCAATATGAGAGACTTGAAACTTCTCACCACAGTGAGAAGCCCACACACCACGAGTAGGGAGCAGTCCTGGTGTGCTACAATTGGAGAAAAGCCCCAGCAACAACAGAGACTCAGCAAAGCCAAAAATAAAATAATCGCTTTGAAAATTAAGACAAACTAGTTTCCCTCATAAAACTCTTAAGAATAAAATCATACAAGAGTATAAAGGTAAATATTATTTTTCTAACATTACTCAGTTAATTCTATTCACATGAGCTGTTAATACAATAACAAAGTCACCCAGATATCTAGAGGTAATAGCTGAAGTATAAACTTTGATAAACTTGCAATTTGATTAAGGGCAAAGGCATTTGTCTATTTGATACTCATCAGATGGTAAAGAATCGGCCTGTCATGCAGGACACCTGGGTTCTATTCCCAGGTTGAGAAGCTTCCCAGAGAGAGAATGGCTACTCACTCCAGTATTCTTGCTTGGAGAATTCCATGGACAGAGGAGACTGGTGGGATCACAAAAAGTTGGATGATAACACTTCTACTTTCACTATCACTTTCATGCCTTTCTGTAAAATGAAGGGGTTAGAAATGATTGACTTTAAGCCAAATGCTAAAGCCTTTGACTGTGTGGATCACAATAAACTGTATAAAATTCTTCAAGAGGTGGAGATACCAGAGCACCTTACCTAACTCCTAAGAAATCTGTATGCAGGTCAAGAAGCAACTGTTGGAACTGGACATGGAACAACAGGCTGGTTTCAGATCAGGAAAGGAGGAAGTCAAGGCTGTATACTGTCACCCTGCTTATTTAAGAGTACATCATGAGAAGTGCTGGACTGGATGAAGCACAAGCCGGAATCAAGATTGCCAGGAGAAATATCAATAACCTCAGATATGCAGATGAAACAACCCTAATGGGGGAAAGTGAAGAGGAACTAAAAAGCCCCTTGATGAATGAGAGAGAAGAGAGCAAAAAAGCTGGCTTAAAACTCACCATTCAGAATCTAACATCGTGGCATCTGGTTCCATCATTTCATGGCAAATAGATGGGGAAACAATGGCAACAGTGACCGGCTTTTATTTTCTTGGGCTGCAAAATCACTGTGGACAGGTGACTGCAGTCATGAAATTAAAAATGCTTGTTCCTTAGAAGGAAAGCTATGGCAAAGCTAGACAGTATATTAAAAAGCAGAAACACTATTTTGCTGACAAAGATTCATATAGTCAAAGCTATAGTTTTTCCAGTAGTCATGTATGGATGTGAGAGTTGGACCATATAAAAGGTTGAGTGTCAAAGAATCGATGATTTTGACCTGTGGTGCTGGAGAAGACTCTTGAGAGTCCCTTGGACTGCAAGAAGATCCAACAAGTCAGTCCTAAAGGAAACTGATCCTGAATATTCATTGGAAGGACCAATGCTGAAGCTGAAGCTTCAATACTTGGCCACCTGATGCAAAGAGCCAACTCACTGGAAAAGACCCTGATGCTGGGTAGGATAGAAGGGAGGAGGAGAAGTGGATGACAGAAGATGAAATGGTTGGATGGCATCACCAACTCAATGGTCATGAGTTTGAGCAAGCTCCATGAGATGGTGACGAACAGGGAAGCCTCGTATGCTGCAGTCCATGGGATCACAAAGAGTCAGATATGACTGAATGATTGAACAACAAGAATTGATACTAAGTTCCATCCCATCAAGCTTCACATTCTAACTTTGTATCTATTATAATTTAAAGCACCCAAATATTGATTATAAATAGTTCATATGTTCATAATTGTGTGTCATTCTTAATCCAAATAAATAATAAAAGTTTTGTTTTATAGTATGGAAAAATCCTCACCACCCCTTTTTGTATAAGGAGCTGAAATTCATGCTTCAATACTATCCTTATTGTCTGAGGTGTTTTATTTAATAGATTTTGTTAAATAATTAATACATAATACATAGTATGAATTTAATGTATGTCCAGTATATAATATGCATTTAATACATATATTTAATATATGCTGTTGTTGTTCAATTGCTTAGTCAAATCTGACTCTTTGTGACCCCATGAACTGCAGCATGCCAGGCTCCCCTGTCCTTCACTGCTCAGATTCATGCCCGTTGAGTTGGTGATACTATCTAACCATCTCATCCTCTGCCACCCACTTCTCCTCCTTTCTATCTTTCCCAGCATCAGGGTCTTTTCCAATGAGTTGGCTCTTCGCATATGGTAGCCAAAGTATTGGAGATTCAGCTTCAGTATCAGTCCTTCCAAAGAATATTCAGGGTTGATTTCCTTTTAGATTAACTGGTTTAATCTCCTTACAGTCCAAGAGACTCTCAAGAGTCTTCTCCGGTTCTATACATGACTAATGGGGGTAAAAATCATTTAATATGTGTATTTTATTTTATTTTTTTCCTTTTCTTTCCCCTGTTATATATTCCCCCTTTATCATAGATTATTTTACTGTAAAAGTATGGGTTTATTTCTGAGTTCTATATTCTGTTTTTGTGCCAGTACCATACTGTTTTGATATAGGCACTGACACCTGTGTGTCTGTTTTTATACCAATACCATACTGTTTTGATGACTGTACCTTTGCAATATAAATTGTTTGAAATCAGGGTGTGTGATACCTGGTGCTTTGTTCTCTCTCTTAAAACTGCTTTGACTATTTGGAGTCTTTTGTATTTTCATATAAATTTAAGAATTTTTTTGTTCTGATTCTTTGATCTCTCTCTTTTCTTTTAAGGTCACTAATTCCATCATGGAGACACCACCCTCAGGGCCTAAAAATACATATACCCCTTAAGGGCTTCCCTGGTGGCTCAGATGGTAAAGAATTTGCCTGCAAAGCAGGAGATCTGGGTTCAGTCCCTGGGTTGGGAAGATCCCCTGGAGGTGTGCTTGGCAACCCATCCCAATATTCTTTCCTGGACAATCCCCATGGATAGAGGAGCCTAGCAGGCTGTGGTCCACAGGCTCACAAGGGTTGGCCACAACTGAGTGACTAAGTACATACCTTTCAGAGTTCTGGTGGTATATTATAGTCTGTTTGTCCTAGGTCATGAGAGTTAATTGATAGTTATTCAGGAATTTTAGAGGTGACTATCAATAATAATACCTTGAAAGTGGCCAAAAAGGAAGCCATTGACATCAGCAAATACGACATTTTTTTTTTTTTAACTGTACCTCAAGGCTGTCAAGATCTTAGTTCCCAGATCAGGGAGGGATTGAGGTGGAAATGTGGAGTCCTAACCATTAGACTGCCAGGAAATTCCCCAAATAGATATTTTTTTTTCATTTGTTTATCATCATACCACTACTTGACCTCTTTGTTTTTCTTTTTTAAAAAGTTATTTTTTCATCGGAGCATAACTGCTTTACAATGTTGTGTCAGTTTTTGTTTTTTTTTTCTGAATAATAAACTGAATCAGCTATATCTATACATATATACATGGCACCCCACTCCAGTACTCTTGCCTGGAAAATCCCATGGATGGAGGAGCCTGGTAGGCTGCAGTCCACGGGGTCGCTAAGAGTAGCACACGAATGAGCGACTTCACTTTCAGTTTTCACTTTCATGCATTGGAGAAGGAAATGGCAACCCACTCCAGTGTTCTTGCCTGGAGAATCCCAGGGATGGAGCCTGGTGGGCTGCCATCTATGGGGCAGCACAGAGTCGAACACGATGGAAGTGACTTAGCAGCAGCAGTAGCATACCCCCCTCTTGAGCCTCCCTTACACCATTCACCCTTATCCCACCCATCTAGGTCATCACAAAGCACCAAGTTGAGCTCCTGGTGCTATACAGCAGGTTCTTACTAGCTATCTGTTTTACACACAGTTCAGTTCAGTTCAGTCGCTCAGTTGTGTCCGACTCTTTGCGACCCCATGAATCGCAGCACGCCAGGCCTCCCTGTTCATCACCATCTCTCGGAGTTCACTCAGACTCACATCCATTGAGTCAGTGATGCCATCCAGCCATCTGGAAAAGACTCTGATGCTGGGAGGGATTGGGGGCAGGAGAAGAAAGTTTTACACACAGTAGTGTGTATATGTCAGTCCCACTCTGCTAACTTATCTCACCCTCCATTTTCCCTTCCCGTATTCACGTGTCTGTTCTCCATATCTGCATCTCCATTCCTGTCCTGCTAATAAGTTCATCTATACCATTTTTCTAGATACCTCATATTTGCATTACTAGATTTTGTACTAATGACTTTTTGGTCACTAGAACAATCAAAGAAATCAGTGAGGTCTTTGTGTCGGGCAAGAAAAAACAAATCTGATTTACTTCAGATTTACTTAGCTCACCAATTCAAATGATAATCTCTTCCAGAAGTAACCTTACAGACACATCAAAAAAGCAAGTAAACAAACAAACAAAAAACAATCAATGTTTAACTAGTTACCTGGGTATCCAATGGTATAGTCAGACTGACATATTAAAATTATCCATCTCAGATGGGTGATGGATTCTGAAATGAGAAAATAATATTAAGGAGACTTTGTTCAGAAAGTACAGAATTTCCTAGAATTGGAAACCAGAGATTACATCTCAGAACAAAGGCACCAAGAAATCCATTCTAGATTTAGAGAAGTATCTATTATAAAGCCAGCCAATCATATAGTGTACAACTACCCAAGAAGTATCATTTGAGAAGAATCAGTGGGACAACAATGTGGAAGGATCACATTGAAAGAATACTACATGTTTTTCAGTTACTATTATAACAAATTACCAGAAATTTAGCAGCTCAAACTGAGACAGACTTATTATTTTATACCTCTGCACATCACAAGTCTGATGCAGATCTCACTGGGGTAAAATCAAAGTGTTCCTTCCTGGGGTTTCTAGGGAAATGGTATAAGTTCAAAGGGAAGAACACATGCTGAGTTGAGGGTGGTTCACTGAGGAGCCAAAGGGTTTGCTAACCTGACTGGAAATGACAGAAACTGGAGAAAATGGGAAAGCAGAGGAGGTATGATGGCTTGATCCCCTGTGTTTTCAGAGATTAAGAGAAAGTGTGCTTTGCCAGTGATCAAGGCTAGTGAGTGGATGAAACTGGGTCTGTGGTCAAGCTGGAGATCACTGTAGTCTTGGGAAAGCAGGCAGTCAGTCTCACAAGGGATCACTGGTGAAAATACTCTCCTTGGGCAAATTTTACTCAAATCCTCCTGAATTATTTTTTTTTAACATGTGCCTTGGCTTTGGGGCTTCTATATTCATTTCTTATTGTCCAATTTCAGTAAAAATCCTGTTAAGTCACTTTAGTCAGGATTCCCCATCCATGATGTTGATCACCTTTAGTGTGAAATTGGATTTCTCATCCTCCACCACATTCCCCAGGTATGTCTGATACCCCTGGCCTTCTTTCAGTAACAATCCTTATTGTTGCTTTTCAGTGGCTCAGTCGTGTCTGACTCCCTGAACTTGCTCAAACTCATGTCCATCATATCGGTGATGCCATCCAATCATCGCATCCTCTGTCATCCCCTCCTCCTGCTGTCAATCTTTCCCAGCATCAGGGTCTTTTATAATGAGTTGGCTCTTTGCATCAGGTGGCCAAAGTATTGGAGCTTCAGCTTCAGCATCAGTCCTTCCAATGAATGTTCAGGGTTGATTTCCTTTAGCATTTACTGGTTTGATCTTCTTGCAATCCCTGGGACTGTCAAGAGTCTTCTCCAACACCACAGTTCAAAAGAATCAATTCTTTGATACTTAACCTTCTTTGATCCAACTCTCACATCCATACATGACTACTGGAAAAGCCATAGCTTTAAGCACATGGACCTTTGTCAGCTAAGAAATGTCTCTGCTTTTTAATATGTTGTATAAGTTTGTCATAGCTTCTTCCAAGGAACAATAAGGTCATTTTATTAAGAATTCCCACTTATCCCTGATATTTCCTCTTAGTAATTGGACATTAGAAAGTCAGACTGGAACCAGTTCTCAGAGGATCTGGCTTCTCCAGTTTAAGGCATGTCATTTTGATCTTGTGGGCTACAGGATTCCAGGTGGAAATAATAGGGAGAGTGACTTTAGAAATAAACAAATGACTGCCAAGAGACCTGTACTTTTCTTTAGAGTTCTACCATTATTTAACTAAGAAACTGGAGCCAGATAGCTTTAATGATTGTAGTGTCTCAACTGTAAAAGAGAGGATATTATTATTGTTAAAAGGCATTATTAATACAGTCTCAATGCAAGTTGCTGAACCAATGAAGAAATAAAGGATGAGAGCAAAACAATGTGAGAGATTGAAAGGGGAAGGTGATGGAATTTTTGTTGTTGTTCAGTGGCTAAGTTGTGTTTAACTTTTTGAGATCCCATGGACTGCAGCACACCAGACCCCCTTGTCCCTCCACCAGGTCAGGGAGTCCAGAGATAAATTAAGGATCTGGGCATTCTGGTGTAATTTGGAGGAAATAAGCCCCTATATCAGCAAGAGTGATAGTAAAAGAATGGAAGGGTACCTGTAGAGGAAGTTTGATGACAATAGATGGGCACATACAAATTGATTTTGAAATTTAAGTTCTGAGTACCTTTTCACAAGGCAATAGAAATTGAACAACTACACCTGTCCATTGAAAGCATCTTTAACTCCTCCAGGCAACTTGCCTATTGTTAGAGAGAACACTGAATTATATCGGGAAGAAACTTTGCACGTTCTCAAACAGCCTATTTTTAAGGAACATGAATAACTATTCCAGATGGCTGTTTAAATCTGTTGGAATTGTTTCTACTGTACATTCATTGTTTAGAGACCCATTTTGTTAGATTTCAAAGAGAAGTACAAAGTTGCAATAGTCGTCCTAATTAGCATCGATCTCTTTTGTAAGTTTTAAAAATTTCCACCCAGAGAAGGTTAACAGAGATGCTGATAGGAAGATTTTTAATAAATAATGTTGGCAGTGGAGCCAGAGAGCTCTTTCCATTAGAAAACAGTTTTAACTTCTACCGTTTGCTTTGGGTTCCTGTGTATTTGTGTGTATGTGTGTGTGTGTGTGTCTGTCTGTCCATCTGTCTGTGTGTGTCTGTGTGCAGATATGTATCATAAATCCTTGGAAGATGGCCTTAGTTCAATTTTTCACAAATGCAAAATTATTCAAGATAATTTTATCAGGGTGATTCAATAGAGAGGCATTGACCTTTTTGCTTTCTGCAGCACATTAAAATATGACATTTTTCCTCTGTTTTCTTCCTTCCTTCCTCTCCCCATCCCCCCCCTTCCTTTTGTTCTTTGGTGCAACCATTTATTCATTGATTTGCTCAATTTTTTTTAAGTTTCTCTCTCACATGCATTTTAATTCATTAGCCTTAAATAAAGCTTATTTGTGGTAAGCAATCAACTATATAATAAAAAGCAAAGCAGGAGGACTATTTCTTCTGGCAGAACAGATGCAGACCCAGATTATTTTATTATAGGATGAATCTTGATACTGGATGTTTCTTTAAAACAATCTTCCTCAACCATAATCTGGTCACATCACTTCATGGGAAATAGATGGGGAAGCAGTGGAAACAGTGTCAGACTTTATTTTTCAGGGCTCCCAAATCACTGCATATGGTGATTGCAGCCATGAAATTAAAAGACGCTTACTCCTTGGAAGAAAAGTTATGACCAACCTAGACAGCATATTCAAAAGCAGAGACATTACTTTGGCAACAAAGGTCGATCTAGTCAAGGCTGTGGTTTTTCCAGTGGTCATGTATGGATGTGAGAGTTGGACTGTGAAGAAAGCTGAGTGCCGAAGAATTGATGCTTTTGAACTGTGGTGTTGGAGAAGACTCTTGTGAGTCCCTTGGACTGCAAGGAGATCCAACCAGTCCATCCTAAAGGAGACCATCCTTATTCATTGGAAGGATTGATGCTGAAGCTGAAACTCCAATACTTTGACCACCTCATGCAGAGAGTTGACTCATTGGAAAAGACCCTGATGCTGGGAGGGATTGTGGGCAGGAGGAGAAGGGGACGACAGAGGATGAGATGTCTGATGGATGGCTGGCATGCTGCAATTCATGGGGTCGCAAAGATTCAGACACGACTGAGCGACTGAACTGAACTGAACAACCATAATGTACATAGATCCTCTAAACTATCTCCACTCATTTAGTCACCTCTGTATTTGCCCGAGAGTCAGACATCTGAGAAACATACTCATCAAGAGCACAGCAGCAAATTAAGTTCATTTTTTAGTATTATGTGCAGTAAATATGTTTCAAATGTTCATGAACTTGGCTCTAAAATTAAGGGGAAACCATGTTTACCTAGAGAAGTTTTTGAAAGTGTTTAGAAGCAGCAAAAAAAAAAAAAAAAAAAAAGACTCTGATGCTGGGAGGGATTGGGGGCAGGAGGAGAAGGGGACGACAGAGGATCAGATGGCTGGATGGCATCACAGACTCGATGCACATGAGTTTGGGTGAACTCCGGGAATTGATGATGGACAGGGAGGCCTGGCATGCTACAATTCATGGGTTCGCAAAGAGTGGGACACAACTGAGCTACTGAACCGAACTGAACTGAGTCATACTGGACTAGAGATTTTATCCAAATGGGGATTCCCAGGTAAATAACAGGACGCTCAATTAAATTTGAATTTAGATATGCAACGAATTATTTTTTATGTGTAAGTATGTTCCAAATATTGCCTAAGACATAATTATACTAAAAATTATTCCCTGTTTAAATTAAATTCAGTTTCTTTCATATTCATTTTTTTAATTGTAAAATATACATAACATAGAATTTATCATCTTAGCCATTTTAAACAATTTTGTAGTGTTAAGTATATTCACATTGTTGTACAACCAACCTCTGTAACTTTTCATCTTGCTAAAACTGAAACTCTATACTCATTAAACAGCAATTCCCACTTCCCCTTCCCTTAATCCCTGGCAATCACCGTTCTACTTTCTGTCTCTATGAGTTTGACTACCCCTAATACCTCATAGGGAAGAGACCCTGATGCTGGGTAAGATTGGGGGCAGGAGGAAAAGGGAATGACAGAGGATGAGATGCCTGGATGGCATCATTGACTCGATGCACATGAGTTTGGGTGAACTCCGGGAGTTGGTGATGGACAGGGAGGCCTGGCGTGCTGGGATTCATGGGGTCGCAAGGAGTCGGACACAACTGAGCGACTGAACTGAACTGAACTGAATACCTCATATTCAATCCCTGGTTAGCAACTGTGCACACACACATGATACCTCATATAAATAGAATTATGAAAGAGTTTTTTTTTTATTGTCTTTTAACTTCATGGCTTCAGTCCCCATCTACAGTGATTTTGGACCCCAGAAAAATAAAGTCTGACCAATCTTTCCACTGTTTCCCCATCTATTTGCCATGAAGTGATGAAACTGGATGCCATGATCTTAGTTTTTAGAATGTTGAGTTTTAATCCAGCTTTTTCGCTCTCCTCTTTCACTTTCATCAAGAGGCTCGTTAGTTCCTCTTTACTTTCTTCCTTAAGGGTGATAACATCTGTGTGTCTGAAGTTATTGATATTTCTCCTGGCAATCTTGATTCCAGCTTATGCTTCATACAGCCCAGCATTTTGCGTAATGTATTCTGCATATAAATTAAATAAGCAGGGTGACAGTATACAGCCTTGACATACTCCTTTCCCGATTTGGAACCAGTCTGTTGTTCCATGTCCAGTTCTAACTGTTGCTTCTTGACCTGCATACAGATTTCTCAGGAGGCAGGTCAGGTGGTCTGGTATTCCTGTCTCTTTAAGAACTTTTCACAATTTGTTGTGATCCACATAGTCAAAGGCTTCACACCATCTATATCAAGATAGTTTGCACAGGTATTAATATGTTATTGAAATATTTCAGTGTTACAATTCTTGACATGTACAGATAGTAATCTGTAGGGGAAAAATTCACAAGTAGTTTCCAAATTTGGAAAGGAAAAAAAAAAAACAGAACATAATATTATGCTTTATAATTGAAAATTTTAAAAATATTGTACATAGAAATCATAATTAAGCAATTATACAGCAAATAATAAATTCAGGATTTTTTTAAGTGTCAGGACATGTTGCTCATATGCCAGAAAATTCTTATAAGTGGGGAAAAGAAGAACATCCAATAGAAGAATGAGGTACAGTTATTAATAAGTAAGTAACACCAAAAAGAACAAAACTGGAATATTCAACTCTTTCAGTCATTCAACACATGCTTTTCTGAATTGCCTATAATGTGGTAGGAACAAACAAAATGCTAGGGCTAGTGCAGAATGGAGAACACAAATAAGGTCCTAGTATCTGCTTATAAAAGGGAAACAAAAATACAAGATGCTTTCAGGTAACAGTATGTGCTGTAAATACAACAAAGAAGGGTCGTCTAATAGAGAGTCCCTGGAATGGATCAAGGGCCTTTTGCTTAGAGGTCTCAGGGAAGACCTTTCTGGGGTGGTGATAGACAAGCTCAGTCCTGAATCAAGAGAAGGGCCCAGTTTTACAGCAGTTCCAGTATGTTCCTATCAAGGGAAAAGAAAGATAATGCCTTAAGGAAAAGAAGAGCAGTGTGGATAAAGCTTAAGGGGATGGGAGTGGGTTGGAGGAAGCTGTGAGAAAGAGTGAATAAGCAGAGTATTAAATTAGACCAAGCAGTTAGGAAAGGACCCTATTTAATAAGACCAATTATTTAGATTTTATTCTAATAGTCAGAAGAGCTTTTGGAAGGATTTTAAGAGGATGGATTCACTTTATTAAAGGATCCTTCCACTGCTCTGTGGAGAAGATACTGTCAATGATAAGAAATGAAGCGAGAAAAAAAAAAAAAAAGTAGGAGATAGAACCTTGGACCAGGCAAGAGAGGACTGTGACAAAATAAAGCAACACCAATATATTTTCTATAATATTGACAAAGATTAAAATATCATGGAATGGATGTGTGGACATGGGGCAGGGAAGGGGGCATGGGATTAATTGGGAGATTGGGAATGACATACATGCACGGGTGCCACATGCTCAGTCACTAAATCCTGTCCAACTATTTGTGATCCCATGGACTGCAGCCCCCCAGGCTCCTCTGGCTAAGGGATTTTCCAAGCAAGATTACTGGAGTGGGTTGACATTTCCTCCTCCAAGGGATCTTTCCAACCCTGGGGTCAGACCTGCATCTCCTGTGTCTCCTGCATTGGCAGGCACTTTCATTACCACTGAGCCACCTGAAAGTATATTTGCACTACTTTGTGTAAAATGGACTTCCCAGGTAGCACAGTGGTATAGAATCTGCCTGACAATGCAGGAGGTGCAAGAGATGCAGCCTTGATCAGAACAAAACTGGAATATTCAACTCTTTCAGTCATTCAACACATGCTTTTCTGAATTGCCTATAATGTGGTAGGAACAAACAAAATGCTAGGGCTAGTGCAGAATGGAGAACACAAATAAGGTCCTAGTATCTGCTTATAAAAGGGAAACAAAAATACAAGATGCTTTCAGGTAACAGTATGTGCTGTAAATACAACAAAGAAGGGTCGTCTAATAGAGAGTCCCTGGAATGGATCAAGGGCCTTTTGCTTAGAGGTCTCAGGGAAGACCTTTCTGGGGTGGTGATAGACAAGCTCAGTCCTGAATCAAGAGAAGGGCCCAGTTTTACAGCAGTTCCAGTATGTTCCTATCAAGGGAAAAGAAAGATAATGCCTTAAGGAAAAGAAGAGCAGTGTGGATAAAGCTTAAGGGGATGGGAGTGGGTTGGAGGAAGCTGTGAGAAAGAGTGAATAAGCAGAGTATTAAATTAGACCAAGTAGTTAGGAAAGGACCCTATTTAATAAGACCAATTATTTAGATTTTATTCTAATAGTCAGAAGAGCTTTTGGAAGGATTTTAAGAGGATGGATTCACTTTATTAAAGGATCCTTCCACTGCTCTGTGGAGAAGATACTGTCAATGATAAGAAATGAAGCGAGAAAAAAAAAAAAAAAATAGGAGATAGAACCTTGGACCAGGCAAGAGAGGACTGTGACAAAATAAAGCAACACCAATATATTTTCTATAATATTGACAAAGATTAAAATATCATGGAATGGATGTGTGGACATGGGGCAGGGAAGGGGGCATGGGATTAATTGGGAGATTGGGAATGACATACATGCACGGGTGCCACATGCTCAGTCACTAAATCCTGTCCAACTATTTGTGATCCCATGGACTGCAGCCCCCCAGGCTCCTCTGGCTAAGGGATTTTCCAAGCAAGATTACTGGAGTGGGTTGACATTTCCTCCTCCAAGGGATCTTTCCAACCCTGGGGTCAGATCTGCATCTCCTGTGTCTCCTGCATTGGCAGGCACATTCATTACCACTGAGCCACCTGAAAGTATATTTGCACTACTTTGTGTAAAATGAACTTCCCAGGTAGCACAGTGGTATAGAATCTGCCTGACAATGCAGGAGGTGCTAGAGATGCAGCCTTGATCCCTGGGTTGGGAAGATCCCCTGGAGAAGGAAATAGCAACCCACTCCAGTATTCTTGCCTGGGAAATCCCATGGACAGCAGGCTGCCGTCCATGGGGTCACAACTTGGACAAGACTGAAATCTCTGAGCACAGTACATACAGCACATTTATCAAAACTCTACTAACTAGTTGCATATACTTTGACCAGAAATCTAGCCTCATAAATAATTATCCTAGTAGAATAATTGAATCAATTTCCAAAGATTTAATACTATAATTTTATCTCAGATCTATTTATAATATCGAAAAAGTAGAAGTGCCCAAACTAGCCTTCAAGGGAGAATTGGTAAATAAATCATGCTTTGTTCATTTCATAGACTGATCACTCAGAAATCATTAAAAATGACATTGCAAACCTCCACTTAATGAAGTGAAATAGCATGCAGTGATCAATTTTGTTAATACACATGTCCATGTAAATATATATATATATATACACACAGACTATTATAAACCAGAATACTAATTATTATAATTTATGAGTGTGAGATTATGATCTAATTTTTGATATATTTATATTTTGTTGTGCTTCCATCATGTAATAAACTTTTTAAACTTTATTAAAAGAAGAAAGTAAAAACACAAGCTGTATTTAATGATACTGTTATTGTTCAGTCGTTAAGTCATGTCTGACTCTTTGTGACTGCATGGATTGAAGCATGATAGCCTTCCCTGTCCTTCACTATCTCCCAGAGTTTCATCAGATTTATGTCCATTAAGTCGATGATGCGATCTAACCATCTCATCCTGTCACCCCCTTCTCCTCCTGCCCTCAATCTTTTTCAGCATCAAGGCCTTTTCCAATGAGTCTACTTATTTAATAATATGACAATATATTATTAAAACCATATGGAACTGCCATCAAAATTATTTGTACTTTATAGGTATTATAAACTTTTATAACAACCCACTTAATAAACTTTTACTATTGAAAAACTGACTTTCATAGGGTAATTGCATTCATAGCTGGATAACCATCAACAGTTTTTATATATCACTCAGATCGCCTTAATACTGGCCTGTATTTTGACACTTCCATCCTTATCTCTCAGTTCATGTTTGACATGACAGCACCTCTGAGCTTAACTTGTAGTTTCCCCCAGAGGCCAGCCTGAATGACTCAAGAGTCCACTCTAATACCATCAGCTGGTAAATTCTTCTGCTTTATGTGGGCTCAGGTCTAGGATTTTTTACTTCAGAAATTTCTCTGATCCTACTAAACAGCAGTTTCTCCTTAGAGTTCCCTTAATCCCTGTATTCCTGTCTACGTTTCTCGGTGAGATCATGAATGGCTAGGAAGAGGGAAGGTGCTGGTGAATTATCTGTTCATTGTGCTTGGTTCAGGCTCTGGGACACAATAGATACTAAATATATGATGAAGGTGAAAGAAAGGAGAGAAAAAGCTGGATTAAAACTCAGCGTTCAAAAAATTAAGATCAAGGCATCTGATCCCATCACTTCATGACCACAGGAGGGAAAAAGTGGAAGCAGTGACAGATTTTATTTTCTTGGACTCCAAAATCACTGTGGATGGTGACTGCAGCCATGAAATTAAAAGACCCTTGCTCCTTGGAAGGAAAGCTATGACACACCTAAACAGTGTATTAAAAACTAGAGACATCATTTTGTCAGTAAAGGTCCATATAAAGCTATGGTTTTTCCAGTAGTCATGTACGGATGTCAGAGTTGGACTATAAAGAAGACTTGCTGCTGCTGCTGCTGCTGCTAAGTCACTTCAGTCGTGTCCGACTCTGTGCAACCCCATAGACAGCAGCCTACCAGGCTTCCCCGTCCCTGGGATTCTCCAGGCAAGAACACTGGAGTGGGTTGCCATTTCCTTCTCCAATGCATGAAAATGAAAAGTGAAAGTGAAGTCGCTCAGTCATGTCCAACTCCTATTAGTGCCAAAGACTTGATGCTTTTGAACTGTGGTGCTGGAGAAGCCTTTTGAGAGGCCCTTGGACTGCAAGGAGATCAAACCAGTCAATCCTAAAGGAAATCAACCTTGAATACTCATTGGAAGGACTGATGCTTAAGCTGAAGCTCCAATACTTTGGCGACCTGATGCGAAGATACACTTCAGTTCAGTCGCTCAGTCGTGTCCCACTCTTTGTGACCCCATGAATTGCAGCACGCCAGGCCTCCCTGTCCATCACCAACACCCGGAGTTCACTCAAACTCATGTCCATTGAGTCAGTGATGCCATCCAGCCATCTCATCCTCTGTCTTCCCCTTCTCCTCCTGCCCCCAATCCTTTCCAGCATCAGAGTCTTTTCCAATGAGTCAACTCTTCCCAAGAGATGGCCAAAGTACAGGAGTTTCAGCTTCAGCATCATTCTTTGCAATGAACACCCAGGACTGATCTCCTTTAGGATGGACTGGTTGGATCACCTTGTAGTCCAAGGGACTCCCGAGAGTCTTCTCCAACACCACAGTTCAAAGGCATCAATTCTTCAGTGCTCAGCTTAATTCACAGTCCAAATCTCGCATTCATACATGACCACTGGAAAAACCATAGCCTTGACTAGACGGACCTTTGTTGGCAAAGTAATATCTCTGCTTTTCAACATGCTATCTAGGTTGGTCATAACTTTCCTTCCAAGGAGTAAATGTCTTTTAATTTCATGGCTTCAGTCACCATCTGCAGTGATTTTGGAGCCCAAAAATATAAAGTCTGACACCATTTCCACTGTTTCCCCATCTATCTGCCATGAAGTGATGGGACCAGATGCCATGATCTTAGTTTTCTGAATGTTGAGCTTTAAGCCAACTTTTTCACTCTCCTCCTTCACTTTCATCATGTGGCTTTTTAGGTCCTCTTCACTTTCTGCCATAAGGGTGGTGTCATCTGCATATCTGAGGTTATTGATATTTCTCCCAGCAATCTTGATTCCAGCTTGTGCTTCTTCTAGCCCAGCATTTCTCATGATGTACTCTGCATAGAAGTCAAATAAGCAGGGTGACAAAATACAGTCTTGACGTACTCCTTTTCCTATTTGGAACCAGTCTGTTTTTCCATGTCCAGTTCTAATTGTTGCTTCCTGACCAGCATATAGGTTTCTCAAGAGGCAGGTCAGGTGGTCTGGTATTCCCATCTCTTTCAGAATTTTCCACAGTTTATTGTGGTCCACAGAGTCAAAGGCTTTGGCATAGCCAATAAAGCAGAAATAGATGTTTTTCTGGAACTCTTTTGCTTTTTTGATGATCCAGCAGATGTTGGCAATTTGATCTCTGGTCCTCTGCCTCTATGTTGCTTCCTGACCAGCATTTAGGTTTCTCAAGAGGCAGGTCAGGTGGTCTGGTATTCCCATCTCTTTCAGAATTTTCCACAGTTTATTGTGGTCCACAGAGTCAAAGGCTTTGGCATAGCCAATAAAGGAGAAATAGATGTTTTTCTGGAACTCTTTTGCTTTTTTGATGATCCAGCAGATGTTGGCAATTTGATCTTGGTCCTCTGCCTCTTCTAAAACCAGCTTGAGCATCTGGAAGTTCACGGTTCACCTACTGCCTGGCTTGGAGAATTTTGAGCATTACTTTACTAGTGTGTGAGATGAGTGCAATATGCGGTAGTTTGAGCATCCAACTCGCTGGAAAGACCATGCTGGGAAAGATTGAAGGCAAAAGGAGAAGGATGAGGATGAGATGGTTAGATAGTGTAACTGACTCAATGGGCACTAATCTGAGTAAATTCTGAGAGACAGTGAAGTACAGTGGAACCTTGCATGCTACAGTCAATGGGGTTACAAAGAGTCAGACAGGACTTAGTGGCTGAACAACAACAACAATATGCAGGATTGAATCAAAGCATGGAGTCATCATAGGTACACATACACTCACACATGTGCATACATGTGACATTATTATGAGTTATGTATGCATTACTCTTTAAAAACAAATGAACCAGAAAATACTCAATGTTGTACATTGTGAAGAATTTGCACATTAAAATAATGTGATTCCAGTATACATATATTAGAATTGCTAGTAAAAAAAAAAAAAAAATCTGACACTATCAAATGATGGTGAGAATGTGGAGCAACACGAACTCTAACTAATTGCTGGTAAGAATTCCAAATGGCATGGCCACTGTAGAAGACAGCTGGAGAGGTCCTTACAAAGCTAAGTGTCCTTTTACCATACAAGCCAGGATCATGCTCTTCAATATTTATCCATATGTGTTAAAAATTGGGTGTCCACATAAATACTGCAGGCAATATTTATATCATCTTCATTCATAATTAAGCAACTGAGATGCACTTCAAAAGACAGAGAGATAAGCTATGGTATATCCATACAGTGAAATCATTTCCCAGGGATAAAAAAGAAATGAGCCATTAGCCATGAAAAGGCATGGATGTATGCTAAGTTGCTTTAGTTATATCTGATTCCATGCAACCCTGTAGACTGTAGCCTGCCCAGGTCTTCTGTCCATGGGATTCTCCAGGCAAGAACAATGGAGTGGGTTGCCATGCACTCCTCCAAGTGATCTTCCTAACCCAGGGATCAAACCCACATATCTTGTCTCCTGAATTGACAAGTGTGTTCTTTACCACTAGAGCCACCTGGGAAGCCCAAAAAGGAATGAAGGGAAATATAATGCATATTACTTAGAGAAGCCAATCTGTAAATGTTTCATACTGTATGATTCCAGTTACATAGCATTCTGAAAAAGGCAAACTGTATAAAGTGCAGCAAGATTGCCATGAGTAGCAAGGTTGCCAAGAATTCAAGGTAGAGGAGGAAGGATGAATGGATGGAGCACAGTAGAATTTTAGGGCATTAGAATACTCTGTAAAGGTAAATTCATGACACTGTACATTTGTCCAGATACACAGAACTGCACCAAGTTTAAACCCTTATTTAAACTATGAACTTTAATTAATAATAATGTATCAATGTTGATTCATCAAGTCTAACACATGCACCACACTAATGGGAGATGTTGGCTTCCCTGGTAGCATAGGTAGTAAAGTATCTGGCTGCAGTGTAGGAGACCCAGATTCGATCCTTGTGTGGGGAAGATCCTCTGGAGAAGGGAATGGCAACCCACTATAATATTCTTGCCTGGAGAATCCCATTTACAGAGGAGCCTGGCAGGCTGCAGTCAATGGGGTAACAAAAATTCAGACATGACTGAGGGACTAAGCACAAAATGAGAGATGTTAATAACTGGGAAATTGTATGGGAAGGGAGGGATTATATGAGAATTTTTTTTTTAAACTATCTGCTCAATTTTTTAAATCTAAAACTACTCAAAAAATAAAGTCTATGAATTAAAAGAAAATAAATGAATTGACTGTTTAATGGAGGTTTGTTCTAAAGCTTTCTCAACCTAACCATTGATTCAGATGGAAACCTGAGTGATATTTTAATTGAAGACAGGATTGGATCTGAGGTGCTGTCTATGGTGTCTGCACTAGAGTGCTCTGTAGCCTGAAATATTACTTGTCCTGGGACAGACTATGTGCAATTAGGTGCTTAACAATCGGAGTCTATTGCTCCTTTGTGTAAATCTCTCCAGTAGTTTCCAATTGCACTTAAAATGAAATCCAAATCATGGGGTCTGGCAGGAGCTGCCCACCTGCTACTCTGCTCAGTGTACTGTAGCTCAATCAAAATTTTTCTGTTTGTCGTCCTCTCTGGGCTCACATGAACCTCACACTTGTTACATAAACTTCTTGAAACATATTGCATCACTCCGTTGGCGCCTTTTCAGAGCTCTTATGAGTATGAACAGCAGTGGCGTATCCTTTTTTTTTTTTTTCTGCCTTTTTCTATCCACTGTGTCACCCCAGTCGTTCTCTCTGGCACTATCCTCTTGTATTTTCTTCATTGTGCTTATTTTTGGTCAAATGCATTTTGTTTATTATCAGATGATCACTACTAGAAGGTAAGAGCCCTCCAAAGCACAGATCTTGCTTATATTTTCACCACTTCTTCCCCAATGCCTAGAATGCTGTCTGTCATATAACGGGTTGTTGGGCTTCCCAGGTGGTGCTAGCTGTAAAGAACCTGCCAGTCAATGCAGGAGACTTAAGATCCTCAAGTTTGATCCTTGGGTTGGGGAGATCTCCTGGAGGACGGCATAGTAACCCATTCCAGTATTCTTGCCTGGAGAATTCCATGGACAAAGGACCCCAGAGGGCTATAGTCCATAGGGTTATAAAGATTTGGGTACCATTGAAGCAACTTAGTATGCACAAATAGTGGGTTGTTATTGTTTAGTTGCTAAGTCATATCTGACTCTTTTGCAACCCCATGAACTATAGCCTGCCAGGCTCCTCTGTACATGGGATTTTCCAGGTAAGAATACTGGGGTGGGTATCCATACTCTCCTCTAAAGGATCTTCCCAACCCAGGAATCAAACCTGGGTCTCCTGGACTGGCAGGTGGATTCTTTGTTTTTGTTGTTCAGTTGCTCAGTTATGTCCAACTCTTTGCAACCCCTTGGATTGCAGCATTAGAGGCTTCCCTGTTTTTCACCATCTCCCAGAGTTTGCTCAAACTCACGTTCATTGAGTTGGTAATGCTATCCAACCACCTCAGCCTCTGTCATCTCCTTCTCCTCCTGCCTTCAATCTTTTCCAGCATCAAGGTCTTTCCCAATGAGTCAGTTGTTTGCATCAGGTGGCCAAAGTATTGGATCATCAGCTTCAGCATCAGTCCTTCCGATGAGTATTCAGAGTTGATTTCCTTTAGGATTGACTGATTTGATCTCCTTGCTGTCCAAGGGACTCTTTACCACTGAGCATATAGTGAGTACTCCATATTTAATCACTGAGTTAAAAATGGAGAAACATATGAAGATGAGATTAAGGTCATAGAACACAAAAGTCTGGTTAGGTTGTCCTGGGATCCTCTATAAATTCTCAATTTTGCCATAGTTTCCTCTTGCATAAAATGAGGCTTTCAGACTACATGAGAAATCAAGTCTTTTTTAACTCTGAAATCCTGCATTCTTCAATGGTTCAAAATGATTGAGATTCCACTAGAGAGCTGCTAATTGACTATATTCTATTAGCAGTGCAGTTTCTGTGGTGATCTATGTCAGTTCACTACACTGGAACCACCTTTCAGAGTGACATTGTCGCACATCTGGTCAAATAAATGAATGTTCCCATCTGGATTGACGCTTTTGGCAGGAAAATCAAATACTAATGCCACATGACCTCTCCTTCATAAAATAGAAAATGTGTTATGATCTGCACTATCAGGCAATGAAACAGTTGCCTTTCCATTTTCCTGTTTGTTTTCTTTTCATGGAGTCATCCACTGACCTACACCTGGCACTCCACCCCATCATATAAAGGATCCAAAGTCTGCGTGTGTCCTTGCTCTATCCTGTTTGTGTGGAAAACCTCAGGATCTATTACATCAATCATTACTTTTAGTAAATTATGTTCCAGTATTACACAGCACAGTGTGTGATTTAAAACCTCCGTGGCTATTCTCATTGTGGGGAGGCCAAATCCTCAGGAGACCCAGCATAATCCCAAGTTGCTGCTGCCCCAGAAAAGGCAGATTTCCTGCAGTGCTGTTTCCTGGGGTATGGGCAGACTTTTCAGCAGGAGAATTAGGGGCTCCAAGTCCTTCCTTGGGACTTCCCAGGTGGTGTCAGTGGTAAAGATGTGTGTTGTGTGTTAGTCTGTCAGTCCTGCCCAACTCTTTGTGACCCCATGGAGTGCAGCCCACCAGGCACTTCTGTCCATGGGATTTTATAGGCAAGAATACTGGAACCTGCCTGCAAATGCAGGAGATGTAGAAGATGCAGGTTCAATCCCTGGGTCAGGAAGATCCCTGGAGAAGGGCATGGTAACCCACTCCAGTATTCTTGCCTGGAGAATCCCACGGACAGAGGAACCCAGCATCAGTCCTTCCAATGAGTATTCAGAGTTGACTTCCTTTAGGATTGACTGGTTTGATCTCCTTGCTGTCCAAGGGACTCTTTACCACTGAGCATATAGTGGGTACTCCATACTTAATTACTGAGTTAAAAATGGAGAAACATATGAAGATGAGATTAAGGTCATAGAACACAAAAGTCTGGTTAGGTTGTCCTGCTGCTGCTGCTGCTAAGTCACTTCAGTCGTGTCTGACTCTGTGAGACCCCATAGACGGCAGCCCACCAGGCTCCCCCGTCCCTGGGATTCTCCAGGCAAGAACACTGAAGTGGGTTGCCATTTCCTTCTCCAATACATGAAAGTGAAAAGTCAAAGTGAAGTCACTCAGTCCTGTGTGACTCTTAGCAGACAGCTGACCAGGCTCTCCGTCCCTGAGATTTTCCCAGGCAAGAGTACTGGAGTGGGGTGCCATTGCCTTCTCCGAGGTTGTCCTGGGATCCTCTATAAATTCTCAATTTTGCCACAGCTTCCTCTTCCATAAAATGAGGCTTTCAGACTACATGAGAACTCAAGTCTTTTTTAAGTCTGAAAGTCCATAAGGTTGCAAAGATTCTGACATGACAGAAGCGACTTAGCACGCACATACACGCAGCCCTTTCTTAAAGAAGTTCATCAACTGATAATGACAAGACAACCAGTGTACATATTAATCTTGTGTCTTATATAACTGCTTCCTGCCTCAAATCTCGGCCCTTTTGGCCATGGAATTTGAGCCAGTTCTTACAACACGGCCACATCTTGAAGATTTTACCCTTTGCTCTCTTGCTGGAGGTGAAACAGTCCGTGGCAGATGAGTCACTCATGCAAAGTAATGGTACTTTGTAGAGCCAGTGCCTTCTGCCAAAAAGCCCTGGAAAGTCCCCACACCAGAGTGATAAATGACATTTGGGGACCCCCTAACAAGGCTGTGTTATCATACTGTTCTCTCTCAACCAGATCTTAGCAAATAAAATGCTCATGGTGAAAAAATGAGAAGATAAAATTGAAGAAAAAGGATTCAGTAATAACCGAAGCCAACTGAAACACCAAAGGAACCATATATATTTCCCAAATCTAGATGAGGAATAGAAACTCCTACTGGGAGATAAATAATACATTTTAAAATGCCAGACATAAGTATTTGCTTGGTAAACATTAGTTTTCTTCCTTATTATAAAACAAACGTCATCTTCTGTTTGCTGAAGTCCAAGAGCAGCAGTGCTTTGGGGAGCTTTCTAGGTGCATAACACATGGGAGAAACAGGGGTGAATGTGGCACTGTCTTTTACTTCATTAAGCTTTCCCACTAGTGTTCTTGTTTAGTTACTGAGTTGTGTCCAACTCTTTGTGATCCCATGGACTATAGCATGCCAGGCTTCCTTGTCCTTCAAACCAGGAGTTTGCTCAAACTCATGTCCATTGAGCTGGTGATGCCATCCAACCATCTCATCCTCTGTCACACACTTCTTCTCCTCTACTGGAGGAGAAACACATGCAAATCTTCTTTTGTTTTATGATATTTTTCTGATGAGAACCACTTTTATAAAAGTCTTTACTGAATTTATTATAATACTGCTTCTGCTTCATGTTTTGGTTTTTGGCTGTGGGATTTTAACTCTCCAACCAGGGATGGTACCTGCACCTTCTGCATTGGAAAGCAAAGTCTTAACCACTGGCATACCAAGGAAGTCCCCAAATATTCTTAAAGATTAAATGAAATAAGTTCCAATGAGAAGTTTGGCAGGACACGGCTAAAAGCCTAGCTGTGTGTGATTAATTTGAGTCAGAAAATTGGAAAGAGACCACAGAAGGTTTATTATTCTTTCTGTGCTTTGCAGAAGGCTTAGTTTGTGAGGCGCAGAAAGAAAATTATGAGTTAAGACTTCACGACAAAAAAATATTGATTATTATGTTTAAGGTATCTGGAGTAAAGAAGGTGAGAAGCTGGTTGTAATCTCCAACCAGAAAAAAAAAGGAAAATACAGTATTAAGTAAGCCCAAGACAGGGGAGAAGTAGGTTATGAAGAGAAATTTAATGTTGAGTTAAAAAGTTCTAGTTTATTCTAGAACTAAGGGAGAATTAAATGTAAGGGGTTTTTGTGCTTATTTGTTTTAGTTACTGGCTTAATGAGGGAAGTGACTTCAGTCTGAGAAAAGTTTCCATTCTAAAATTGACGGCAAGTTTCCCTGGTGGCTTAGTGGTAAAGAATCCACTTGTCAATGCAGGAGACACACCACATGTTCTATCTCTGATCCACGAAGATCCCACAGGCCGTGGAACAGCTAAGCATGTGTGCCATAACTACTGAGCCTTCACTCTGGAGCCCATGTACCACAACTGCTAAGCCATGTGCTGCTGCTGCTAAGTCACTTCAGTCGTGTCCAACTCTGTGCAACCCATAGGCGGCAGCCCACCAGGCTCCCCCGTCCCTGGAATTCTCCAGGCAAGAACACTGGAATGGGTTGCCATTTCCTTCTCCAATGCATGAGAGTGAAAAGTGAAAGTGAAGTTGCTCAGTCCTGTCTGACGCTTAGCGACCTCATGGGCTCCTCCATCCATGGGATTTTCCAGGCAAGAGTACAGGAGTGGGGTGCCATTGCCTTCTCCAAGCTGTGTGCTGCAACTATGAAAGCCCATGAACCTACAGCCTGTGCTCTGCAAAAAGAAAAGCCACCACAATGGGAAGGCCATGTACCACAGCAAAGAGTAACCTCCACGTGCCACAGCTAGAGAAAGCCTGCCTGCAGCAAAGAAGATCCAGCACAGCCAAAAATAAATAAATAAATAAAATCGTGTGCTTAGTCGCTCAGCTGTGTCCAACTCTCCATCACTCCATGGACTGTAACACACTGGATTCCTTTGTCCATGATAGTTCCCAGACAAGAATACTGGAGTGGGTTGCTGTTTCCTTCTCCTGGGGATCTTCCCAACCCAAGGATTGAACTTGGGTCTCCTGCATCTCCTGCAGTAGCAGGCAGATTCATTACCACTAAGGCTACCTGGAAAGCCCAAATAAAGTTATTAAAAAAGAAAACTGATGGCAAAGAAGCATACACACACACACACACACACACAACATTGTAAACAGACACAGGGACAAGCAAACTAGCTGTGTCTATGAAATTCATTCCTTGTGCTATTATTCATTGTTATTACAATATGTGTTTACTGTCACAACTTGAGCTGCTGCAGCTATTCATATATGTTTCCAAACAGAGATTTCTAAGCAGCGGCACTAACACTGATGGAAGTCTGCTTTGTGAATTGAAGGATATACTGTGCAGTAGACATTAGTCAATCACAAGAGCATGAGAGAGGTATTATGGAATGAGCTGACAGGGCAAGAACCAGTATTACTGGGAAGCCGCCATGGGAAGCAGAAAGCAGGGCCAGGCCAGAGGTGGGTGATGGTGACTGACCACTGATTGTGCTAAGGGAGAAAGGCTCAATAGACTCCTAGAATCGTCTGCATGTCCTTCTCGCTGCCATGGGCATGGACCACCTCCCAGTCTTCTCAGGGCAGGGGGAAGGAGGATTCTCAGATCTTTCCAGGTGTGATTTTGGCAGTTCCAGGAACTGAATAAGGCAGAGCAATCTAATGAGAGCCATTTGGAGGCTCTAATGAGTTGCCTCCATACTGGTGAGGCAACTCTGGAGCTGAGGGTAGAAATTTGGGTAACAAAGGAGTATAGAATATAGTACATACCCTGTGAACTCTTACCATCCAATTGAAGTGTCAAGGCACACTTGACATTTGACTTAGCTCTCTCCCACATAAAATCTCAAGGGAAGTTTTGTATATACACAAATCAAAATTTCCCCTTGTATTATCCTTTATTTTGTTTCACATTCCATAACCAACCCCTGTTCCTACCTTTCCCACAAGACTCTGTGATGTATTTACCATATGCTTTATTTTCATATAATTAAAAATAATCATCTAAGTACAGGGAGATGTGCTGTGCTATATGGGGGGTAGTCCTGTTTCTAGGAAACTTGTGAATGATGTATGAAGTTTTGATAAAGTTATTTAACTCTGGTTGCGGATATTTTCTGTTATATCTTGGCTTACCTCACTCTTAGATGGTAAAAAAGCCACCTGTGATGCAGGAGACCTAGGTTCCATCTCTAGGTTAGGAAGTGCCCTTGGAGAAGGAAATTATTACCCATTCCAGTATCCTTGCCTGGAGAATTCCATGGACAGAGGAACCTGGGGGCTACAGTCCATGGGCTTGCAAACAGTTGGGCAAGAGTGAGCAAAAAACACTCTGAGTCATTGATTACAGTCCTTATACTTTCTGTTTCCCCAAATTCTATTGCTTGATACAATTCTCCTGAGTAAACCAACTTTAACTCTGTTTATTTCTACTTGATACATTTTTTTTAACCTTTCCTTAGCCTCTCAATTTTCATTATGGAGAGTCATTTCTAATTCTCTATAAAATGATATATACATGGGAGCTGGATATTTCATATGCATGTATAGATTCCAAAGGTTAAAATATGTGAAATTAATCTCAAAATTGAAAGTATTATACTTATCTATTTGTGACCTCTATGTATTAGAATGTGTATTTTTATTGGTTTTGTTATTTATACCTAACAAGTTGACCACAATGTTAAAAATGCCATCATATTTAGTATACTAGATACCAGTGCTGGTGTAGTTAAACGAAAATTAAATTTGATCACTGAAAAACCAGTGCAAACTTTTATTTCAAGATGACAATGTGGAATAAGTCTTGGAAACTTAATATCTTTGGTTTTATTAATTTGATTTCTATCAATCGCTAAAATATATTACTTCAAATCAAGAATAATGATCACAACATTATTTATTAATTAGGGATTCCCAGGTGTCTCAATGGTGAAAATCTGCATGCTAAGGCAGGAGATGCAGGTTGGATCTCTTGTGGGGAAGATCCCCTGGAGGAAGAAATGGCAACACACTCCAGTATTCTTGCCTGGAATTTCCCATGGACAGAGGAGCCTGGTGGACTGTAGTCCATGGGGTCACAAAAGAGTCAGGTGCAACTTAGCAAATAAACAACTTATTAATTAATTAAGCAAGTATTTATTGAGCTACTACTATGAGCTGGACATCATTTTAGGATTTGGAGAGAAGCATCCATTCTTTCATAAAGCTTTCTAGCTATGGAGTCTTACATTGATTAGAGCTAACATACTGTCTTATGGAGGGAGTTATTTTAGGCACCACTAGGAGACTTTTCCAAAGAGATGACACCTGAGCAGAGATTGAATTAGATGAGAAAGTAAACCTTGAGATACCTGGGGAAAACATTTACAATAGCAAAATCTGTAAACTACTCTAATACACAGCAATAGTGAATGGTAAATGCTTGATATGGTTACATCATCTTAGGGGAAGTTGTTCACAACTGTTGATCTAGAGTAAGTATTGATATAAGAACATTCTACTTTCCTTTCATAAATTGACTAAGCAATACATTTTATGGACATCCCTTATAAAATGGATTCATATGTAATAAGGCGAGAGGATCTCTTGCATAGTGACAAACCTAATTTTCTTATTCAGGTTTACTAAGATTTCTCCCTCCTGGGTGTAAATGTAGGGTTTTACTATGGTCAAACTACAGTTTCTTTCTACATTCTCTTGGATCAGACCAATTAATCCTAAAGGAAATCAAGTCTGAATACTCATGGGAAGGACTAATGTTGAAGCTGAAACTTCAATACTTCGGCCACCTGATGTAAAGATCTGACTCATTGGAAAAGACCCTGCTGCTAGGAAAGATTGGAGGCAAAACGAGTAGTAGCAAAGGATGAGATGGCTAGATAGCGTCATCGACTCAATGGACATGAATTTGAGTAAATTCCGAGTGACAATGAAGGACAGTGGAAGCTGGCATATGACAGCCCATGGAGTCACAAACAGTCAGACACGATTTTGAGACTGAACAGTGATAACTACACTCTCTCCATGTCTGACTTCATTTACTTCTTTTTCTTAAGAACTAACATTTTGTTCATATTCAAGCCACAACAATTTTACTGAATACTCAATCTGAAAAGTGCTGAGGATACATAGAAGAAAACATTAATGACCTCTGTTCTCACAAAAAATACTAAAAAAGGAGGAGACGGGTGAAAAAACAGAAACTCATAATACAGTTTGAAAAGATCTTTGTCATGCAGAGGACTCCATGGGACAATAAGGCAAGCATTTCTAAATTGGTGGGGGCTCTGAAAGAAAATCGCTTCAAATGTAGGAATAATTGCATTCTGTTTTGGAGGAAAAATACTATTAGTTGGAAAAGGAGGGTAAACTATTCCAAAAAGTTTGAGTTGAAGATGTGCAAAATGAAAAAAAAAAAACAAACAAACTCATGGTGTAGAAAAGCAAAGTCACATATTTTTTATGACTCAAGAAATTGGTGAAAAGAAATGGCTGGAGATGAGGCTTCAGACTTAAGAAAAATCCAAGTAATAAAGAACATATGTGTTGACCACATGCGTGTGAATTTTATCCTATAGATCAAAATGAGCTGTTGTCTTCAACTGGAGAAAGATGTAAAGAAAATTTGGTTTTGAAAAGATTGGTTTTTAGCAGGTTGAATACGCAAATCATTAGGTTCTTTTTTGTTGAGATGTATTAGTACTTCACACACCATAAAATCTATCCTTTTAGGGTATACAATTCAGTGGGTTCTGGTATATCCACAAGATGTGCAACTATCACTAATATCACTAATTTCATAATGTTTTCACCACAACAAAAAGAAATCCCATACTCATTTTCAGTCATCTACCATTTTCACTGTTCTTAGCCTCTGTCAACCTCTAATCTAACTTCTCTCTCTACAGATTTACCTATTATAGACATTTAATACAAATGAAATCATGCAATATGTTATATTTTGTGTCACATAATGAACATTTTTAGTGATCATTACTTTTCATGGCTGCATAATATTCTATAGCATAGCTTTACTATATGGCGTTTATCAGTTCTCTGTCAACTGGTTGATGAAATTTGAGTTCGTTCCACTTTTTTGGCTGTGAATGTTGGTGCTGTGACATTTTTGTGCACATTTCTGTGTGAATAAATGTTTTAAATTATTTTGAGTGTATACCTAAGAGTGGAATTGCTAGGTAAATATGGCAAATTTATGTTTAAGTTTTATATGGCCTGTGGCTGAGTGGGGTCACACTTATTCTTTACTTGTTCTATTGAGCATTTGCCCCTCAAAGTAGAACATTACATTTAATTCCAGCATTAAAGAAATCCCCTAATTATAACACTCTCTATCCTACTGTTCTGTTTTAGCAGTTTAATTACCTAAACTTTTCATACTTTCTTGTTTATGTTTGGACTTGGGTTCTTCAACTGGAATGTAAAGTTCTGAAGGCAATTCCTACATTATTATTATCAGTCAAATCTATATAAGAGCATCTATTTTAGTGCTTGGCACATGACACGTAAGTACTTGAATGAAAAACTTGAACACTATTATTGTTCATTTCATTAGTTTCACCATGTCATTTTACCCATTACATAAATTTAAAAAGAGTGGCTTGTTATCCAAAATATTAGCATTTTGTTCAAACTGATCTCCTATTAAGGGACATAGATAAGCCATCTCTTTAATCTTGATTCCCTTACTTTGTCTAACTCAGTGAAATTTCTAATGACTTGGAAAAGGGCAAAAGTCAGACATCAAGAGAGAGATGAGCCAGTGGAGGGCTGAATAATTCACAGCATGGATATTCAATTCCTGAATAATGTAGAGTGGCTGTGTGTAAAGTCAAAGGAAAGGAAAAGGAGTTATTTATAATAGCCATTTCTTTGAATGGATTTATTTTAGGTATCTCCAGTGCTTTTCTCTGGAGCTTGGCTGATAGTATGGAGTTCTTGAAGGTTATGGGACATAATTCTTAGTAGGGTCAAAAGGCATGGTAGCCAGCTCAGATTTCTGTACCTCACTGAGCCTCCAATATGACTGGAATACAAATCAAGACACAGGCATCTACTGTGCAACCAGAAACACTGTTTAAAGTTCCAGAGTCTGGTTGTTTCCATAAAACAAAATTGCCACTTTAAAAGTCTAAAAGAACTCAGGAATGAAGGTATTACCTGAGTCCCAAAGTCTGGTATCTTCTTTGTTTTTCCTACAAGTCAAATGTTCTGTCATTTATAACTCAATGTTGTGAATGTCTGTTGAAAACAACTCACCACCAAACAACAAGCAAACAAGAAAAAGGAACAGTTTGGTTAGTACTGTAGTTTGATTTGAGGGAAAGTATATGAATTAGATCAAAAAGGAAAGTAAGATAGGCATCTCTGTATCCAGACCTGTCTGAGTACACAACTTAAGACTTCTTGTTCAATTAATGTTTGCTGAATTGGGGGTGAGAAGTTGAATTTAATTGAAAAGGTAACTACTGGGACAAAGTAAGTGTATAGAATTAAAAAAAAATAAAGAAAACAGTAGTATTAGAGGGGTTCATAATCAAAAGAAAGTTCTATCATTCAACCTTCATTTGGAAGATATGTACTGTCTTATATGTGTGATGATGTACAATGGTGATACTTTCCAAGGGGAATGAAAGAGTTAAACAGCAACATTTCAGCAGGTAGCAAAGAGAGAACTTTTATTCCCGTTGATGAAATGGCAGTAAGAAAGTGAAGGTTGTAACACAAATACTTGCAGTTTGGATATAACTAGTAGGGGGATCCACCATGAAAAGGAGACATCACCCCAAATAAGTTCATAAAAAAGAAGACCTTGTGTTGCAGTCAATTGTATTGAGTGGGCATTATGGGGGGAGGAAGATGAGAACAAAACTTGCAGAAATCTCTGTACTTCAGCAAAAAAAGTAAATAATGCATGAGAAAGCAAATAACACAAGCCATGGGAATAGAAGTGATGACAACTTTTCTTCTAAGTACAAGACTTGGAAAGAGGGGGAAATATTTTCTTAATAAATAAGAGGAGAGGTATTTTTGCTATGTGAACTTGGGTATGTTTCCCAGTGCTTTAATAGAAACACTGATATTGCAGCCAAGCTACACAGTGCTTCTAAGTATGGAGGATTTGTTTGCAGTTTTTATTTCTAAAATGAAAGAATAGATGGATAAATGCATTGGGCTCAGAGAAGAGGGAAGTGGGCTGCTGAGACAGAGCTCGGGGTCTGAGATCTTAGGCAGGGCTTCTGTTCAAGACAATCTGATTGGCCAAATTGTTTCTAGATTTGAGGAGAAGAAAAAAACAAAAATGATAAGCCAAATGTTAGATGTCTCAGAGGTCATAGCATTCAGCCTTTGTAGAAAAACGCTGTATTTGCCCATGCTTTTCACATTTTTTTTAATATTCCAGCTCTGATATTGATATCTTGAGTAACCCTGACTCAAATTTGTTTACTTATGCGGAAAATATTTACTCAATATATACTATGCCCTCAGAACTTTTCTAAGGATCACAAATACAGTGAAGGAAGCCAAGTTCCTAATATCATGGACTGACATCATCATTGTGAAGAGAGAATAATAAACAAAAGGGCCAATACATTTAAATGAAACACTCAGCTACAGGTGCAAAAAAAAGAAAAAACGAAAGGCAGAGGGGGAGTGAAGAGATGACCCCATGCACTCGCTATTTTATATAGGAACTGGCAAGGTCCTTTTTTGCTCTACAGTTACCAAAGAGATGCTCCTTTTAAAAATAACGTTTTTAAGAACTGGTTCAAAAATAACACTCTAAGCATAGAAACCCTGGCTAAAAATTGGTAATAAGTTGGATTGATCAGATAACCTTCCCATTCTGGAGGATATAATAATTATTTATGTAATGATTACTTATGTATTTTTGTAATATTTTAGTCTGCCTTCCATGCTCACTGTAGAAGTACTGACTATAAATCTCCATTAGCTTGGGGGATGAATTTATGAATGAATGAATGAAGCAACCAGTATTGCCAGTGTCAGTCATTCCATGATAGTCATGGTGCAACGGTGCTACATTTTTGAAAATTAAAAAATAAATTATGGAATTCAATTTGTGTGATGTCCCTGTTACCCAACAATGAAAAGAAGTCTATGGTAAGACATATTTAGGGTATTTTTCCCCATCCCTGGATTTACAAGGTCCAGGAAAGGAAGAGGAACTGCTGCGTGTACTGTGGTAATATATTCTTAGGGCTCAGACACTGGTGTTTCCAAATCCTTCTTCAATAGCTCAACCACTGGGGCCTCTACTCAGTTCTCATGGCCTCAGTGCTGGGGCCCCATGCCCAGAATCATCCAGTCATCATATCAGCCCAATCTGGATCTACTGGGCTTCACTGCAGTTAGCTCACCGCCACCCCTCAGAAACTCCCCACTTATTCCCATATTTGAGCTAGTCCACTTTTAAAACTTCATGCATTTCCCTTTCTGAGAGAGCACAGTCAAAAGCTCTATATGTTTAGCACATAACTACCCCAACAACACACACATTCTTACTCTGAAATGACCAGCTTCACCTCCATCCCCCCCAAAAAAAAAAATTAGGGAGAGGGACTAAACAACAACAAAAAAGGAGGGCAACTAAACAGAAAAAAAGGAGAAAAAAGGAGGATTGTTCTCTTTGCTGATGAATCCAGGCATCATCAGCCATCGTGATGGCTGAAGAAAAGGTAACAGCACTGGCCAATTTGCAGAAGCCCTGAAATAGCTAACTGTAAGTTAATTTATGCTCTGATAGCTAAACTTATTAGCAAAAGGATGTATTACTTTTGTAATTCAAAGTAAATCTAATAAAGTTGAGAGAAGCAAGACACTGCTTAAAAAAAATCAGTTAACACTCGTTTACAGAAGTATGGCATTAAGACAAATTCAAATATGACTCAAATATGACTCTTACCTTGTCTAAATAAACAATTACTGCAATTTAGAAAATAATAGAATGATATGTTTGAGGTGAAGTAGAAAATAATTGAGCTTGGTTCTCCTGTTTTGGGAGGGAACAAAGATCACTTCAGCAAAAGATGAGCATGTAATTTCAAATAGAAGAGGAAAATAAATCATTTGAAATGTGGTGTCCATTGCTTTGGCAATACTATTGCACTTTTAGAGATTTTTCCTAAGGCAGTGATTTAGCAATACTACAAAGATGAATGTACTGGATATTCATCTCCATTTTGTTAATCAAAATAATGGAAATGGACTAAATACAAACCAATATTGGATAGGTTATATAAATGACAGTTATTCAAGTAATGGAATACTCTGCACCTTGTTCAAAATCTGATGTATATTTGTTTTTTACATTGACTTGGAAAGATTCCCATAACATAATTTTGAGTGGAAGAGCAAGGGGATAATATTTTTATGTAAAACTATCTGTATGTAAGAGGAAAAAAAAAAGTCAAGGGAACAAGAGCCAGTTACAGAATGAGAAATCAAGCAGATTCTGGAAGAAAACTCTGGTGTTTGATGTCTCAGGTAGTTTGAAATACATCATCAATAATTTTATGGCTTTGTAGGAGTTTCTTCAGTTAGTAGTTACTGCTCGTTTATCCACCAAATGTTAATATTTTTCTCATATTGTTATGGGCTGAATTGCACCACCCTCCTTCCCTTGATAGTGCTTCCCAGGTGGTTCAGTGGTAAAGAATGTGCCTGCCAATATAGAATACAGGTTTTGATCCCCCGGTCAGGAAGATCCCCTGGAGGAGAAAATGGCTACCCACTGCAGTAATCTTGCCTGGGAAATCCCATGGACAGAGAAGACTGGTGGGCTACAGTCCATGAGGATTACAAAAGAGTCAGACAAGACTAAACAACTATACAACAACAAAAATGTGCACAGGATATAATTAGACTGTTCATTAGTCAAAAAAATACTAATGGATTTAAACATAATATCCTCAATTCCAATCAAAATAAACGCCAATTCATACTGGTATCAACAGTATGCCAATTCAACATACCAGTATAGTCTGACAAAAATGAGATTCAAAAAGCTTGATGACACACTCTATTCTCTACTGTGGGAAGAAAAGAGGAATGGAAATTATAATAACCACTATGGGGGATGTATTCAAAATATCAAAGCAACAAATGAAGACACGTGTTAGCCTAGTAATTAATTCTGCAGATATACTTGCATATCTGTGAACTTTTGTATGTGCAAGATTATATTCTACAACATAATTTGAAAAAAGAAAAAGACTAAAAAGCACCTAATGGTCTATATATAAGATTGAATGGAAAAAAAAATTATCATGTATCCATATAATATAGTATAAATAAATTAGAAAATTCATACACTTAATGGAGAGGTCTCCAATATAAATAAGGATACTGTAAAGTGCAGGAGTCCATTCTGAAGGAGATCAGCCCTGGGATTTCTTTGGAAGGAATGATGCTAAAGCTGAAACTCCAGTACTTTCACCACCTCATGCGAAGAGTGGACTCATTGGAAAAGACTCTGATGCTGGGAGTGACTGGGGGCAGGAGAAGAAGGGGATGACAGAGGATGAGATGGCTGGATGGCATCACTGACTTGATGGACATGAGTTTGAGTGAACTCCATTCATTGTTGAGTTGGTGATGGACAGGGAGGCCTGGCGTGCTGCAATTCATAGGGTTGCAAAGAGTCGGACACGGCTGAGCAACTGAAATGAACTGAACTGAAAGTGCAGGAGAATGTCTATAGTGTGGTTAAATAAATTTATTTATTATATTTTCATATGTATTTATACACTTATAATTTCAACTTTTTGAAGTTTATAGACTTTTGTTGTTGCTGTTGTTCAGTTGCATCTGACTCTGCAGCCTCGTGGACTTTACCCTGCCAGTCTCCTCTGTCCATGGGATTCTCCAGGCAAGAATACTGAGGTAGGTTGCCATTTCCTCCTCTTCCTCCTTTCCCAACCCGGTGATTGAATCTGCATCTCTAGCATCTCCTGCATTTTCAGGCAGATTCTTTACTACTATTACCACCTGGGAAGCATTACCTAGAAAATTTAATGAAATAAAGTAAAAGCTCCTGTGATTTTCACAAGTAGCAGAATATTAATAATAATAACAACCTTCAAAGAACAGAGAAAACTCAAGCTTAGATGAGGGCCTGAATTATCCAATGTGGCCATCAAGATACAAGCAAAATCGGTGCGATTTCCTGTCTACAGGTGAGCCTTTTCTGACACTGCTGTTGCAGGGAGCACAGCAAGGGCCCCTCAGACAGGGGGGGTCCTGCGGCACTTGCTTACTCTCCCTTTCTATTAACTGTGCTTTTGAAAGGGATTCTCAACTGAGCAGTAAGCTTCTTATTTAATAACTTACTTTTTTTCTAGCAATACACAGTAAAGTAAAATGACTTCTTAATAAGATAGTCTCCTTTGCCAGAAAATTAGTTACTTAGGGGATTTTTCAGAATATGCATTTGCTTTAACTGATGGAGCAGAACAGCTCTTATAATATGCATTTTCTGTATGGAAAAATATGCATTTGTCCAAATGAGTGTTTACAAACCCAGAATTGAAAATGGGTCTCAGGTACCCATTATTCATTATAAAGTCCCCTCTCCATTCCCTAATCTATCTAGAGGGGGAAAAAAGGCTTTAACTGGGTCCACATTTAATTTGAGATCAGCAGCAACGTTTTTCTTCCTGTAAGTCACGCTTTTTGCCAAATGTACCATGAAAAGTTAAAGCTGAGTGTTTTTTTCCCTTACATTTTGCAGAAAGGCATTTCAATAATTGATGCTAAGAATTTTCATGAATCAGGATTTAAAAAATCTAATGTATCACCTTTTGTTTTATGGGAATTAAAGAGCAAAGTGAATAGCATGGTACGGTAACACCACATGGAGGTACAATGGGTTTTAGACAGCTGAGGGAAAGGAATATAGAGAGGTGAAATTGTACAACTGGAAGAAATCTGAAATAATGTCTCCTTTTAGCCTTTATCCCAATTTCAGGGAATATATATAATCACGCACACCAGGAAAGTCTCCAGGCTCAGGTAGATCAAAGTTCATCTATCTGGTTTGAAATTCAGTTCAGTTTAGTCGCTATCATTCCTTCCAAAGAAATCCCAGGGCTGATCTCCTTCAGAATGGACTGGTTGGATCTCCTTGCAGTCCAAGGGACTCTCAAGAGTCTTCTCCAACACCACAGTTCAAAAGCATCAATTCTTTGATGCTCAGTCTTCTTCACAGTCCAACTCTCACATCCATACATGACCACTGGAAAAACCATAGCCTTGACTAGACGGACCTTAGTAGGCAAAGTACTGTCTCTGCTTTTGAATATACTATCTTGGTTGGTCATAACTTTCCTTCCAAGGAGTAAGCATCTTTTAATCTTATGGCTGCAATCACCATCTGCAGTGATTTTGGAGCCCAAAAAAATAAAATCTGACACTGTTTCCACTGTTTCCCCATCTATTTGCCATGAAATGATGGGACCGGATGCCATGATCTTCGTTTTCTGAATGTTGAGCTTTAAGCCAACTTTTTTGCTCTCCTCTTTCACTTTCATCAAGAGGCTTTTTAGCTCCTCTTCACTTTCTGCCATAAGGGTGGTGTCATCTACATATCTGAGGTTATTGATATTTCTCCCGACAATCTTGATTCCAGCTTGTGTTTCTTCCAGTCCAGCGTTACTAGAGTTCACTTTATCCACCCTTCTCATTTTACACAAAAGAACACTGAGATAAAAAAGTGTTCCTAGTGACCTAGTTGTAGCAGTATACAGAGTTCTAGGACCCCAGACCTTCATCCCCAGATTCCTCACTCTCACCCCTTCAAAAAGTAGATTTTCAGGATAAATCTATCAAAATGACACCATGATGCATTAGAAAAATGACAAAGCACCAATCACTTGGGTCTCCAGAATTCACCATCACCTGTGAAAAGCTTCTTCTTCATCTATTTTATATAATGCCTTTATGAGCAAGAATTTATCGGAAATTAAAATATCAGGGCTATTTTTTTCATAGAATTCTTAGTGACACAAGAAATTGCTGATATATGACCATCAGGGTAACAACAACAACAAAAAAGAAAAAAAGCAGTGTAATAGTGTGATATGTGCCCAGTTGCTCAGTCATGTTCAACTCTGCAACTTCATGGACTGTAATCAGGCAGGATCTTCGGTCCTTGGGATTTTTCCAGGCAAGAATACTGGAATATGTTACCATGCCCTCCTCCAGGGGATCTTCCCAACCCAGGGATTGAACCTGTTTCTCCTGTGACTCCTCCATTGGCAGGAAAATTCTTTACTATTGAGCCACCTGAAGCCAACAGTGTAGTATAATTCAACTTAAAAATGCATCTGAAGTCTTCAAACAGGTAAACGATGCCAGAAGCTACCGAATCTCAACTTCAATTCCTTTCTTTAGCTGTATCGCTTTACCTTTATCTCTTCACTAGCTTGGTTCTTCATTAATTGAGTCTTTCTTTCCTCCTCAAACTCCTATAAATCAGAATATGGCCTCATTTGCTCTATGACCAGTTTCTCCTCAACAGTTCACCCCAGGTCTACCTATCCTGACTACACCCCTCTCAGTTCAGTTCAGTTCAGTTCAGTCGGTCAGTCTCAGTCGCGTCCCACTGTTTGAGACTGCACCCCTCTACTCTGTCAAATACATGCATTGAGATTTAGTGGTCTTTATCTCATAGCATATCTATCTCTTTTTGAATGTAAATGAAGAAATTAGCCTTCCTTTGTTCTGGTACCCCCACACTCAAAGCCACTATGGGGTTTCTATCTTCCTTTGCACAAACTTTTCTAAGCAAAGTTTTAATCCAAATCCTGATTTCTGTGAGAGCCAGTGCTACTCAAAGTTAGGGATTTAGCCCTAAATTAAAAATCCTTACATGGCTGTATAGCTCTATAGCAACATTTGGGTTAAAGCACTAGACAGTGTGGTCGAGTATCCAGACTCGGAAGCCAACTGTAACTCAGATCCCAGGATCACTTAGTAATCTTGAGCAAATTATTTAGCTTTTCTGGGCTTCAGTTTCCTTTTATGTAAACTGTGGACCATACTACTTACCTTTCTCTTGGTATACATCAAAAATAAACAAATCTGGATGCTGACTAAAGTGGTAAGAATAGATTTTAATCACAATAGCTATTGCAATAGGAAAGAAGAGAGTCCAGTGTGAACTGAGCTCAACTTCACCAAATCAGGAGTCCAAAGATTTTTTTTCAAGATCGGGAGTGCTAGGGGAAAGGCCCCTGCTGCTGCTGTTGCTAAGTCGCTTCAGTTGTGTCGGACTCTGTGCGACCCCTACTCTATACCAAATCCCTGGTGGACACAGTAAGACCTAACCCTGAAGGCACTATGCACTGGGTATCTCCAAGGCCTGCAACTCCTTGTGAGAACATTTTACCACCAGTAGTACAGTATGGTTGCACAGAGTTTTGTTTTTTTTTCCTGAACATATTTATGTAATTTATTTCCTCCATGTTATTTTTACCACAAAATTAGTCATTTTTATTTAAAAGAAACATTACAAATAGTGTGCACAGTTAAATTTCATGATTTAATACTCATGAAAGTAATAGACATGCTTTACACTGAAATCCACAAAGTTAGTTGATTACATGACAATAAATGGACTGTCTACTTGAGGCATATATTCAATTTTAACTTTCCTTTAAATTTAAATTTATGTTTTGATTTCATGTTGCAAACATTAAAATCTGCAGCAGCACTTTCTCAGTTTTGCCAGTCTTTTAGTACTACTTGAGGTCCAAATAGTTTTAAGCATACTTAAAATTGCACCAGCAAAACATGATTCAAGCTAAATGTCACCATCCTCTTTTGCAGTACAGAAAAGCAGTGCTATTCCTGAATATTCTTTGAGGGGATTATAATTTATGGATTTTGTCTTTTCCAAGTTTGCAGGCAGCAGTCAAGGTGGCAGAAAAGAGTGCTGGCTTGGGGGTAATACACTTCTAGCTGCAAAACCTCATCTTTATCAATTTTTTATTACTTGTGTGATTTCAGTTAAAACATTTACACCCTATGACTTGTATTTTTATCCATATATATTATATTTTATTCTCAAGCACAAGCTATACTAGCCATTTCAAAGGGTCATTGTGAAAATCAAGAAGTATGATACATTTATCTCATGAGGACTTAGCAAATGATACCTATTTGGTTTTTATTTTTAATGTACTATTTAATGTATTAAGTAATTAGTGAGTGAGTGAGTGAAGTCGCTCAGTCGTGTCCGCCTCTTTGAGACCCCATGGACTGTAGCCTACAAGACTCCTCTGTCCATGGGATTTCCCAGGCAAGAATACTGAAGTGGGTTGCCATTTCCTTCTCCAGGAGATCTTCCCAACCCAGGGATCAAACCCAGGTCTCCTGCATTGTAGACAGACACTTTACCATCTGAGCCACCAGGGAAGTATTAAATAATTATGTAATATTATTAATATTAATAATGATTATATATTGTTATAAAATACATAATTGTATAGTTCACCACTTAAAGTGTACTATTCATTGTTTTTATCCTTTAGACAGGTTTCTCTATACTAGCTTGGGGAGGAAATGGAAGATCTTCCCAACCCAGGGATCAAACCCAGGTCTCCTGCATTGTAGACAGACACTTTACCATCTGAGCCACCAGGGAAGTATTAAATAATTATGTAATATTATTAATATTAATAATGATTATATATTGTTATAAAATACATAATTGTATAGTTCACCACTTAAAGTGTACTATTCATTGTTTTTATCCTTTAGACAGGTTTCTCTATACTAGCTTGGGGAGGAAATGGAACTTTCACCCTTCATCTCCAATCATGGCCAAGGTCATTTTGCCTAAGGATCAGAAGAAAAGTTGTACAGTTACTCTTACAGCGGGATACCACTGAGAAGTAATAATCTCCCTTTGTCCCCTACAACTTACTTCCTTCTTCTGTATCCATTGTCTTGAGAATTTGTTCTCTAAGAGCAAAATAGTTCAATTATTGGCTTTTGAATTCCTAAAGCAGACTTATGGCTTATACAATAGATTTTGAATATTTCCTGAGCCAGTTTTTCTTCTTTTGCCCAAGAAAAAAAAATAAAAATTTTCCAGAAAAACGATACATGGATACAGTCACATCAAAAGGCTTCAAGGTCAGGTTTTTCACAGGGAGGTTGCAAGTAGGTCCCATGCTCCCTCCCAGTCTACCCACAACCCCCCAGTGCAGCTCTCAGGCTGGGAAAAAGTAATGGGTCCAGGATCTGGATACAGAAAGCACCGACCAACTTGTCACCTGAGGTTCTTAAAGAGGCCGCCTTCCCATCACGGCCTCAAGTCAGCCAGGCTGAGACAAAAAGGCAGTGGTACTCGCTGTCTTGCCTCTCCAGGAAGTTCAAGACTGCAGCTGGCCTTTCCAGGTCTTTGGGGGAGACTGCAGAAGGAGAATCTGTGGCATCTCAGGGGCTTTGTGATCAGGACAAAGTGATCTCAGTGAAGATGTATATCAACATGTATCCTGAGATGGACAAGCAGATGTGAACAAAGAAGTCTCAGGAGGCACCTGCACAAACAGCTGAAGGAGAAAGGGCATCAAGTTACCCACTTGCCTCTGCAGGTGCCGGATGAGGAAGTAGGACAATTGTCCATCAGCTGTCTGCTCCTCCCCAAAGCCACGGTACTACTTAGGAACATAGATGGAATTCTAAGTAAGCTGCTTCTTCTCATGGGTTTGGTAATCAAGATGAAATCCTCGGTGTAAGAGGGAAACGAGAATACCCCGTGTTGCGTTTTTCTTGAAATAAGTCCCTGAAAAAGGGACATTGAAATTTAAAATATCAAAGTTTTGACACCGCTGAGAGTGATAATCTTAGAACTTTTTACTTACTTTTTAATTTGGAATTTGGTGATCATTTGCTTGTAACTGAATCTGGAAGAGTAGTTTAGCTTTTACCTGTGCAGTCATCAGAAGCTATGTCCTGCCAGATTTTTTTTTCAAGTAGTAAATCCCCTATATATAAACAGATTCCATTCCGAGAGAGTGTCCTTAAATCCAATTTGTTCGTAAGTCCAACAAATTGTGGACTAGGTACCCAGCTAGCACAATGGGCTATATGGTACTATATGAGCTTCCCTGGTGACTCAAGCAGTGAAGAAACCTCCTGCAATGTGGGATACCTGGGTTAGATCCCTGACTTGGGAAGATCCAATGGAAGAGGAAATGGCAACCCACTCCAGCATTCTTGCCTGGAAAATCCCATGGACAGAGGAGCCTGGCTGGCTACCTTCCATAGGGTTGCCAAGTTGGACATGGATGAGCACATATACACACACATAATATGTTTATAATAATTTTCCCACAAATAATACATAAAAAGCAAACAAACACAAAATAAGAAAAACATTTTAATCTTATAGAATAGTACCTTGAAAAGTACAGTACAACAGCTGGCATACAGGGGCATGTTTGCATCTTTGAAAGTTTGTGTATAGGGAACTTAATGTAATAATTTTGTTTTTGTTGTTCAGTTGCAAAGTCCTGTCTGGCTCTGTGACCCCATGGACTGCAGCATGCCAGGCTTCCCTTTCACTATCTCCCAGAGTTTGCTCAAATTCATGTCCATTGGGTTGGAATTACTATCTAATTATCTCATCTTCTACCTCCCCCTTCATTTGCTCTCAATCTTTCCCAGCATCAGGGTCTTTTCCCAAGTGTCAGCTCTTCGAATCAAGTGGCCAAATATTGGAGTTTCAGCTTCAGCATCAGTCCTTCCAGTGAACATTCAAGACTGATTTCCTTTAGGATGGAGTGGTTGGATCTACTTGCTGACCAAGGGACTCTCAAGAGTCTTCTCCAACATCACAGTTCAAAAGCATCATTTCTTTGGCACTCAGCTTTCTTTATAGTCCAACTCTCACATCCATACATGACCACTGGAAAGGAAACGAGAATACCCCGTGTTGCGTTTTTCTTGAAATAAGTCCCTGAAAAAGGGACATTGAAATTTAAAATATCAAAGTTTTGACACCGCTGAGAGTGATAATCTTAGAACTTTTTACTTACTTTTTAATTTGGAATTTGGTGATCATTTGCTTGTAACTGAATCTGGAAGAGTAGTTTAGCTTTTACCTGTGCAGTCATCAGAAGCTATGTCCTGCCAGATTTTTTTTTCAAGTAGTAAATCCCCTATATATAAACAGATTCCATTCCGAGAGAGTGTCCTTAAATCCAATTTGTTCGTAAGTCCAACAAATTGTGGACTAGGTACCCAGCTAGCACAATGGGCTATATGGTACTATATGAGCTTCCCTGGTGACTCAAGCAGTGAAGAAACCTCCTGCAATGTGGGATACCTGGGTTAGATCCCTGACTTGGGAAGATCCAATGGAAGAGGAAATGGCAACCCACTCCAGCATTCTTGCCTGGAAAATCCCATGGACAGAGGAGCCTGGCTGGCTACCTTCCATAGGGTTGCCAAGTTGGACATGGATGAGCACATATACACACACATAATATGTTTATAATAATTTTCCCACAAATAATACATAAAAAGCAAACAAACACAAAATAAGAAAAACATTTTAATCTTATAGAATAGTACCTTGAAAAGTACAGTACAACAGCTGGCATACAGGGGCATGTTTGCATCTTTGAAAGTTTGTGTATAGGGAACTTAATGTAATAATTTTGTTTTTGTTGTTCAGTTGCAAAGTCCTGTCTGGCTCTGTGACCCCATGGACTGCAGCATGCCAGGCTTCCCTTTCACTATCTCCCAGAGTTTGCTCAAATTCATGTCCATTGGGTTGGAATTACTATCTAATTATCTCATCTTCTACCTCCCCCTTCATTTGCTCTCAATCTTTCCCAGCATCAGGGTCTTTTCCCAAGTGTCAGCTCTTCGAATCAAGTGGCCAAATATTGGAGTTTCAGCTTCAGCATCAGTCCTTCCAGTGAACATTCAAGACTGATTTCCTTTAGGATGGAGTGGTTGGATCTACTTGCTGACCAAGGGACTCTCAAGAGTCTTCTCCAACATCACAGTTCAAAAGCATCATTTCTTTGGCACTCAGCTTTCTTTATAGTCCAACTCTCACATCCATACATGACCACTGGAAAAACCATAGCTTTGACTAGATGGACCTTCATTGGCCGAGTGGTTTACAGAGAGCATTTCCAGTGTCTCTTTTGGTGAGAATTTCCACTTTGCCTTAAAATTTAGGTAATAGCTGGGATTGCCAAATAAATAAATTTTATATAAAGACCTCTGGAAAGTACACCTAAAAAACAAGGAAAGACAAAGAAACAACACATACATACAACCTTGAGATCTAAGATTCTCAGAACCAAACACAAACTTAGCAATCAACTCTAGCGTCCTCATTTTCCTAAAAATGAGATATGATTCCATGAGGCGTTTGAATTACTGGAGATACCAAGGTCAGGTCCCAGGGCCTGACTCAGTTGCCTGTCACTTGACCTGCTTGTTCACCTTTCCCTACAATGTGATTGGCACTCAGGGGAGGTTCTAATTCAGGATCTTCTCAAGGAAGAGTGATTGCCCCTGTGACAGAAGACAAATGTGTGGGAAATAGCAGCTTTCTCAATATACTAGATACAGTTAAAATATCTTTGCTTAAGCGTCAAAATGCTGTGGGTGCTCTATATAAATTATAAACAGAAAATGGAGACTTTGGATGAATGCCAATGCATGCAAATCAGCACTCAGCCCATTAGAATCTGTACTCTGGACATTTGCTTTTATAAAATACAAACTATAAGCGTTGTAAGCTTTGTCCCTGGGTGACAATGAATATCCATACATGGTCTCTGCCTTCCTAAGTGTAAAAAAGCAATTAAGTCTCATTTTATACATGTAGAAACTGAGACTCAGTGAAATTGTCACAAGCTAAAAAGTGACAGAGCCAAGATTTGAATCTTAGTGTAAGTGATTTTAACGAGATCGGTGAACTTGGCCCCATAGCAGTTTTGTTCTGTCTGATGAGCATTAAGCAGGATCTCAGGAAATCATGTGAATGTTATTAACGAGTTTGCTCTCATGTACCTGCATTGAGTTTGGTTTCTGAAATCTTTTTTCTATCACTTACTATCTTTGTGATCATGGCAGGATTCCTCACCTTAATTTACAGACTTATTCATTCATTGAGCTTTTACTATGTACTTATTTTTTGCTAAACACCACCAGGTGCTAAATACATAGCCCCAGAAAGGAAAATAGCAATATTGCCCAAGCTTCATAAAGTTCCTTGTTTTCTGATGGGTAGAATGTGACAGAATTGCTACCATGCTTACCTGAGTGGTCTGTTGCATGAACTGAAAGAGATATTATGGATGCTTCATAAAACATAATACAATATATAAATCTAAAGGGTTATGATGAGTGTACTTTACCAAGGGTAGAAAGTAACAGCCTGTATATTTTTCTTTATTTTCTGACCCTTGATTTTTTTTTAAGTATTTCTAAGAAGGCATTATATTCTCCAGGCAATTTAATAGGAACGGAATTGATTTTTTAAAAATGTGAAGTAGGTTGTTGCTTCTCAATATACTTAGGTATTGGCTTTCTTTTTGTTTGAAATGCAATAAAGGATTGCCTCCAGAAGTTCTGGCAAAAATTTTATCTCTTACTTGAGAGCACATTTGATTTCAGTGTGGGAAACAGAAAGCACTAAAGTGTTTACCAGGAAAGGATTCAATATGGGGAATTAGGTACTTAACAAAACTGGAAAAGCTGAGGAAGCAAATTTGGAGAGCATTCCAGAACAATATCAAACTCTTCCACTAGGGGAGGTCCTGCTTCTGGAGCTTCACCAATTCTGGAAGGAGGCTCACACATGAAAGCATAGACAGTGGAACTGAAATTTTAGGATCAGAAAGTCATATGAAGAAACTCCCATGACTTCAGCTTCTCAACACAGAGAAATCTGGATAACAAACATTGAAAAGCTGCTTTGAGAAAACCTCATGAATGTACTATCTAGTTAGCACTAACAGCCTGGGCCTCAGTGTTACTGAAACAAATGGGGTCCAGCTACACACCGCTTAAAAGCAATAATCAGGCCAGCTTCGTGGAAGGGAAAGTTTGCTTTTTTTCAGATGCTGGCAGTTGGGGAGGATGGTGGACTTCTGTCCAAAGCCCAATCCCCCTCACTGACAGTCAATGGAGTAACTGAACCCTTTATAGATAAAGGGAGGGGGCTACATGCAGAAACAGTACGGTCAGCTCTGACAGTCATCTTGACATTGGTCACTGGTGATCTGACCAGCGTCGTCTTGATTTTAAGTGCAGTTAGTTTTCAGTTCTAGTTTGATTTGTTCCCATTTCCTTGAGGCCAGTTTTCAGAGTTGAGGCAGCTTATGTCATGGCTACAATCTGGTCATCATGTAATTAATGTCTCTACCTGGTGAAAGTTTCAGTATCTACAAGACAGCTCACAGGTTATGGTTTAGAATATTATCTACAGCCTTTGAAAAGGAACTAAATGTCCTTGACTAAGCTTGTGTGCATGCTAAGTCACTTCTATTGTGTCCCATCATTCTCTGTGATGCTATGGATTGTAGCCCACCAGGCTCCTTTGTCCATGGGGATTCTCCAGGCAAGAATACTGGAGTGGATGGCCATTTCCTCCTTCAGAGGATCTTCTCGACTGAAGGATTGAATTCACATCTGTTACATCTCCTGCATTTTCAGGCAGGTTCTTTACCACTAGTGCCACCTGGGAAGCCTTGACTATGCTTAATAAGTACATCATTATTATTTGGCCTCCTTTGACTATTTTGCATGTTCTCATTTCTCTGATTAAACTTATTCTTTGACCAAAGTTTCCCACAGGCAAAAGGCAGGCAGAGGACATGGAGAGGGCAAGAACCACAGGGCCCTGCCCCGTTTCATTAGGACATGACCTCTGACCCATTCCTATCTCCCAAATATCTCCCAAGATACGTAGAAGTCTAGCAGCCAAGGAGGCTGTCCAAATGAAGTCTATAGCTTTTCAGCCTTTCCAGACTGAAAGCAGACAGACTGGATGATGAACGAGCTCATCCTCAGTTTCTCAATTTCTCCTTTGCCATTTCAATTTTTTTTTTTTTTTTTTTGTCATTTAGAATTAATGTATGAGGCTTTGGATAGAAACACAATCTATATTTCTTCCCTGTGAATAGGAAAATATACATCTTTCTCATTTCACCAGATTGTTATATACAGTCCAAGAAATTAACAAATGTGAATATGTTTTGTAGAAGACTAAAAAAAAAAAAGCCAAGTTTTTGTGGCTTTTTCTTTCTTTATGTGTATGTGTTGTTATTTTTTTTTTCTATTTGCATGTATGTGAACACATACATCTTTCTTTTTCTCTTTATTCTATGCAAATTGGAAAAGGGCTCAAAGATCAGGAGAGGAACGTTTAAAGAGGACAGGGGAATCTCACATGAATAAAAAGAGAAACTTAAATTTAGCAAAGGAAGACTGTCTTCCCAGCTTTGTGTTCACTGTGACACCAGCAGTATCCCTGGAACTCAAAGGTAGGCTTCCCAAGTGGCTCTAGTGGTAAAGAACCCACCTACCAATGCTGGAGATACGAGACGTGGATTCAACCCCTGGGCTGGGAAGATCCCCTGGAGGAGGGTATGGCAACCTACTCCAGTATTCTTGCCTGGAGAATCCCCAGGAATGGAGGAGGCTGGCAGGCTACAGTCTATGGAGTCGCAAAGAGTCAGATATGACTGAAGCGACTCAGCAGCAGCCGCACAGTCATTTTGCTATAGAGGCTGCTCTTCAAAATCGGGATGAGAAGATTCAAACCCTGTTATCACCTTTCCTTCATGGCTGGTTATATACAAGAAACCTGCACAGTAAGAGTCAGTTTTCTCATTTATACACAAGGTAGCAGTGCTTTCCTTCACAGGATTTTGGGGAGGCTGGACTAAAATGGCAAAGGAGGCTGTAAGTTCACTACCCCTCTCATGCAAGGAAATACTACTATTTGCTAAAAAAAAAAAATAAAAATAAAAATAAAAAAATAAAAAAAAAACTGGCATGAGAACACTGAATCATTAGGAATAAACAAAGGGGAAGGTGTGTTAGAAGTTGACTTTTTCTTAAGTGCAATTTTTGAAATAACAAACAGTTACTGGCTTGCATGGGTCCATTTGAGATCTCTCAGATCATAATGAAGAGAGAGGTGGGAAGGGAAGAGCATGCAGGGGACCTCTTAAATACCTGGGACTGTGATTTTGTAACTAATCTTTTATTCTCCAAACAGATGTATGAGGTAGGTATAATTATCTTCATTTTGGGGCTGCAGAAACTGAAGCTTTGAAAAGCTAAATGGTACAAGGTCACTTAAGCCTTGAGTGGTGGAGTCAGTTTCAATCAAAACTCATCTGACCTCTAACCCTGTGTTCTTTGCAGTGTACAATGCTGCCTCTGAGTAACAAAACCATCCCATTTAAAACAGTCAAAATGGCTTAGCAAATCCTCAAAAAACATTTACTTAAGAAAGTTGCTGAATTTTCCAGCCTAAATTTTCTAAATTCTGGCTCTTTCACTTGTCAACAGTGTGACCTTGGGCAGCTAGGCAGGCCCTCTATGTCTCAGCTTCTTTATTTCTAAAAATGGGTTTAAATTAGTAACAACCCCATAGGATTATTTGAAGATTAAATGAATCAATATCTAGAAATGGCTGAGAGCATGGCTGATAGCCGTTGTTGTTGTTGTTTGGTCACTAAGTCCTGTCCAACTCTCTGTGACCCACTTCCTGTGGCCCACCAGGCTCCTCTGTCCATGGGTTTTCCCAGGCAAGAATCCTGGAATGAGTTGCCATTTCCTTCTCCAGAGGATCTTCCTGACGCAGGGATCAAACCCATATATCCTACATGGCAGGTAGTCACCTGCATTGCAAGTGAATTCTTTCCCAGCTGAGCCTTTGGGGAAGCCCCACTGAAAGAATAGTAACCACACATAAATGTAAAATGTGTGAAGTCCAGTATGAATAATCTGAAAGAAAATAAACATTAGGAGAGATCCAGAGTTCAGTCCCTGGGTTGAGAAGATACCCTGAAGGAGGAAACGGTGACCCTTTCCAGTATTCTTTCCTGGAAAATTCCATGACCTGAGGAGCTTGGTGGGCTATGGTCCATGGGGTAACAGAAAATGACATGACTAAATGACTTACACACTTTTGCGTTCGTTGAAGGTACTGCATGACAGAAACTTGATATATACATTTTCTTTTAACCTTCACACCAACTGTGCAAAGTATGGATGGCGATTCCTACTTCACAAATGGTTCCACTATGGCTGAAAGAATTAAGTGATTTGTTTATCAAGTGGAAGCACTGACTCTGACGTGTGTCACTTAGATCCTAAGCCCACTCTTCCCATTGCACTACTATCCCCCAGTGAGTGTTGTTTAGCACAATACTTTTGCAAGATGATTCTTAAACAAAAGAAAAAAAAAAAAAGATTTTACAGCAGAAAGGTGGTTAAGTCTTAATAGGTGTTTTCTATTAGAGATTCATGCTCTTTAGTCCAGGCCTTGGCAAATTGCCACCTTTTTTAATGCACAAAGTTTTATTGGAACAAGGCCATGCCCTTTCTTTTGAGTGTCATCTATGGCTGCTTTAGTACTCCAGTGGCAGAGTTCAGAGAGTTGAGTTGCCACAGAGAACAGATGGCCTGCCAAGTCTAAAATATTTTCTATTTGACCCTTTACTAAAAAAGTTTCTTAATCTCTGCTCCAAACTACTCGAAGATCTAACAGGGCCAAAGTATTTTGAAAAAATAAATTCAATACTTCCTTTCTACATCTAGCCTTTATTTTAGTAACATTGACTAAGGTCTACAGCTTGAGAAATGCCAATCTGGGCTTACATTAAGAGACCAGGCTTCTTCTCCACCATATAATTATAACTCATAGCTGAGTTATTTCTCACATTTTAGAAAAAAATTTTTAAATTCAGTGAAAAAGATTAACTGTTCCTGAATATGAACTATTGTACGCTTGAGAAATTGGAATATCCCTTTAAACAACAACTTCCAGGACAGTTTAGAACATTTTAGAGATTCAGAAAATTCTAATAATTTTAATATGTGTTTTGATAAATTCTAATATTCTCAGTTTTTTAGTAGTTGAGTACTCTGGAAATTTAATTTCCTGAGTCTCCAGGAAAAAAACTTAACAATGGGAAGGCTTCCTCAAAACAATTGGAAACTTTCTAAAGTTGTATTAAAAATTTAAGGAAAAGTGTTTAGAACATATTGGTCATTTCAACTTGAGGCAAAATTTTCCCTAGTTGTCAAATTTGGGTTTAATGAATGAATGAATTAGTGAAAAATATAGTGAAGTAAAGCAAGAGTGAAACAATACACAGGTAAGAAGTAACCCTGGAGTTAAAAGCATGAAATAAAAATGAAGTCTTGATTTATTACAATTATGAAAGGATCATTACAGCTATGGCCCATACCTTTATCGAAAGCTTATCTGTGTCTCTGGGAGTAGTATATTATAGCCAGAAGAAGAAAACTGGAGTTCAATCAATGCTCTTATTTATCTCACTTTCATTTGCAAATTTGCTAACTAGAGATAAACCAGACTGATGGTTTAAGATGACTTTGTTCTGATTAATTTTACGGTAATTCTGAGGGCTTCAGTTTTAAATGAATTGTTTGAATACTAAATTATGCAGCTTTATGATCCAGGAGATAAGCAGCAGCTCTAAAGATGCCTCTGAGACTTAAAAGAGACAGCATTAGAAGCTCATTATTGCCGGCACATTTAACATGGTTAAAGTAGGGGAAAATAGCCATTAAGCTAATGTAATAGTTAAACTGTATTAATTTGAAAAACTGCCCAATGAAATGCTTACAGCAGAAGGTCTTTTTTTTTCCCCTTATGTGGAGACATTTTAAAAAATTAAAATAATAGGCATTTCAAGATTTTATCCTCCCCTCCTCAAAGCACTCTGCAACTTGAAATTCTAGGCTTTTTCTAGTGTGAGTGTACTAAGGATTATTCTCTGTGATAAAGAACAGAGGAGGATTTGGCCCTATTTGTGGTCAATGATCCTTGAGGTCCCAAGTTGAGCTGGGTGGTCAATTCAAAGAACAGAAAAGCATCACCAGAGTTCTAACTGAAAAGTCTCAGGGACCACGAGAATCGTGTCTTAGGGAGTGGAAGAGGCTTTTTAATCTTTTGCAATCTGGCTATTTTCTTGAGAAATCAATAAAAATTGGGTTAGAAAATGCTCCTTGATAATTCCCAAATGACCATTTCATGAGTTCTCTCTATTCTTGGGAATAATCAAGCTTTGGCTGCTTGAAATCTTTCCCTCCATTAACCTTCTTGTTGATACATTGTCCTGCCTCTGTATCCTCTCCTGCTGTGCTTAGTATCTTTGATTGGCCAGTTTTTTCTCATATTTTTTTCTCAAATAGAGTTCACTGTTTTATCTTAATTATCTGAAAGAGTAAAATGGTATACCGTGTTTCTTATGATTACAGTTACTTTTGAAGATTAGGACAGAGAGTGCATTATATCATATGACTTCATCCCTGTCTTCAGAATGGAACTCTTATCTTTGTCTTTAGATTTCTAAGATTGTCTATTATCGACTACTTCATGGGCATATCAACCTGAACACTTTACCAAAAGTCAAGTGGTCTAAAAGTTTAATGAATAAAAGTAAAATAAAATAATGAAATCTCATTCATACAACAGTTTACTCCTTCTCAATTCTCTCTTTCAGGAAAAAACACTAAAATGTTTTCAGTAACAGACATCATTAGGGTTCAGTTCACTCGCTCAGTCATGTCCAACTCTTTGCTGCCCCATGGATGGCAGCATGACAGGCTACCCTGTCCATCACCAACTCCTGAAGCTTGTTCAGACTCATGTCCATCGAGCTGGTGATGCCATTCAAACACCTCATCCTCTTTGTCCCCTTGTCCTCCTGCCTTCCATCTTTCCTAGCATCAGGGTCTTTTCCAATGAGTCAGCTCTTCACATCAGCTGGCTAAAATATTGGAGCTTCAGCATCAATCAGTCTTTCCAATGAATATTCAGGACTGATTTCCATTAGGATTGACTGTTTTGATCTCCTTTCAGTCCCAGCGACTCTCGAGAGTCTTCTCCAACACCACAGTTCAAAAGCATTAATTCTTCAGTGCTCAGCTTTCTTTATGGTCCAACTCTCATATCCATACATGTCAACTGGAAAAGCCATAGATTTGACTATATGGACCTTTGTCAGGAAAGCAATGTCTCTGCTTTTTAATACACTGTCTAGGTTGGTCATAGCTTTTCTTCTAAGGAACAGGCATCTTTTAACTTCATGGCTGCAGTCACCGTGTGCAGTGATTTTGGAGCCCGAGAAAACTTGGCAGTGCCAAAAGAATGTTCCAGCTACCACACAACTGCACTTGTTTCACATGCTAGCAAAGTGAAATGAATTGAAGACCTCTCAGTCATGTCTGACTCTTTGTGACCTCATGGACTATACGATCCATGGAACACTCCAGGCCAGAATACTGAAGTGGGTAGCCTTTCCCTTCTCCAGGGGATCTTCCCAACCCAGAGACTGAGCCTAGGTCTCTCTCACTGCAGGAGGATTCTTTACCAGCTGAGCCACTGGGGAGGACCATGCTAGCAAAGGAATGCTCAAAATTCTCCAAGCTAGGCTTCAACAGTACATGAACCAAGAACCAGCATATGTTCAAGCTGGATTTAGAAAAGGCAAAGGAACCAAAAATCAAACTGCCAACATTCATTCAATCATAGAAAAAGCAAAAGAATTCCAGAAAAAAAATCTGCTTCATTGACTATACTATAGCCTTTGACTGTGTGAATTACAACGAACTGTGGAAAATTCTTACAGAGATGGAAATACAAGAAGACCTTACCTGTCTCCTGATAAAACTGTATGCAGGTTAAGAAGCAACAATTAGAACCAGACAGGGAACAATGGATTGGTTCCAAATTGGGAAAGGTGTAGGTCAAGGTTGTATATTATTATCTTGCTTAAATAAGCAAGATATGCAGAGTACATCATGGGAAATGCTGGGCTGGATGAACCACAAGCTGGGATCAAGATTGCAGGGAGAAATATCAATAACCTCAGAAACTCGACAGCACATTTATGGAAGAAAGTGAAGAAGAACTAAAAAACCTCTCGATGAAAGTGAAAGAGGAGAGTAAAAAGCTGGCTTAAAACTCAACATCTCAAAAAACAGAGATGATGGCATCTGGTCCCATCACTTCATGGGAAATAGATGGGAAAAAAATGGAAACTGTGACAGACTTTATTTTCTTGAGCTACAAAATCACTGCAGATGTCATCTGCAGTCATGAAATTAAAAGACACTTACTCCTTGGAGGAAAAGCTATGACCAACCTGGACAGCATATTAAAAAGCAGAGATATTACTTTGCCAACAAAGGCCCATCTAGTCAAAGCTATGTTTTTTCCAGTAGTCGTGTATGGATGTGAGAGTTATTCCATGAAGAAGGCTGAGTACCAAATAATTGATGCTTTTGAACTGTGGAGTTGGAGAAGACTCTTGAGAGTCCCTTGGACTGCAAGGAGATCCAAAGAGTCAATTCTAAAGGATATCAGTCCTGAATATTCATTGAAAGGACTGATGCTGAAGCTGAAGCTTCAATACTTTGGCCACCTGATGCAAAGAGCTGACTCATTGGAAAAGAACCTCATGCTAGAAAAGATAGAAGGCAGGAGGAGAAGGGGATGACAGAGGACAAGATGTTTGGATGGCATCACCAGTTCAATGGACATTAGTTTGAGCAAGCTCTGGGGGATTGTGAAGAACAGGGAAGGCCGGTGTGCTACAGTCCATCGGGTGGCAAAGATTCAGATATGACTGAGTGATGAACAGCAACACATTATTTAAAACTCTTTGAGCAAACTGGTTTCTAACGTTAAGTCCAAGTCAAATTGTATTTTAAGGTATGAACATATGTATAAAAGCTCTACTAGTGGCAACCAAGGCAACCCACCACTCAGGGAGATTTCTGCTGAATACAAGTACCGTAAGGTTGGTTCAGTTCAGTTCAGTTCAGTCGCTCAGTCGTGTCCGACTCTTTCCGACCCCATGAACCGCAGCACGCCAGGCCTCCCTGTCCATCACCAGCTCCTGGAGTCCACCCAAACCCATGTCCATCGAGTTGGCGATGCCATCCAACCATCTCATCCTGTGTTGTCCCCTTCTCCTACTGCTCCCAATCCTTCCCAGCATCACGGTCTTTTCCAATGAGTCAGGTCTTCACATCAGGTGGCCAAAGTATTGGAGTTTCAGCTTCAACATTACCCCTTCCAATGAACACCCAGGACTGATCTCTTTTAGGAGGGAATGGTTGGACCTCCTTGCAGTCAAAGGGACTCTCGAGAGTCTTCGCCAACACCACAGTTCAAAAGCATCAATACTTCGGTGCTCAGCTTTATTTAAAGTCCAACTCTCACATCCATACATGACCACTGGAAAAACCATAGCCTTGACTAGACGGACCTTTTTTGACTAAGTAATGTGGCTGCTTTTTAATATGCTATCTAGATTGGACATAACTTTCCTTCCAAGGAGTAAGTGTCTTTTAATTTCATGGCTGCAATCACCATCTGCAGTGATGTTGGAGCCCAGAAAAGTAAAGTCAGCCATAGTTTCCACTGTTTCCCTATTTGCCATGAAATGATGGGACTGTATGCCATGATCTTAGTTTTCTGAATGCTGAGATTTTAGCCAACTTTTTCACTCTCCTCTTTCAAGGCTCTTTAGTTCTTCACTTTCTGCCATAAGGGTGGTGTCATCTGTATATGTGAGGTCATTGATATTTCTCCCAGCAATCTTGATCCCAGCTTGTGCCTCATCCAGTCCAGTGTTTCTCATGATGTACTCTGCATATAAGTTAAAATAGCAGGGTGACAATATACAGCCTTGACATATTGCTTTTCCTATTTAGAACCAGTCTGTTTTTCCATGTCCAGTTCTAACTGTTGCTTCTTGACCTGCATACAGATTTCTCAAGAGGAAGGTCAGGTGGTCTGGTATTCCCATGTCTTTCAGAATTTTCCACAGTTTATTGTGATCCACACAGTCAAAGACTTTGGCATAGTCAATAAAGCAGAAATAGATGTTTTTCTGGAACTCTCTTGCTTTTTCCATGATCCAGCAGATGTTGGCAATTTGATCTCTGGTTCCTCTGCCTTTTCTAAAATCAGCCTGAACATCTGGAAGTTCGCAGTTCATGTATTGCTGAAGCCTGCCTTGGAGAATTTTGAGCATTACTTTACTAGCATGAGAGATGAGTGCAATTGTGCAGTACTTTGAGAAATCTTTGTCATTGCCTTTCTTTAGGATTGGAATGAAAACTGACATTTTCCAATCCTGTGGCCACTACTGAGTTTTCTATATTTGTTGGCATATTGAGTGCAGTACTTTCACAGTGTCATCTTTCAGGATTTGAAATAGCTCAACTGGAATTCCATCACCTCCACTAGCTTTGTTCGTAGTGATGCTTTCTAAGGCCCACTTGACTTCACATTCCA
>SJYT01014143.1:0-36196 GCA_006410635.1 Cephalophus harveyi
ATCCAACCAGTCCATTCTGAAGGAGATCAGCCCTGGGATTTCTTTGGAAGGAATGATGTTGAAGCTGAAACTCCAGTACAGAGTTGACTCATTGGAAAAGACTCTGATGCTGGGAGGGATTAGGGGTGGGAGGAGAAGGGACGATAGAGGATGAGATGGCTGAATGGCATCACTGACTCGATGGACGTGAATCTGAGTGAACTCAGGGAGATGGTGATGGACAGTGAGGCCTGGCATGCTGTGATTCATGGGGTCGCAAAGAGTCGTACAGGACTGAGCAACTGAACTAATAGGAATAATATTAATAACACAGTGACTTGTTTTGTGAGGAAAGAGAAAAAATGCAAGCTACATATTCATCATCTAATACTTCCTCAACAAATTAAATTTGCCTCCAGAAATTAACATTACAATTATATAAATAGAGAGCTTCCTTCCCTTTGTTCTTATATTGTAGCCCAAAAAGCCAGCTGGGAATTTTCCTCTGTAGTGTAATTTCAGTTACATATTTGTGTTCTATGCAAACAAGTCACATTGCTGGCTTTTGTCTAGAAAAACTCCAGTACTTTGGCCACCTCATGCGAAGAGTTGACTCATTGGAAAAGACTCTGATGCTGGGAGGGATTGGGGGCAGGAGGAGAAGGGGACGACCGAGGATGAGATGGCTGGATGGCATCACTGACTCGATGGATGTGAGTCTGAGTGAACTCCGAGAGATGGTGATGAACAGGGAGGCCTGGCGTGCTGCGATTCATGGGGTCGCAAAGAGTCGGACACGACTGAGCGACTGAACTGAACTGAACTCAGCTGAATTTGTATTTTGTTATTGGGCCATCTGAAAGCCATCAGGGTCCAATAAAACTACCTGCGCAAGGTGGGACCCTGATGATGGTGAGGGAGGTTCTGGGCTTGAAGGTTTGTGCTCAGCAATGAGCAACCATAAATAAAATACCAAGTACAAGTATAGCATATCTGTTATTCAGTTCACAGCAAATTTTTAACCTCCTTTCATAGGTGAATCAGTTGAAAATTAGGGAAGTTGAATAACTTTCTCTCTGTGCTGGCTTCAGGTATGTCTTGATGTAAGGATGAACTGCCAGCATTTCATAGGTCTTGCCTGTTTGAGGGGCTTGGTTTGAAGCATTATTTTCTGATTCCCTTTCCAAGAGGCAGGTGTCTGGGAACCTGGGCTTGGCACCAGTGTGCACCCTTGATGCCCAGGGAGGGTCATGAGCACCTGGGCCATTATCAAGAGTAGTTGTCCAGGGCTGGATCATCACATTCAAATTGGGACAATGAAAAGGGGTACCAATATGGATGGGTAAATGGGCAAAGGGGTAAGGAATTGAGAGGACTGGCTGATGAGGATGCCCAGAGTGGGAGGTGGGAAGGTAAGTCAAGAACAATGAGGCATCTGATGATGCAGAGCCAGGTCCTGGGCAATTCCTTCCTTTCCTCCTTTCTTCCTTCCTTCTCACTTTCCTTTCTTCCTATTTCCTTCTTTCTTTCATCCTTTCTTATTCACTAGGCACATTCTACATACTAGACATTACATGCAAGCACTGTTATTAAAAGAATAAATAAGACTCATTTCCCTCTCCCTAAGGGGTTCACAGTTTCATGGGGGAAAGTGACATGAAAATGGACAATAACTCAGTATGGTAAGTTGCAAGGAACAAGTGATAAGGAAGCAAAGAGGAAAGACCTTTAACCCTGCCCTTTAGGCTGCTCTTTCTAAATCCTTGACATGTGTCTCTCTATTTCAGACATCAGCCTTCTTCTTGCTCTTTGTGTCCTGTAACTCTCACAGAGACTAGATTCTTGAAATGTATCAGACCCTCATGGAAACCTCGACTGTAAGAAAACTTTAAAAAATCCAGCGTCTAAAGTGTTTTGCCCTGAAAACTCTCCTCAGCCCCCTGGAAGAGTGATGCCCTGTTTGAATTTGGTAATACAGAGCCAAGGTCAGTCTGATGTTTCTCACTTGACAAATTCTCATCTGTAAACCTCAACTGTAAGAAAACTTTAAAAAATCCAGCATCTAAAGCGTTTTGCCCTGGAAACTTTCCTCAGCCCCCCTGGAAGAGTGATGCCCTATTTGAGTTTGGTAATACAGAGCCAAGGTCAGTCTGGTGTTTCTCACTTGACAAATTCTCATCTGTCAAGAGATGCTAAAGGCACCACTCACAATCAAATGGACCCCAAGACCATCAACTTTTAAAAATCAGCCATTGTTTACCACGTTCTGTCAACCAGAATCGGGTATTTCTTGCATTTGTTTGTTTGAGAAAGAAGTTATTTCGCTCTCTCTAACCACCCGCCCTGCAAAAAAAGGAGAAAGTGTTTAAACAAACAAAGTTCACCAAAGAGTCTTCCTCCTTTAGTTGAGGGAGGGCAGTCGCTGTATGCTATGGTACATGAAATTGACTTGGTTAAAACAATGAATATAAAGAAACATAGATAGCAGCTTTGACCGAACACATGTGCTTTCAAACCCTCTTTGCAAATACTCTGTGAGGACCTTAATCTGTTTTAAGGGTGCTTTGTAAACTATAAAATAATTTTTAAGATATTTTATTGTATTTCAATCATATCACAACCCGGTGAGATGGGTAAAATTATTTGCATTTTATGGATGCTAATTGGTGTCCAGAGGACTTTAAAAACTGTCTAAAGTTTCATAGTCAGAAGATAGATAGATAAGATAGAATTGGGTTTATCATGATTCCTACATCCATGAATTCTCTATTAATCTAGTATTGTGTAGCTACAACTCTCTTTCCTCCAGATTTAGACAGCAGGGGCCATCTCGAGAGCAGTGTGGGACTGGGGGAGTCGGCAAATGCAGGTAGGGGAGACCTGGACTCTCAGCCTAACTCCATGCTCTTTCATGGGTGGCTTTGGGACTAAATTGTCCAAATCTAAGACACACTTGGGTTAGTTGCATTGCACACAACAGTCCATAGATAAAATCAATGCAAGTGTCACCACAAAGAATATAATGCAACCATTAGGAAACATAGACAGGATAACTCTAAAAAGACCAGATTTGATTTCTAAAGATGGGGTGGAGCCCTTAGAAGGGGCCAGTTTCCAAAAGAGTCCAATTCACCCCTATTACATGCTCTGGCAAACCTTAAAAAGAATTTTGGTCTTGTGATTACTTAGAATACAGAACTCATTGCTCATGGAAGGCCCTATACCGCCATTTTTCAGCTCTCTGTGCAGTATAACAACTTTAAAAGAAAAAGTGTTAAAACCCCAACAGGTTATTTTAGTTTGGGGTTTCTCAATCTCAGCACTATTGAACTGAGAGAGTGGATAATTCTTTGCTGTAGGGGCTGCCCTGTGCACGTGGGATGATCCTGGGCCTTGGCTTCTACCCACTAGACTTCAGTAGCACCCCCCCAAGACATTACCAAATGTCCCCCTATGTACAAAATCACCCCTTGTGAAGAACCACTGCTTTAATGATTCTTAAGAGAGGACACTTCTTTGCTTTCTTGTTTCTTTTAATGGTCTGGAAGACATTAAAAATATCACATGCTTTAGGCTTTGTTCAGGAAACAGATTTTGGATTCTTTGTAGCTTTCATGTGATTCCCGCCCTTTAGTCAGGACAATCAATCAATAATCAGATTCTTTCATTGTTAGAGGATGTCAAGCTTGTTTTTATTTGCAGATCTTGAGAAAATATACTATGGCCATTGACTATGGAGCTGACATATGTGAGTGTGAGTCTTCAGATTACCATTTTTCAATCATGTGAACTTGAAGTTAATCTCTCTGGATACACATTACCATATCTAACCCTTTGAAGAGTTATTTTAAGAATTCAGTGAAGCAATACAAAAAACTGCCACATATAGGTTTGCTAGATTTAGCAAACAGAAGTACAGGACATTCAGTTCAATTGTAATTTAAGAGTAAACAACCTTTTAAGTATAGATATGTCCCATGCAATCTTTAATGACCTAGTTCTATGCAATCTTTAATGGCCTGTGTTCAATGATAACTATTATTACTGTAGACTTAGAAGTAGACAGAGTCAGTTGAAAAAATCAAGCACAGCTCCTATCTTTAAAGAAAATAAACATTTAAACCAACCAGGACAAAGCGACAACTGGAATCTTCCTAAAGTGTCATGTATGAACACCTCAAACAGTTCACAGCTTCTTATTTTTTGATTTCTTCCTCATTATTCAGAAGTTCTACTAGTCAAGTGATGTAGTTTCAACTTCGTTTTGCTCCTTTGTTACTGCTTACAGTAAGGATGTATGGATAAAAAAAAAAATCAGGAAACAACCTTCCAAATATTTTGAGGATATGAGTAAAATCAAAGTTCAGGTAGGAAATCAGAAAGGCCTGCATTCAGATCTCCATCTGTCATTTACCAACAGAGTGAGCTAACTGGAATTTCATAACCTCTCTGATCTCAGTTTCCTCATCTACAGAATAGCATTTCCTGCTCAACAGGGTTGATGCCAGGGTAAAATGAGGACATGCATTGAAAAGAACTTTGCAAATAATGCTTGCAAGAGTTAGTTTCTTTTCCTTCTTTGCTTTCCATTCCTTCCTGTCTCTCTAACCTAGATGAAATAGTTTTGATTTTTAAACCCCTCTGAAAAGAAATAGCTGAATACAACTAAAGAATGGAATTAATGGAAAATCATGACTCAGTAGTTTAAAAAAGATAATTAGAGAGACTTGACAGGCTTGTTAATCAATTTTCAGATAAAAGAACATAAGCTTGGAGTCATTCAGAACTGTTTTGAATCTTGTTGCATCACCTTACTGGCTGGTTAGCCTTGGGCAATACTGAGCTTTCCTGAGCTCATTTCATTCCTTGATAATGACCACAAAATATTTACTTCTCTTCATTGCTGTGAGAAGCAAATCGTTGACATATACGATGATTTTTTTGTAAACCATAAATCGGTATGGAAATGTTGGCCAGAAATACTGCTACTACTTTTTGTAAAAATAATAGAAATCGCACCTCTGAGTTCAGGGCCTCAATCACGTCAATCAGTTAAGCGGATTGTGAATTGTGAAGCACAATGTAGAAGAGACTTAGTTACTGCGTAATAGTCATTCTCCCTCACTGTTTTACTAGCAAACACCCAACTTTATGGGCTTCCTTGGTGCCTCAGTGGAAAAGAATCTGCCTCCAATGCAGGAGACACGAGTTCCATCCCTGGGTTGGAAAGATGCCCTGGAGAAGGGAACGGTTACCCACTCCAGTATTCTTGCCTGAGAAATACCATGGAGAGAGGACCCTGGTGGGCTACAGTCCATGGGGCTGTAAAAGAGTCAGACATGACTTAGTAACTAAACAGCAGCAACCCAACTTTATTCAGGGCAGAAATACACACAGCTAAAGGATTTGTTTTCCCAGCCTAGTCTGCAGCTCTAAGTGGCCAGCAAGATAGAAATCCAGGCAAGTCGAGCCATTGGTGATAGGATGGGGGTGGTATTGTCCAAGAAGGCTCTGAGGCCGACTCAGCTGAGACCTGTGAGAATCTGAGCTTCTTTTTCTCCATGACTGGAATGTGGATGGGATGGTTAGAAACTGCAGCTGATATCTTACAAAGTGTACATAAGGATAAAAGCTATATCGTGAAGAAAATGGAAAATGAAAACTTTCAGATTAAGTTTCTAATTACCTCAGAGCTATCACACCAACCCCAAACTACTTTTCTATGTAATACATAAACAAACAAATAAAACTTGCCTCTTGCTAAATCTTCCAGAATTTGTTATTGCTGTAATATGCAACCAAACTGCTTCTGAGACAACACACAAAGGCAAGTCAAGTGCTGTTATATGCAATCCCTTAGTTTCAAGCAGAGTTTACCCAAAGGAGTTGGAAACATATTCCTGAGCTAAAACCTGCACAGGATTTTTATAGCAGCTTTATTCATAATCACCTATATCTGGAAGCAAGCAAGATCTCCTCTAGCAGGTAAATGGATAAACAGTGGTACATCCAGACAATGGGATTGGCATTCAGCTACTATCAAGACATGAAAAGACTTGAAGGGATCTTAAATTTGTATTGCTAGATGAAAGAAGTCAATCTGAAAAGGCTACATAGACAGTGTGTTTCCAATTATGCGACATTCTGGAAAAGGCAAAACTATGGAGGCAGCAAAAAGATCCATTATGACCAGCGGCTGGGGTGAGGGAGTGATGAATGTGCAAAACACAGAGGATTTTTAGGGCAGCGAGATTAGTCTGTGTGATGCTATAATAATCAATACATGTCATTATATGTATGTGTCCAAACCCATAGAATGAACAATATCAAAAATGACCACTAATGTTAACCCTGGCCTTCACTCGATTACAATATGTCAACGTAGGTTCATCTCTTGTAACAAATATACCCTCTGGGGAACGTATAATGGGGAATGGGTAAGGGAGATACTAGAAATCTCTCTACTTTCCCCTCAGTTTTGCTATGAACCTAAAACTACTATTAAAAATAAATCTTAATTTTAAACTATTTAAAGCACAGACCTTAGAAAAATACTTTATTCTTCAATGCAGATGGTATAAACCAAAGGATATACCTGAATCCATGTGGGTCATATGGCAGCTGCATTTCCATCTCTTCTTTTGTACATCTCTGAGCAACAACAGTTCTTCTGCATGTAAGTGCACGATACATAACTGAAACTTTTGTTTGCCTTCTAACTAATACAAGGGTCAGATGACATCTTCTCCCTCTAGGGCCATGCGTGACATGCCACTCGGAAAATATAATTCCGGGTGTGTGGCAATACTTTCTGATGTTACTGGGGACTTCCTGGTAGACTTTGGTTCCCTCTGCTTCCTGGGAACATCTGTGTAGGTGTTTAAAGAGTCCTTCTTCAACTCTGGGTGGTTTATCCAAAGTTGATCATCATGAATTTTTGTCTCCTAAATTTCTTGTATTTCGTGTGGGTAGAATATTATCTTGTATATTCAAAGTTTGAACTTGTCTCACAGTTCTGTAGAAAATGATTTTTATAGTTGTATTTACTGTTATAAGATACCTCATTTCCTATTTCTGGCTTATTACTAAGCATTTGTTAATCCAAAACTGTGCTTTCTGTTTTTGTATGATCACAATAGCACTTAACACTCTGCCTTACACAATTAAAAAAAATTAGGAACTAGCCAAAAATTAGACTAAATTACTTATAAGAAATCTGTCTCCTTTTTTGGTTTGCTTTTTCTAGCTATTTCAGGAGTTTAGCATCTTATTTTCAGATAAGCAAAGAATCATGAATTAGCTATGGCATGAAACACTTCAATAATACTATGACAATAAAACAGCAACATTCTCTGATTATCTAACTACAGATCAGTCACTGTGCTAAGTACTTTGTCAATGGAACCTCAACTAATGGTCCTCAGCACAACTCTGTTGATTAAACCAATCCCCTCCATTTTACAAAAGAAACTAAATCTTACAGACTTGAATAGCTTTCCCAGAGTTACAAAGCAAGTAAGTTGTACATGCTTAGGGATTGAGCATGCAACAAGGTTAGAGTTAGAAAGCAAAAGGAGTATTTGGCCTCAGCTTCTTGCCCACAGAATCCTAGTCATACTTTTTGCTCTTGTAGGAAGGTGCTTAAAGGAAACTATGAATAAATGACTTCAGACTCAGGAACACGATGAGGTTTTTCTTAGGAGGACAGTGTGACCCAGGAGGAACAGTTGTGTTAGGAGTCAGAGTCTCTTTGGACAATGAGGAATCTCACTCTGTTAACTTGGACAAACCACCTCTTTTTTTTTTTTTAACCAAGCTTTGTTTCCTTTTCAGGAAATAGTCACAGGCTGGACTCAGTGATTTCTTCTATTTCTAAAATCCATTCCATTCACATTCAAGACATGAGGGAAAGTTCAAGATAAAGCCGAGCGAGGAGGAGAGGCAACCTGTAGGTGCGGAGTGCTTTTCTTTGTTTTCATTCTGTTGGAAATGGCCCTTTCTTTTCCAGATAACTCTTTGGAGAATCTTGCAGGAATAAAGAATTCTGAATCTGAGGCAAATAATACTTCTCTTGTTTTTATAATGCCAACAGTTAGCAGGTGCCATGTGCATTTTCCTTACCATAGATACTATAGTGATAGCATAAATGTTCTACCTCTGCAGAGGAGAAATTAATCCTCCAAGGGACTGCCCGGCTTCTCAGAGTGACAGAACCAGTCCCTGGATTTAGCCCTTGTCATGTTTTTGATACAGGTCTCCTTTACCATGACATTAACCTCCACTTCTGTAACTGGAGATCAAGAAATGAAAACTTGCTCCTAATATTTAAACCAGAAATTCATTATGATACTCAGGGTAGGTATTTGTGAACTTCAGTTCATGATAACTATTTGTGCAATGTAGAGGTGCAAACATCATTACTATTTTTTTGGAACATTATTCTTATGGGATCTTGACCATAAGTATCATAGGCTGTAGGCACTGGACAAAGTATGCCTAGGGGATAAGGCACATCTGTGTCAGCTGCTGATGGTTGCAAGGGTGATTCATGACAATCATTGTTGACCAAGATGAGTTCCTCTTTCACCCCAGTAGCCCAGCCTCACTGGAGAGAGAATAGATTTGGGAAATGTTGGTTGTGTTAACACAGTCATTAGGTTACATCCTTCACTGCGGTTTTCACTTGTCCTGATTTTTCCTAATGTCCTCTTTTGCTCTGAGATTTTCCAGGATTTTTCACACCACTTAGGAGACTTGGAGATGGAAATTTTGACTAAAATGTGTTCACTTATTTTCATGTTGTGCAAGAGTGAAAACAAAATTCCCCTCAAACTCAATTTAGGGTGAAGTGGGATGGGTGGAGTGTTGCCCATGCAAGAAAAAACTCCAAACTGCTAAATTGCAAAAAGTGAAACTTGCCTTGAGTTTGTGTGGGAGATTCTCTGGAGGGATTTTGGAAAAAATGATGGAATTGTAAGTTCATTTCTCATTTCTCAAATGAGAAACACCATTGATACACATTTCTGCTGACATGGCTTTAAATGATGTACCCATTTCTACGTTTAAGTTGACAAACAAAAGAAGTTATTGGGACTGAAAGTTACAACTGGTGGTTTCCTAGGTAGCAAGCAGTAGTTTTGGGAATTATATCTCCAAGTTTTCCACTCCCACCACCCATCATCTTTAATACCCTGTAAGTTATACAACTGTATCTCTATTTTACATTTTTATTTTTTAAGATTGTTTTCTTTTTTATTAAGCTTTTATTTTATATTGGAGCATAGTTGATTAACATGAGAGCCTGGATGTGGCATTCTGTGGAGTTGCAAAGAATCAGGCACAAGTGAGCAATTGAACAACAGCATAATTGATTAACAATGCTGTGTTAGTTCAAGTGTCCAGCTAAGTGATTCAGTTATACATATACATGTAACTATTCTTTTTCAAATTCTTTTCCCAATTAAATTTTTACAGAATATTAAACACAGTTCCCTGTGCTATACAGTAGGTCCTTTTTGGTTACCTATTTTAAATATAGCAGTGTGCATATTTCGATGTTCCAAATAATATTTCAGACTCAGTTAAACCTCTGCGACACAATTTGAAAAGTTTCCATTTGAAGGAAAAGAATCTTGAATGTTCACTCCATAGAGGACAGTTCAGAATGGCCTTGGGACCACTGCTAAGGGTGTATGTATAAATTAGACACAGCTTGCACTAAATGGGAATTTTCCCCATCCCACCTATTTTCCTTCACATCTCCTGATGGATTCTTAGAAATTATTTTGTGCTTTCTGTCATGACCCCTTCATATCTGCTGTTGTTCATTCACATGTACGCCCTTGTTGTGGTTGTTCAGTCCCTAAGTCGTGTCCAACTCTGCGACCTCATGTAGGTCCTATTTCTCATCCAATGTCTGCTGCTTCTCTGTTTTTTGGCCATTTCTGAGCTAAAGTGTGAGAATAAACAAAAGCTGGAAATGTGACTGTATGGTCTCTTACTCAGTCAGCCTGGGGAAATGTGTAAATATCCATGTTTTCACGATAAAGCAGTAGGAGGTGTTGTGAAACAAAGTTAATGAAGAGTCCAAGGGAGTCTTGGTGTGGACAATGATAACTTTATTTTCAGAGAGCAGAGAGCCCTATGGGTCAGCATGGCCAGAGAAGTCTCCTAGAGCTGAGACAAGGAAGAAACCTTGTTCTTGAAGGAGCAGCAGGCTTTGCACCATAATCTCAATCCAGTTCTGTTCTTTGAGCTTCAGTTTCTTCATCTGCAAAGAGAGAATACATCCGTGGAGAACCACTGAAGATTAAATTGAATAGAGCACATCAAGCAACTAGTACAGTGTCTGACGTATAGTGTGGGCTTAATAATTAGTGAAATTATTCTTATCATCATTATTTTCACTTTAGCTGGAGCAAATTCTAAGTATAAAATGCATCTAAAGCAATGGCAACCCACTCCAGTACTCTTGCCTGGAAAATCCCATGGACAGAGGAGTCTGGCAGGCTGTAGTCCATGGCGTCGCTAAGAGATGGACACTACTGAGCGGCTTCACTTTCACTTTTCACTTTCATGCATTGGAGAAGGAAATGGCAACCCGCTCCAGTGTTCTTGCCTGGAGAATCCCAGGGACGGCAGAGCCTGGTAGGCGGCCGTCTATGGGATCTCACAGAGTTGGACACAACTGAAGTGACTTAGCAACAGCAGCAACAACATGTATACATTAGAATATTCTTAATTATTTTGATATGATTTGTGTTAGGGGCCTGGACACTTACCCACTCAATCCACTGATATGGTCAGTTGAGAACTGGCTATAAGTGTGTTGTCCACTAATTGTCATCTCTCAATGCTGGAAGCTCCAGCGAAACAAGGAACCTCACATTCGTGCAATATCAGTTCATTTCCAAATTATGTTTGTGACAAAGGGGTGCTATTAAAGTTAGGTTAAAGTGTGTATAAAATTATTTCAATTCTCCAGGGAGCCACTTAAAACTAAATCCCCACATGACTTGAAATCCTGGAAAACAATGGTATTTTCTCCCTTGACAGTAAAAAGGGGACAGAAAGCAGTAAAAATGGCTGTGAGACTTTTTATCTGAAATGTGTTGTCTCACTGATCATTATCACAAAATCTTACAACCAAAATGAGTCAACGTTTAAATGAAGAACCAGGTCCTATTATATAGCACAGGGGACTATATCCCAAATCTTGCAACAAACCATCATAGGAAGTGTTAGTCATTCAGTCATGTCCAACTCTTTGCAACCCCACAGACTGTAGGCTTTCAGGCTCCTGTGTCCATGGGTTTTTCCAGGTAAGAATACTGGAATGGGTTGCCATTTCCTTCTCCAATACTGGAGGGCTGCCATGCCCTCCTCTAGGGGATCTTCCCAACACAGCGATCGAACCCGGTCTCCCACACTGCAGGCAGATTCTTTATCGTCTAAGCCACCAGGGGAGTCCAATCTCCTGTAACAAACCATCATAGGAAAGAATATGAAAAATAATACATATATGTATAGATGTATAACTGAATCACTGTGCTGTATACCTGAAACAAACCCAACATTGTAAATCAACTATATTTCAATAAAAATCTTTTTCACAGAAATAATATTCACTTTGACCACAAAACAGTGATTTGGGGCTGGCCATAGAAAGAAAGGAGAGAAGGAAGGAGGAGAGAGAGAGGTGAGTGAATATGTTCTTAATTAGCAACTTCAGCAAGAAAAAGATCATAACTTCTAGAACTGGACATTCTGAGACTTGGTCAGGGGAAACAAATAGGGTTTCCTCTTTGCCTGAGGGCAAAACATTGGCACTTCCTCACAGAAGCAAAATGCAGGCTGAGAGTCTTGAAATCCAAGGCAGTGCTGGCTTGCAGTTTTATCTAGATCAGAGGTGAGTGGTTGAAGTCAGTGTGGAGGCTGGCATTTGAAATTTTCATCATTATTGGCAGTTTGGATTGATGGTTCCTCCAGTATTCCAGAGGAAGGTATCCAGAATAATTATGACATATCCAGTTATCCAAACAATAAGCAAATCCCCACGGCTTGGATAATAGCTCCAAGGGAGGTTGGGCTCTGACATTTACATCTGTTCAGTCTGTCTGGCTCCCTTCCTCTCTTTATTCCTCCCTCTCTGTCTTTCCCTCTCTCCTTTCTCTCCGTGTTCATACTGTAATATATACATTTAAAAGTGCATAAGATATATATGCAAAGTTTAATGAATGATTACAAAGGCAAACTCTTGTGAAAACAGTACTTAGGTCAAGAAATAGAGCGTTTATAGAAACTCAAACGCCTATGTCTCTCTCCCCAGTTGCTACCTTTTCACTGACTAGGGGTAGCCACTGATTGCAAAGAGCCATTTCATTGGAAAAGACCCTGATGCTCGCAAAGACTGAAGGCAAAAGGAGAAGGAGGCAGCAGAGGATGAGATAGATAGTATCGTTGATTCAAGACATGAATTTGAGCAGACTCTGGGAAATAGAGGAAGATCCTGGAGCCTAGCGTGCTGCAGTCCACGGGCTTGCAGAGCTGCAAACGACTTAGTGACTGAACAATGGCAACCACTTTGTTAACTATGCTGTTGCTGCTAAGTCGCTTCAGTTGTGTCCGACTCTGTGCAATCCCATAGACGGCAGCCCACCAGGCTCCCCCGTCCCTGGGATTCTCTAGGCAAGAACACTGGAGTGGTTTGCCATTTCCTTCTCCAATACATGAAAGTGAAAAGTGAAAGTGAAGTCACTCAGTTGTGTCCGACTCTTAGCGACCCCATGGACTACAGCTTACCAGGCTCCTCCATCCACGGGATTTTCCAGGCAAGAGTACTGGAGTGGGGTGCCATTGCCTTCTCCCTTGTTAACTACAGTCACAATCATTTCTTTGTTTTCCTGAGAAGCTTTAAGACCTCTTTACTTTTCATTACAATTGGATATTCCTTTCCTGTATAGAATCCCCTGCTATGAGTACATCACAATGAACCATTCCACCATTGGTAGACAGTGTGTGTTTTCAGCTTCTGTTATTGTGGATACACTTATACATGCCCCGTGGTGTACTTGCACTTGCGTTTCTCTAATACACACAGCTCTAGTAGTAGAAAGGTTGGCTCACAGGGTTCATGAATCTTCAACTTTGGGAGATAATGTCAAACTTTTTTCCCCAAGTGATTGCACCAGTTTACATTCTAACCAACAGTAAATGAGAGCGATCACTGACTCACATCTCACCAAAGTTGATATTGCTCAACTTAAAAAATTTTTGACATTCTGATTCATATCATGGTTTCAATATTCACTTTTCTGATTACCACTGAGATTTAGCACCTTTTCTTAAGTTTTATTGCCAGTTTCGAAGGATGTGTTCATATCTTTTGATCATTTTTTGTGATGTCTGTCACTTTCTTGAGGATTCATGCAATTCTTTACATATTTTGCTTGACAGTTGTATGTGATTTTTCTATTTTATAGTTAAAAGTTTCATTGTTTTTATGTTACCTTTTAAAGTATTATCTTTGATACATAGTTCTTATTTTTAATATAGTTCAATTATCAGTCTCGTTTCATTGCTAAATAAGTAGTTTCTTTATTCTAAGACACTGAAGATATTATAATCTAAAAAAATTCATATAGCTTTGTTTCTCTTACATTGATCCTTAAACGGCATGCAAACTTTGTTTATAAAGTGAAGTGGAGATACAAATTCTTTTTTTTTTTAATATTGTTAATCAATTACTTCATCATAATTGTTTCAAAAAACCATAATTATGTGTCCATGATTTTGTTTCTGAGTTCTTTTGTTTGTTGTTGACTTATTGGTTCATTCTGCATCAAGTATGATTATGGCTTCACAAGAATACTTACTACTTTTAAAGAAAATACTCTCAATCTAGAATATCTATTACTTTAAAAAAAATTAAATTATTTATTTTTTAATTGAAGAATAATTGCTTTACAGAATTTTGTTTTTTTTCTGTCAAACATCAACATGAATCAGCCATAGGTATACATATGTTCCCTCTCTCTTGAACCTCCTTCCATCTCCCTTCCCATCCCATCTCTCTAGGTTGATATAGAGCCCTTGTTTGAGCTTATTCTTATTCCTTTGCTTTTTCACATACACTTTTGAAAGTTTGTCAGTTGACACACAATACCAAACAGTCATACATTCCTCTTTTAGAATTTTGTTTGACATTGCATTAAATCTATAAACCAAATTGCAAAAAATCGACATCTTTAAAAGATTAAGTCTTCTGAATATCACAAACAAAGCCTAACCTTCTAATTACTTGGGCCTTCTGCAATAACTCTTCCGTAAGTTTAATAATTTTTTCCATAAAATCTTGCACAACTTTTTCAAGATTTATTTCCTGATAGTTCATGTTTTCTTATGTTATTACAAATTACATGATTTAAAACTTTCATTTTCTAATGGGTTATTGGGGGTATATACATAAGGATTTTTATATAATACCTACGTCATAAAGATCATAAAATGATTTACAAGTAAACATCTAAATTTGATTCAAGCAGCTTCTATTTGTTATAATTTATCTGACGATTCTTTTGGATTTTCAAGTATATAATTATTTCATCACAAGACAATGAGAGTTTTGCCTCTTATTTAATGTTTACCATTCGAATGTCTTTCTATTGCTTTATCATGCTATTTATGACATTCAATACAACGTTAAAAAATAGTAGTAATAGCAGCCATCCATGTCTTGGTGAGAAACTCAGTTCAGTTCAGTTCAGTTGCTCAGTCGTGTCCGACTCTTTGCGACCCCATGAATCGCAGCACACCAGGCCTCCCTGTCCATCATCAACTCCTGGAGTTCACTCAAACTCATGTCCATTGAGTCGGTGATGCCATCCAGCCATCTCATCCTCTGTCGTCCCCTTCTCCTCCTGCCCTCAATCCCTCCCAGCATCAAAGTCTTTTCCAATGAGTCAACCCTTCGCATAAGGTAGCCAAAGTATTGGAGTTTCAGCTTTAGCATCATTCCTTCCAAAGAAATCCCAGGACTGATCTCCTTCAGAATGGACTGGTTGGATCTCTTTGCAGTCCAAGGGACTCTCAAGAGTCTTCTCCAACACTGCAGTTCAAAAGCATCAATTCTTCGCCGCTCAGCTTTCTTCACAGTCCAATTCTCACATCCATACATGACCACTGGAAAACCATAGCCTTGACTGGACGGAACTTTGTTGGCAAAGTAATGTCTCTGCTTTTCAATATGCCTTAGAAATGCTTAATGTTAAGAAGGTCAACTATTAATTGTAGTTGTAGCAGGGTTTTTATTAATATAAACCCTCTTTATAGAGGGAGAAGGCAATGGAATGGCACCCCACTCCAGTACTCTTGCCTGGAAAATCCCATGGACAGAGGAGCCTGGAAGGCTGCAGTCCATGGGCTCACTGAGGGTCAGACACAACTGAGCAATTTCACTTTCACTTTTCACTTTCATGCATTGGAGAAGGAAATGGCAACCCACTCCAGTGTTCTTGCCTGGAGAATCCCAGGGATGGCGGAGCCCAATGGGCTGCCATCTGTGGGGTCGCACAGAGTCGGACACGACTGAAGCGACTTAGACGCCGCTCAGCTTTCTTCACAGTCCAATTCTCACATCCATACATGACCACTGGAAAACCATAGCCTTGACTGGACGGAACTTTGTTGGCAAAGTAATGTCTCTGCTTTTCAATATGCCTTAGAAATGCTTAATGTTAAGAAGGTCAACTATTAATTGTAGTTGTAGCAGGGTTTTTATTAATATAAACCCTCTTTATAGAGGGAGAAGGCAATGGAATGGCACCCCACTCCAGTACTCTTGCCTGGAAAATCCCATGGACAGAGGAGCCTGGAAGGCTGCAGTCCATGGGCTCACTGAGGGTCAGACACAACTGAGCAATTTCACTTTCACTTTTCACTTTCATGCATTGGAGAAGGAAATGGCAACCCACTCCAGTGTTCTTGCCTGGAGAATCCCAGGGATGGCGGAGCCCAATGGGCTGCCGTCTGTGGGGTCGCACAGAGTCAAACACAACTGAAGTGACTTAGTAGTAGCAGGGTTTTTATTAATATAAAGCCTCTTTAAAATGAATGCTACCTTCTCCAATTTCTATTGATAATGAAAGTGAAAGTGAAGTTGCTCAGTCGTGTCCGACTCTTTGCAACCCTGTGGACTATAGCCTAGCATGCTCCTCCATCCATGGAATTTTCCAGGCAAGAGTACTGGAGTGGGTTGCCATTTCCTTCGCCAGAGGATCTTCCTGACCCAGGGATCGAACGCGGGTATTTTTAAATAATTAATTGTTCTTATTAAATTGTATCCATGTTTGTTTGCTTTGTTTGTGTGTGTGCTTCTTGATGTTGTTGTTTTTTGATGTGGCAAAGGGTTTCTCAAGGTATATTATTGAAAATTTACAAATTTAGAATTGTTATATTTTCTTAGCAAGTGAAAAATTTTTCATTATTAAGTGACCCTATTTATATTTTATATATACAGTTTTTATAGTTTGCTTTGTCAAATATGAACATAGACACACCAGCTTCTTTGATCAGTATTTATTTTCCATCTTTTTTCTTTAAGTCATTTGTATCCTTATGGTTTAGATATATCTAATAAATACTTTCACCTTGATAACTGCAATACTGTCCAATAAGCTTTATTTTAAAAATTAGAATATTAAAAATATTAGAACATTTATTCATTCATATATATTATGTAAGATGTGTATAAGAGACAGGATCAGAGGTGACTGCAATACTGTCCAATAAGCTTTATTTTAAAAATTAGAATATTAAAAATATTAGAACATTTATTCATTCATATATATTATGTATTTGGATTTATATATTTTATCTATTTTTGACCTTTTTATTTGTCCTTCTGTCTTAATCATTATAGGCAGATATGAGTAGTTTTAGAATAATTTTCTTTTTTTAACTTCTAAAAATATACACTCCATTTCTACAATTTTAGTAATTATCAACAACATTAATGCATAAATACTGAACTTATAAAAGTCTAAAATTTATCAACATTTTAACCCTTCTTCTGCACAATTCATGGACCTTAAATCACACTCACTCCAGTACCTGCTTCATAAGTTGTTTGTTTATGTTTTGTGAATTCCACAGACATTATTATAATTTTATACAGGCAGTGTTTGTTTAAATATTTCCACACATTTCTATTTTTTCTGTCTTCATTCCATCTTAAAGTCAGATCTTCCACCTGGCATCAGTTTCTTCCGAAAACAACATTTTTTTGTTTTTCAGAATTTCCTTTAAGTGACAGTCACCGGATTTGAAGTCTGTTTTAATTTGTCTGAAAATATCCTTATTTTTTCCTCATTCCAGAGAGGTGTGCTACACACCCAATGCCCAATGAAAATGCCATTCTTGGTTCCTAATGTTGCTGTTCTGAGGTCAGCTGGTTTGCTATTGTTTAAACATAATGTTTTCCCCCTTCTAGACTTTTATTTCTTTGATTGTGGAGTTTGGCAGTTTTTCTATGTGTCAGCGTCTTTTGTCAGCTCTGGAAAGCTCTAAGCTGTTATACCTTCTGATATTTCCTTTCATATAGTCTACGCATCCTCTCTTTCTGGGAGTCTGATTGGAAATAGGTAAGAAGGTTTCACTTAAGCCTCATGTCTCATAACTCCTCCATCACACTTTCTCTTTGTCACTCTATGTTACATCTGAATATACTCTTCTGACTATATTCTTCTGACCCCATTTTATAGCTTCCTAAACTTTCCAGCAGTTTCAAGTCTGGAGTTAAACATAAGCACTGAGCTTTAATTTCAAATTTTGTCTTTTATTTCCAGAAGTTTTACTTTTTGTTGTTATTTCTGCCATGTCTTAACTTCCTATTCTGTAGATATTTTTTAAGATTTTCTTTTAATTTATTTAAACGAAGTAGGGGTAACTATTTTGGCATCCTATGTCTTTGTGAAACTGTTTCTATTACTTTTTTTTTTTTTCCTGATTTTTACTTATGGGTCATCATCTCTTTTTTTAATTTAAGTATAATTGATTTACAATGTTTTAAGTGTACAGCAAAATATGTATGTATGTAAATAATCTTTTCAGTTTCTTTTCCTTTATAGTTTATTATCAGTTATTGAATGTAGTTCCCTGTGCTGTGCAGTAGGTCCTTGTTTCCTGATTATTTTTGACCATGAGCTGCTCCGTTTACTTGGGAAATTATCTGTGGGCCTTCTCTGAGGTTAGGATGAAGGTGTATTTCTCCAGAAAGTATTTACATGGGTTTCTATTGCTTTAACCTACATGGTTTGAAGATTTTCTTAACAGAGTAAATGTGAATTTGGATTGCCAGTATGTTTTAGATATCATGTGTGGTTACAACTTCTTGGAGACTTTCCTTCTGCAGTACCAAGGCAGCTTTCTCTACAGCCCCTTCAGGGAAGGAAGGACCCAGGTTTATTTGGGGGATTAGGCAAAGCAGTTTTATCTCTGGTTGGACTCCAGCCTTATGGGCATGAATTGCTTATTAGTGTCCCCTCTCGTAAAGCTTAGGCTATGTTTTCTGTCCTTGGCAAACTGTGTTTTAATCTGGTTTTCCCAACACTCTCAGGCAAAAAGCAGCTGTGGGAGTCCCCTTGCCTCTCTGGGTGCCTGTATTTAAATTTTGGCCAGATAATATACACACATCATCAGTTCTTTAATTCTGTATTTTTATAATACAAAAGTGTATTTCCTATAGCATTTTAGATACTTGCAGAATGAGAATTATATTTCAATAACCTATGTAGTAATCTGAAATTTTATTTCTTGAAGTCTTAGATGTGTTGGAGTAATTTCAGCATTGGGCTCTAGTGATATACGAGGGCCTGGGAGAAAAGGATGGTTATTTTACGTGAATTCCATAGTTTCCAACAATTATCACCAGAAAGTGATTCATTCTCTTGATTTGCAAGATGTTTTTATAGGGCTTTTTTTTTTTTCTGATAATGAAAACAATATGAATTACTTCTGATAAAAATAAAGGAAACAAAATGAGAAAGTTGTTACTCCCAGAGAGATACTGTTTCACTTTCACTATTTTGGTATTACATATACACATATGTGCATATGCATATATGTAAATTATATACATATATGCTTACACATATATGTGTGTGATTATATTTATATTTATAGTATTAGACATTAACCATGCTCTCACATCTATATAATGTATCATCAATATACCATGACTTGTTTAACTTTTTTCCTATTTCTATTTTTCTTAAATTTCTCACTAAAAGAAATCAATATTTGGTATATGGATCTTTACTCCCATTTATTATCATTTCTCCAGAAAAAAATTTAGAAGGGAGATTGTTGATAAATTGCCTTTAGATATCTACAGATGTGTATAAGAGACAGACATATATGTGTGTGATTATATTTATATTTATAGTATTAGACATTAACCATGCTCTCACATCTATATAATGTATCATCAATATACCATGACTTGTTTAACTTTTTTCCTATTTCTATTTTTCTTAAATTTCTCACTAAAAGAAATCAATATTTGGTATATGGATCTTTACTCCCATTTATTATCATTTCTCCAGAAAAAAATTTAGAAGGGAGATTGTTGATAAATTGCCTTTAGATATCTTGGAGGTTCTCAATATATTCTTACATATTAATATTTATTCCAAAGCTAGATGATAATCTTTTCTAATATGGGAATAAGAAAACCTCCATCTCACTAATGAGAGGCTGTAATAATTAAACGTGACAACCTCATAAAAACTGGGCACTTCCTAGATACCAACTACTGCCTCCATAACATTGCTATTACTCCAATTTCTGCTAACATAATTGTGGAACTGCAATCAAATAAGTCCAGAGGGATGAGATTTCCAAAAGTCTAACTAGTCCCTTTTCCTGCCTCACCATTTCCCTCTCCCCTCCATTCGTTCATTCCTCACCCTCACTAATCTCTTACAGGACTAGTACAAATTTTTTTTTCAATCATGATTTTGCAAATTGTTTTTCCTTTCTGGAGCTCAGAGTCCTATCTTTAGCTTGAAATTAGACAGCATTATTTGATTTGTTTAGGATCATCTTAAGTGAAAAACTGCACAGCAGATTCCAAAGAATGGTGAAGTAGCCAGGCCCACCTAGCTTCTTAGAGGAAGCCACACTTTAACCTGCTGCATGCCTCTGGACACATCATTCTGTCACATCATCTGTTCTGTGAGAGGATACTAACACCTGTCCTTGTGGCTCCTTGGGGCTGTTATGAGAAGCAGACTTGATCTGGCTGAGAACATGCTCTGAGTGTACACAGACAAGGTGCGCACATGGAGGCGCCCTCCATGGGAGCCAGAGTCTAAACTTCTGGGAATAAGTTTCTGGGCTGTGTTCCCAGCTGCATTCCCCTTGGTTTGGTGATTGTGAGCAGAGCCCATGAGGTTTGAGAAGCTGTGTTAACACATGAGTACAAGAAGATGAGAGAGAAATGATAATATTTCTTTCTCTGTAGGGGACTTCCAGCATCTCTGAGGAAACAGAATTTCTTTTGATCATAGAAGAGCAGAAAAGGATATTTAACCATGGAGTGTCCAGTGGTGAGAGGGTTTCTGTGTATCCGAAACCCTCACAGATGACGAGGAGCCTTGATTAAAGAAAGCAAGCTGAAAGTAAGGCTGTGCTTTGCACAGGTCACTGGCTGCAGTGGTTTGGGGTCCAGCACCAGACCTTCTGTCTTTGTGGACTGCACCATGCCTCCAAACTTCTACCATTCCTCCCAACATCTCCACAGAGGTAAAGGTGAAGAAACAAGTCTGAAAGTTATGAAACAAAGTAGATAGGGACTTCTCTGGTGGTCCAGTGGTTAAGACTTTGCCTTCCAACACAGGGGGCTGTGGGTTTTCTTCCTTGTCGGAGAGCAAAGATCCCATATACCTCGTGACCAAAAACCCCAAATATAAGACAGAACTAATGTAACAAATTCAATAAAGACTTTAAAAATGATCTCTATCAAAAAATCTTAAAAGATAATCAGGATCACTGACAAAGTCCAGTGCCTTCAGGACCAGGGCAAATAGGAGAACACATATTATTTAGTGAAGACTGCCTACCATTCAGCTGTAGCCTCTTGCTGTCATAGTGGATGGTGAGAATGTGTGTGCATGTGTGTTTGTGTATGTGGATGTGATGGAGCTTGGCAGTCGGGATGCATGCTAGGTTGCTTCAGTTGTATCTGACTCTTTGGGACCCCATGGATTGTAGCCCCCTCCAGGTTCCTCTGTCCATAGGATTCTCCAGGCAAGAATACTGGAGTGGGTTGCCATTTCCTTCTCCAGGGGATCTTCCCAACCCAGGGATTGAACCCACATCTCCAGCATTGGCAGGCAGGCTCTTTACCACCTGGGATACCTGGGAAGCTGGGAAGGGCTTGGACCATCAGTGCATCTACGGCAGTAGGCCAGCAGGAGCAGAAGTAGCGATGATGAATAATCTCACACTCACGTGACTCTGCACTGGATCCCTCCAGGAGATGGCTTGGTTTAAGCAGGGACACTGCAGAGCCACTGAGAGTTAATATCTTCCCCAGGCCTAACCATGTCTCCCTCTGGGTGTTCAAGGGCAAATTTGTAGAAATAGTAAGTTTCTCAGAGGCAAAGGTATGCCTCTGTTTCAAAAGACCTCCCCAGGCCAACCCTGATGGGGCCAAGCAAAACACTCCCAAGAGTGGGATGCGACTGTGGCTGCCAGTTTGAGTCTTTTTTTAAGGGAAGGGAATCTGTTCCAAATTAGCTCCTAGGACAGTGTTTTACCCTTATTTCAAACAGTCTCTTTGCTTCCTTCTTTGCTCTCTGTTGTCATCCTCTTCTGCTTCTCTGTTATTTTATTTTTGATTGTTTTGTTTTTTAGTAAACAAGAGCCTGATTTCCTTTCTCATGTCTCTCCTAATCCTGAATTCATAATCACAGACTCAGGGGGAGACAGAAGCTGTCACTCTTTGAGGGGCTGGAGTGGGAAGAAAAGATGAAGCTGGAAATGATTTGCTTCGGGTGACTCTAAGTGTCAACATCTCTTGCATATTTTGATGCTTCGGAGATGATAACCAAACTCTTCTTGAATTTACTTTTGGACCTTCCACTTTGAAGAGATAGCTGCTGACAACAGGGTCTGGAATCCTGGGATCTCAGAGAACTCCTCAGACCCTGGACTTTTATCATTTCCTGGAAGAAGGAGAGAGAATCTTTCCCGTGACTTCCCCTACAGAGGTGGCCAAAGATAAACACTAGCCCAATGCAACTGCACCCAAGTGTGTAGATCGCAGGTCAGAACGTCATCTGAGACTTCACACCCCAACCATGGAGAAAACGACTCTAGTTAGTGCCAAAGACAGACCCATCTCGCTTTGTGGAAGTAGCACTAGTGAAGCATAAACACACCTCCTTCTCCCAGATGCTCAGGGCTCTGTTTACAGATTAAATCTCAGGATGTATATATTTGATGTTCTTATTCCAGGATATTAATGGCAAAATGAACTTGTCAGGTGATGGCTCCGTCACATTAATGTCTGATGGACGGTTCAGATGTGAAAGGTGCATGGGGCGTGCTGGGGCTCTGCATGTGCTGGTCGGAGGCTGCAAGGCTGGAATGTGATTTTGTTTAGAGTGAACCCAAATGGAGTCGATTTAACCCTGCAGGAGTGGAGTCATCTGAAATACCACAGTCCCAGAAGGCAGGGTCTTGGTAAATAGAATAAAGTGTGCAAAGTATTTACCTTGTGATTAGCAATCTGCCTAATGCAGTCTGGCAGCATTTTTAGGAAGCTTTGTGGGTTTTAACCATTAATTCTAAATTTATGGCTGGTTCAGAGTCCAACTAGTGATGGGGTTCTGCAGGTTACTAAAGCCAGTTTAAATCTTGCAGAGGTACCTGGGTCATCTCCTGCCTGTAGAGATCTGAAGAGCATTCTCTCAGAAGACAAGGGACATGGCCAGGCTAAGGGGCACTCTCTTGGGTTTATGGCACATTAGTGAACAGAGGTTCGGGTTCTGGGGGTTGGGTACAGTCTGGTTGTGAGACGAGTCTAACCCACCAGGAAACAAATGCAGAACCAGATGGAACTGTTAGACCTAATGTCCAGGAATATGGTAGGGGATCTAGCCAGACTTTGAGAGATCCACTAAGATTTGTCAACATGCTTCTCCAACATAGGGTGAATTGGCAGCTGCAAGATATGAATGAGGGGCTTCCCTGAGGGTCCAGTGATGAAAACTTGGTCTTTCAATGCACTGGGGTGGGTTTGATCCCTGGTTGGGAAGCTAAGATCACATATTCCTTGTGGCCAAAAAACAAAAACAAAAGCCCATAAAACAGAAGCAATATTGCAACAAATTCAGTAAAGACTTTTAAAAAATGATCGAAAAGACCTTAAAAAGAAAGAGGTATGAGTTAGAAGTGACCCGAATTGAGAGCAGAGCAAACGCCCTCTTGCAGCATGTAAAAGCATTTGGTGTCTCTTCACATTATCTCCAGTTAGTGTGGTGACAGGAGTGACAGGAAAAGGAGGGTGAGAGGTACTGGATCCCCTTTTCCCTCCCCACCTGTATCTGCCGGGAAGTGTCCTCTCTTTTCCCCTTCAGCCTTGTCCTGCGTTCTACCCACAACCCTTCAGAGACAATGGGAAGCTGCCCGCTCAGAAAAGAATACCAATCTTGGGGTTGCTATTGCAACCTCTCGCTCCCTGATGCATATTTGTCATTGTCGTTGTTGATTAGTCACTAAGTTGTGTCCAACTCTTTTGAGACCCCATGGACTCTAGCCCACCAGGTTCCTCTGTCCAGGGAATTGCCTTAGCTACCTGGTTCACAGTTACCCACCAAGAAACCTCATTTTCTGCTACCTTTGTGAGGTCATGGGGAAACCCTCGCTATCTCACAGAGGACCCTACAGGTCTAAAAGTCAACCAAGCCGGAGCCCTAAAACTGATGGTAAAGAACAATTCTTTTTGAAAGGCTTATTTTAAGTTAAAACAATTGTTATAAAAAGCAAGTTTAATTTTTCCTGGATCTTGCTTTGTAATAACTAGTTGAAAGCCAACATCAGAGGCAGGTGAACATTTTAGTTATTTCCAGAATATTTAACAAACTACAGAATTGATTTAAAAGGCAGGAACACCTTTTTCTTTTTCCTGAGAGTAAGTTTCTTTGTCTCATGGACATAAAAGAAAATAACAGAAAAATATTTCAGCTCTTTAAAAACCCAGTAAAAGCCAGTCAGAACAGAAGCACTTGTTTCCCACCCTTTTCCAAGGCAATCAATCCAGTGGCCCCACGTGCCAAACTCCCCGTCAGGTACGGAGGACACAGAGGTGACTCAGACGTGGCTGTTGCCCTCTGTAACCACCTTGCTCTTCAAGAGGCTGTGGTTGAGGAGTGCTCTCTGTGGGGATCTCCTTTGTAGGATGAAGGGTCTCCCAAGAAACACGATCTGGCATCTTCCATCCTTGCTCGTTCATGACTCACATTAAAAATGTCTAGGCTGAAGTGAGTTTGTGAGAAAAAAAAAAAAAAGAAGAAGAAAAATGAGAAGTAAATACATTTGACAATAAATTTGAGATCATAAACCTTGGGATTCTTTTTATAATACCACGTACTTCAAAATCAGGCAGTATTTTTCATTCGACATGGATTTAAAGGTAGCTCAAAGAAAACACAGGATTAACTGTAAGTAGTGGGATAGTGAGTGTGAGCCAAGCCTCCAAATAAACACATCAGAGGCTCGGTCTAAAAAAAGGCAGAACACAAATAACTTCCTCTTGATGTGCCTACAGTTTCGTTGAACTGTTCCCAGGTCAAGGACTAATTTGCCAAAAAAAAAAAAAAAGGTTAACTCCAGTGCAGCAAGGTAGCAAGTGCTGTGGAAGCAGGCTTTGTGCATGTGGCTCATGGACGCTGGGCTACTCGAGGCCCTGCTGGTGGAATGGCTCACAGACGAGCGTCTGCAAAGTCTTTGGTGAAAGTGAATGAACGTCACCACCGGCAGAAGTTGGAGAGCACGGGCCTTCGCAAACATGGCATTGGCATATACCCACATCTTGATGTCTCCTTAGCCTCCACACATTTGCTTGGAGAGGATGTGGGACCTTGGGCAGCCTACTTCCCTTCCTGGGCTCGGTGTCCTCGCTGTGAAACAAGGAGCTTGGATGAGCCTCCCTTTCAAAGCCCTCCCTCCCCAGGGGCTCCATGGAGGAAGGCTGGCCTCTGACCCCAGGAGCTTCCAACTGAAGGAGAACAGTCAAGTAGCAAAGTCCTGGGAGCTCAGCTGCAGGGCAGCTTCCACTGGCACGCATCGTTCAGAGCCCTGAGACCAAAGGATGAGCAGAGCATGATAACATTTGCAGGCAGAGACCGAAGGGCTCCCTTCAGGTCACGTGAGTTCTCAATTTTTACACTTCATCATCTGCTGTCCCACCTGACCTCACTCAGTGAGTCTCTGGGTTGTTGTGCGTGTTGAAGTTACACGGGGAGGCTGTTAAACGCGCAGCTCTTTGACCCTTCCGTGCTCACAAGGATTCTCATTCAACAGGTCTAGGCTGTGGCCAGGAAATGGCACGCTTAACAATTACCCCCCTGGATCCTCCTTGTGCTTTGAGCATCACTGTTCTAATTGCTCTGAATTTGGGGTTCACCTTCTGTTCAGGCCAGGACCCCATCTGACCTTGCAGCATAACAGGGAGCAAAGCGAAAGGCACATGCCAGGTATTCAACCAAAATTCAAGGAGGAACTGTATCAACGTGTAAGGAAAGCACACATCAGAGGAAACGTCATCATCAGCCTGAACTACCAAACAAAGCCATGCAGAGCTTTCCAGGTGATGCTTGAGGAGCCAGCATGAGTGGGAGAGGAGTGCAGGGCAGACTCCAAAGGTGGGTCCCCATCGGGCCACCAGAAACAGTAGGCTGCTGGCAAACGGAGGCTGCTGCTTCGGCAAACACTTCTGTCTAGAGGGAGTCCCTAAGCCCTTGCTGTATTTTAAGCTGCGACCCTCAAAATGTCAAAAGTGAGATTAAAGTGTAAATGATTGTCAATTCATTTCTGTCCTCCTGGTCCCGGGCTGAGTGTTACAGGCCTTCTGGGGACGCAGGGCAGCAGGGGAGGGGAGGGGCTGGGGACGGTCTTAAAATGTAACCGAATAGAATGAGCTCCACTCTGTCTTGGGGGGATAAAGCAGTTCACAGGCTGCTACTTTTTGTGACATAGCTTTTATGGGGGGAGAGCCAGAATATTAAACTCATTGCTTCCAGATGGGAAGGTTGGACAAGACAGAGGAGCCTTGGCTCTGAAAGCCTGGACGCCGTGGTGCGATAGGGATGTGACATATTGAAGTAATCGAGATAGAAGATCTGGCTTTAGCCAAGGCTGTCAGATAGATACTTTTTAAAACATTACATTGTTTGTAACAAGGTATTGTGTATCCTCCCAGAAACCCTGCCGCCTGGGTCTCTGGGAAGGCAGTGAGGGGAAAAGTGTGCTTATTTTGCTTGAGTTACTAAAGCTCCTTTTATATACGAGGAATTTGGCATCTCCTGGCTGGGAGCGGCTGAGCCAACAGTCCGATGCACTTGTAATGTAGATCATGCTAGTGACTCGCTAAGTAAGTCCAGGTGCTTGCATAAGAGGCAGGGTCCTAAGCACTCCCTTCTTTGAGCCCTGAAGCAATCATGGCCCAGCGCCTCAAATGAGCCTCAAATCTGTTTAATAAATCATCTGTCTATTTATAGAGTTAATTCCAGGGAGAAATGATTCAGGCTGTCTAGCGGAATCTCTTCCACCAGAGGGCGCCAATGCCCACCTCATTCATTCTGGGCTGCTCTTGTACCAGAAATTTCGGCTCCCATGGAAGCCCATTGTCCGTTTTTTCCTCCGGGACCCTGGATTCTTGCATATGGACCAACGCTCGGTGGGGATGGGGAATACAAATTCAGACTTCTTTGGAGGGTCCTCTCCAGTGTCCACAGCGAAGAGTTTCTGTTCTGGCTTAGGGGCAAAGGGGCCTCTTTAGTGACTCAGGTGGTAAAGAATCTGCCTGCAATCTGGGTTCGATCCCTGGGTTGGGAAGATCCTCTGGAGGAGGGCATGACAACTCACTCCAGTATTCTTGCCTGGAGAAATCCCCATGGACAGAGTTGCCTGATGGGCTGCAGGCCATGGGGTTGCAAACAGTCAGACACAGCTGAGCGGCTATGCACACACACACAGGGGCAAGGGAGAGAAGGTCCAGCTGTATTTGGAAATCTCCAGCTTGCAGCGTGCTGCTGGTTTACTTGTAATTCTGTCAGGGACAGCTCCTTTCCTGGTGAACTTCACACCTGAAAACAGGTTGGGACATCCCTACGGACCCCCTGTATCTGCTTCGCATTTCAAAGGCTGGTAACTGTTAGGCTCGTATTTTGATTAAAATTTTGTGTTAACGTCCCCCCCTTTTCAATGTAATTCCAGGATATTTAATTTCAACCAATCGTCTGAGGGGAGGAGGGGGGAGGTCCTTGATGGGAAACAGCACACGGGGAAAGCCAGCCAAGAAAGACAGGAGACCAGCTTGGGGCTGCAGAGATGTGACAACTGAAATCTCTTTTGTTCTCCCAGGCAGGCTCTGAAACCAAAGCCCTGCAAAGACGGGTGATCTACCTCTGAGCTTGGGAGCACAATGACCGATTGTCCAGGCCAGTCTTCCTGCCGCCCTGTGGGAAGCTCCTTGGAAGTGTCTTGGCCTCAATCACCTGGTTGGACTCTGGGAAGAGGAACCCCCTACCTTTTGACACTGGCCATGGGAATATGGAGAGAAAAATAGGAGGTCTTCAGAGAAACCAGTCTCTGGAGACTGTGGTGGACAATGGTTTTAATGTCCCAGCCTCGAAATAACTCAAACTTCAGGGGACTGAGATGGATAAAGGGGCTGTAGTCAAACATTATCTGGGCTTTCCAGGTGGCTTATTGGTAAAGAATCTGCCTGCCAGTGCAGGAGATGCAGGAGATGTGGGTTCAAACCGAGGGTCAGGGAGATCCCCTGGAGGAGGAAACGGCAACTCACTCCAGTATTCTTTCCTGAAAAATCCCACAGACAGAAGAGCCTAGTGGGCTATAGTCCATGTGGTCTCAAAGAGTAGGACCTCAACCGAGCGACTAAGTGCACGCACACACACACACACACACAGTCAAACTTTAGTCCCCCTCACTCTAGCTGTAGGGTGGCAGTCACCGGTTCAAAGGTCTGCAGGGTCGAGGCAGGTAATGTAAATATAATCATGAGGGCATTCCTGCCACAGAGCAAGTGCCCAATACATAGATGTTGACTCAATGACTGAATGAAGGTGGGTCTGGTAGGAGTCATTAGGGAAAGGGGTGTGTGTGTGTGTGTGTTAGTCGCTCAGTCATGTCTGACTTTTGGTGGCCCCACGGACTGTAGCACACCAGGCTTCTCTGTCCATGGAATTCTCCAGGCAAGAGTACTGGATTGGGTTGCCATTCCCTTCTCCAGAGGATCTTCCCGACTCAGGGATTGAACCTGGGTCTCCTACATTGCAGGCAGATTCTTTACCATCTGAGCCACCAGTGAATGGTGGGGACCACGTTAAACTGGAAGGCACATGCCCTGTATTTGGGGTTTAAATTGCATTTTTTTAAACATGATTTTAAATATCTTCTGACAAAGGGCTATGATTTGTAACTCGACATTCACTTTTATATATATTTAGGCCTACTTACCCACTTTGGATTAGGTAAACTCAGTCACTTTGGAGATGTTATGTATGGATGGTATCATGTAGAATTAAGGATCCTAGCAACTTTCTCTACTGCAGATCTCCATATGGAGGGCAGTCCAATGAGCTTATGATCAATCCCTGCGTCTTCTTCCTGCAAGGAAGACCCCATCACCAGAACCACAAGATTCTGATGGAGCCAAAGGGAAGCAAGGCCTGATTCTAGGCCCAGCTCTCCTCAGTTCACAGGACTGTTTGTGAAGATCTATGAGTTAATATCACGAGAAAGGGCTTTGCAAATTGCAGTGTGCTGAGTGAATATATGGCATCACCGGCTCAATGGATATGAGTTTGAGTAAACTTTAGGAGTTGGTGATGGACAGGGAGGCCTGGTGTGCTGCAGTCCATGGGGTTGCAAAGAGTCAGACACGACTGAGCGGCTGAACTGAACTGAACTGAGTGAATATAGAGGATTTACACTCTCCATTTTGGGGAAAAACTGGAGCAATGGTTCTCACACCAGCTTGTTGCATTGGATTATTGACACGGTTCTCTACGTCTGAATAACATGCCTCTATTTATTGAGTCAACCTTTGTCTTTTTCCCGGACGCTCTCTCTGATTTGAGTCAGTGAGTCCATAGTTCAGTTTACCTATTTCCTCCCACCCTTCCACCCTGAGCTCAGCCCCATCCTTAGAGTGGACCTGGGGTGATGAACCACGAGGCCGACACTCCGCAAGCTGTTCTCTGTGCCCTGCCTCCTCCAAACCCCTGGAGTGGGCCCCACGCTCAGTCACTCGTTTGCATGTCTTTTGTTTCCGTATCTAACTCAACAACACTTAGTTGCGTGTTTCCTACTTTATATTTTAGGTAAAAGTGCAGCATGATTTCGTCCTGGAGGCGAGGGGCACACCTAGTATTGCGCATAAGCAGGTAAAGTGGACAGGGTGGCCGAGGCCAGCTCTTCCTGCCAGAACCCAGCCCTGCTCCTTGCTCCGGTGAAGGCAGATGCATGGAGTTATGTTTCTAATAAGAGGCATGGATTTGCACTGCCTAATGATCAAAGTCAACCTCTAAGCCTGGAATTCGAGGCTCTCCAAATCTGGCAATATCTCCCTTGCCTTATCCTCCCCCACTTCCTTATAAGCTCCTGGGCTTCAGGCACTGCGAAGCACACCCTTTTCATGAGCATGTCCCACATTTCTCACAGTAAGCTTTTCTCCGTACGATTTTTTCTGTCTGAATTTTTTTTCCCTGCAATGTCTGCCTACTACAATAATGAACATTTTTTAGACAGAAATGTTTATATGCCCCTCTTATTTTCATAAAGAGAGGCAAGTTGGTGAGTTTCACCATCCTCTCCAGGAGAGGAAAGGCTAGAGAAACTTAGTTGCATATTTCTTACCTTATATTTTAGGTAAATGTGCAACAAGAGGGTTGCACTTCCGGCACTTCTCTCCATTTCTCACCCCTTCTCCTTAGAGAAGAGGAGTGACTGGGACCAGGGCCTCAGCACACTGGGCTTGGCCCCAAACCCCTCCTTGTTTGTAGGGCTCCTACTTGATGCTTTTGAACTGTGGTGTTGGAGAAGACTCTTGAGAATCCCTTGGACAGCAAAGAGATCCAACAAGTTCATCCTAAAGGAAATCAGTCCTGAATGTTCATTGGAAGGACTGATGCTGAAGCTGAAACTCCAATAATTTGGCTACCCGGTGCAAAGACCTGACTCTTTTGAAAAGACCCTGATGCTGGGAAAGATTGAAGGCGAGAGGAGAAGGGGACGACAGAGAATGAGATGGTTGGATGGTATCACTGACTCGATGGACATGAGTTTGAGTGAACTCTGGGAGTTGGTGATGGACAGGGAGGCCTGGCGTGCTGTAGTTCATGGAGTCACAAAGAGTTGGACACAACTGAGTGACTGAACTGAACTACTTGCCCCCCTAGGCCAGGGCTCAGAGGCCAGGTTGGATGGCCCCTTCTCTGTGCTTATTCCCCCACTGGGGCAGGACTGGGCTGAAGCAGCAAAGTCCAGTGGGAAGAAGGTAAATACATGACCCTTCAGACTCAGGCCTGCCCTCAGCAGGCTTCCCAGTCTTTCGGCTGCAAGGTATAATCTCCTTCATTCTGATTTCTACTTTTTCTTGCTTTAATTGGCTCTGAATGGTGGGGGGTGGGGTGAGAGAAGACAAGACATTAGTTATTCCCTCCAGCCTCCACATCCAAATATCACATCTTTACCGAAGTCTCCTCCAGCTCCCCTTATGTGATGTGCTCAGGCCCTCTTCCTCTCTGCATCACTCCTCAGAACTTCACAATTATACTCCATCTGGTCATCTTTTTGTTCAACACAATCTACTGGGGTTTGAAGAGCTGGAATTCTCCTGATTTTTGATGTGATAAGTCACATTTCAAGTTTCAGTTTCCTCGGAAAAAGCCAGTTCTTGGAATCTGTGTGGTATAATGAGAATTAAATTGGACAGAAGGCCTGGTTTAAGGTCTCAGTTTGAGGCCTGTAAAATACTGAGAGCCCTTCAGGGGCCAGGAGTGGCGCTAGGTGTTTTCTGAGGCACAATCTTAGGAGAGTTGAGCAACTAATCTTTCTTATGACTGTGATAGCTGTAGCGCAAAGGCAAAGCCAACAATAGTACCAGAAAGAACAGTAAGGAAACAAACCATGCTCTGCTGAAGTAGCCCGTAGTTGGTAGACCCGGAGCAGAGACCCGAGGTCCTTGACCTTGAATGCTCTGCTCCGAGGTCTCATCACATATTTCCTCTGTGGTTCTTGCAATCCCTCTGTAGCCACAGAGTAACCTATAAAAAGTATCTGTAGCGACGGCCATCAACGGCCATCAAGGCCATCAATGATAAATGCCAAAATAAATGCTTCAGGCTGCAAGTGTGCTAAAGACTCCACACAGGACTTATCCCCCGTGGCCTTGTATACTCATGGCAGGGTTAACAGAAGGAGCAGGATTGATTGAAGCCCTGGAAGGAGAATTCTCAAGAAGGGAGAAAGGATCTGCGATGTGGGGGTCTGCGGGGGGAAGGGACCTTCTAAGCAGAGGGTCCCACAGTAACGCAGGAGTAGAAGCCAAACAGATTGAGGGAAATTCAGAACACAGTGAATTGACCAGCCTCGCCTGACCCAAGTTGGATATCAGGAAGAGATGTGAAGTAGAGCTAGCTAGGCAAGACAATTGGGACAATCTTTGCATGATGGAACAGTGGCTTTCATCTTGGGATGAACCATGGTATCACCATCTGAAAACACATATCCCCAGTTGCAAAGAGTTGAACACGACTTAGTGACTGAGCACACACACATGCATCCCCAGTCCCTAGACCTGCAGAATCAGAATCTCCAGGGATGGGCTGGGATTATTACTATTACTATCTTTTTTATCTTTCACAGATAACTCTGATACTGAGTAAGGCCTGAAAAACACTGCGAGAGGAAGGCCATGATGCAGACACAGAGCCTTGGCTTTAGATTCATGAGTCCTGGATCTGAGTTCTGGTCTTGGCATCAGTAATGCTCTGAGTTAGAGCAAACCACTGTCTGGACCTCAATTCTATAATTTTCAAGGTAGGAGTGATCATAGGGGTGTCTTTCTTGCTCAAAAGGTCATTATGGTGGAAAAGCAGGATGTTGCATTTGAAAGCCTCGGTGCAGCAAAAGCAAGAGGAAAACAGAAGGAGAGGTGAGCTGACTCTCTGAATTGGGAGGTAAATGGCAACCCACTCCAGTGTTCTTGCCTGGAGAATCCCAGGGACGGGGGTAACCCCAGTGGGCTGCCGTCTATGGGGTCGCACAGAGTCGGACACGACTGAAGCGACTTAGCAGCACAGGGTGCTTGGTGTTTGGAGCTGGCAGGGCACACAGGAAAGAATGAGTATTGAGGATCAGAGGGTCCTGAGAAGGGTTAATGCAATGATTCAGGTGTGAGTGGATATAGTACAGAGATGGTGAGGCCCTAAGGACATCTGTGTGGCCACAGGCCAAAAGGATTCCAGTTCTCCATGGGTGAAAGGCAAGGCAGTATCCGCATCTAAAAATAAAACAAACTTCTCCCAACATTGGTCTGGGTGCCCCGAAATGACTGGAGGGCAGTGAGATGCAAATCTGGCTTACAAAAGTTGGCTCTTTTAACACAAACTCACCAGCAGCTTTACTGGGGGGAAATATCCACATATTGTGTCTTCCAGATTACTGCCATTGAGAGAACTGTCCAGGCAGGAGGCCCTGGGGGTCTCTGATTCTAGCATCTTCCATCAGGTGTGGGGAAAGACAGGAGACCAACCCCATGGAGGTTTAACAAAAACTGAGCTGCCATCCACACTTTTGATGCTCCCAACTTGATCCCCAGAGCACTTCACTCTGACCCTGAAAGAGTTACTATACCTCAGGGTGGGGGTGCCTGCTCCCCTTCCACCCCTCCTGGCAGCTTCAGGACCATTTATCTCATGAACTTTCCCCATATCCCTTGGAGATAAGTATTTCCTTATGGTAATGATCGTTATTCTCATTTTACATCTTGAGCACGTGGAGACAGAGAGATGGTCCTGAAAAGAGGGAGACATTTTCTTCTTTTTCTCTGGACTCCGTCAAGTTCAAATCATAAAACGGGAAGATCTCCGAGTGTTTCCAAGCCTGAGGTAGCAGGGAGCAGTGCTAGAAGGAATGCTTATTGTGGGTTTTGGTGTGCTGTAAAATTTATGTTCCATTTTTTTGGGGTGGTGGATAGCTCTTTTTTATTTTCCTGTGACCATAAAGAAAAGTAGGGTTTCAGAAATAATCCCACGGGGCTTGCATTTTGCATATGAGGAAATCAAGGCCAAAAGAGGGAAATTGTTCTGCAGGCTCTGAGGGCAAGAGACGAGCCCCCAGCTCCTAGTTGCATTTATGTCTCCCTGACTCTCAGCCTGAACCATTTCACATGCGCTGTGGGCTGACTCTCCCAGCAAAGTCACGTCCAAGGGTAATGCTGCCTTTTCTCAAGGTCGTCATGAGCGCCTGGCTAGAGGCGGAATTCTCTGCAAAGTTTGAGAAACATATTGGAATTATCAGGGTTTGGAACACTGCCGTCCTTTGCACTGAGCTTTCACCGCCTCATAGAGCAAATCCTAGACTTGAACTGCTCAAGGTTTCTCCAGTTTTATTTGCCTCATCAGGAGCCCTGCAATCTTAGGCTGGTACGCACAGAGTCGGACACGACTGAAGCGACTTAGCAGCACAGGGTGCTTGGTGTTTGGAGCTGGCAGGGCACACAGGAAAGAATGAGTATTGAGGATCAGAGGGTCCTGAGAAGGGTTAATGCAATGATTCAGGTGTGAGTGGATATAGTACAGAGATGGTGAGGCCCTAAGGACATCTGTGTGGCCACAGGCCAAAAGGATTCCAGTTCTCCATGGGTGAAAGGCAAGGCAGTATCCGCATCTAAAAATAAAACAAACTTCTCCCAACATTGGTCTGGGTGCCCCGAAATGACTGGAGGGCAGTGAGATGCAAATCTGGCTTACAAAAGTTGGCTCTTTTAACACAAACTCACCAGCAGCTTTACTGGGGGGAAATATCCACATATTGTGTCTTCCAGATTACTGCCATTGAGAGAACTGTCCAGGCAGGAGGCCCTGGGGGTCTCTGATTCTAGCATCTTCCATCAGGTGTGGGGAAAGACAGGAGACCAACCCCATGGAGGTTTAACAAAAACTGAGCTGCCATCCACACTTTTGATGCTCCCAACTTGATCCCCAGAGCACTTCACTCTGACCCTGAAAGAGTTACTATACCTCAGGGTGGGGGTGCCTGCTCCCCTTCCACCCCTCCTGGCAGCTTCAGGACCCATTATCTCATGAACTTTCCCCATATCCCTTGGAGATAAGTATTTCCTTATGGTAATGATCGTTATTCTCATTTTACATCTTGAGCACGTGGAGACAGAGAGATGGTCCTGAAAAGAGGGAGACATTTTCTTCTTTTTCTCTGGACTCCGTCAAGTTCAAATCATAAAACGGGAAGATCTCCGAGTGTTTCCAAGCCTGAGGTAGCAGGGAGCAGTGCTAGAAGGAATGCTTATTGTGGGTTTTGGTGTGCTGTAAAATTTATGTTCCATTTTTTTGGGGTGGTGGATAGCTCTTTTTTATTTTCCTGTGACCATAAAGAAAAGTAGGGTTTCAGAAATAATCCCACGGGGCTTGCATTTTGCATATGAGGAAATCAAGGCCAAAAGAGGGAAATTGTTCTGCAGGCTCTGAGGGCAAGAGACGAGCCCCCAGCTCCTAGTTGCATTTATGTCTCCCTGACTCTCAGCCTGAACCATTTCACATGCGCTGTGGGCTGACTCTCCCAGCAAAGTCACGTCCAAGGGTAATGCTGCCTTTTCTCAAGGTCGTCATGAGCGCCTGGCTAGAGGCGGAATTCTCTGCAAAGTTTGAGAAACATATTGGAATTATCAGGGTTTGGAACACTGCCGTCCTTTGCACTGAGCTTTCACCGCCTCATAGAGCAAATCCTAGACTTGAACTGCTCAAGGTTTCTCCAGTTTTATTTGCCTCATCAGGAGCCCTGCAATCTTAGGCTGGTCCCCCAGGCTTGGGAGGTATGGGAATCATGCTGGCCTCCCAGTTCCCCATGGACTGACCAGACTTGGAGGGATTTTGGAAATCTACCCAGCCTGAGAACAGCCTGGGCCCTGGACCTGGGTGCAGGGAAGGGCACAAATAGGGAAGCCGGGATGACTGCTTTCCAGGTGTCTTCCCAGGTGGAAGACAGGCCATCAACATAGAGCTGTGGGCCTGAGTTATAAAAACCGATATGGCAGTCAGTAGAGGGCACCCCTTTCTATGCAAGTGATCTGTTACTGGAAAGTGAAAGTCCCTCAGTCGTGTCCCGAAGCTTTGCGACCCCATGGACTATAGAGTCCACAAGATTCTCTAGGCCAGAATACTGGAGTGGATAGCCTATCCCTTCTGCAGTGGATCTTCCCAACCCAGGAATCAAACTGGGGTTTCCTGCATTGCAGGTGGATTCTTAACCAGCTGAACTATCAGGGAGATTTCCCACCGTTACAAATGTGAATAATCCAAACTGATTTTCGTATAGCGCTTTCCAGGTGGTGCAGTGGTAAAGAATCTGTCTGCAATGTAGGAGACCCAGGTTTGACCCCTGGATTGGGAAGATCCCCTGGAGAAGAAAATGGCAGCCTGCACCAGTATTCTTGCCTGGAGACTTCCATGGACAGAGGACCCTGATGGGCTACAGGCCATGGGGCCACAGAGTCAGACATGACTAAGCAACTGGCACACACAGTTTTCTTATAGGCATAAAAGGAGAAAGGTTGCACTTTTGAGACTTACAAATCTATCAGTACTGTAAAAAAAAAAAAAAAAAAAAAAAAATAATTTTTTTTTGCTTTTTAATTTACTTTAAAAAATTAAATTAATAAATAAAT
>SJYT01014143.1:47611-211632 GCA_006410635.1 Cephalophus harveyi
TTCTGAAGGAGATCAGCCCTGGGATTTCTTTGGAAGGAATGATGCTAAAGCTGAAACTGCAGTACTTCGGCCACCTCATGCGAAGAGTTGACTCATTGGAAAAGACTCTGATGCTGGGAGGGATTGGGGGCAGGAGGAGAAGGGGACAACAGAGGGTGAGATGGCTGGATGGCATCACTGACTCGATAAACGTGAGTCTTAGTGAACTCCAGGAGATGGTGATGAACAGGGAGGCCTGGCGTGCTGCGGTTCATGGGGTCGCAAAGAGTTGGACACGACTGAGCGACTGAACTGAACTGAACTGAACTGAGGGAATGGAAGACATTGTCTTGCCGTAGGTCAGGCCAGACATCTTACTTGTCCACAATGGCCATGTCTTTTTTTCTCCTCTGCTGGGTCTAGGAGAACTTCCTGAGCTGACCTAAGTCTGCCAGAGGTTACTGGAGTTCCTTCAGTCATATTTCAGGGAAGACGGTGTACCAAGGGGATGCCTGTATTAAAGCGGGTATTAAAATAATTAGATTATTTATCCATTATTAATTAATTTAATTTCTTAGGGTTTTCCTTTTGCTCCCTTCCCACATTTAATAAATCTCCCAGAGCTGTCAATTCTTCCAATGTAGCTGTCCCTCAGTTTGGTCTTGCTTGGATTGGAAAACCAAGTTCCCAAATGGCTTGCTTGCCACCACTGTCCCCACTTTAATGTTAAAGTATTCATTGAAACACTGGCCTTATGATTGCAATCTATCTGGAATTCAGGGCTGACCTTGGCATTCACCTGCTAAAACCTCTGAAGAAATCTCACTGAAAGAGTAGGTCACTGCTACCCTGCCCTTCACACCCTTCCTGGCTGGCATGTCATCCCTCTGTCCTGTGTGTTCTATTCTCTCCACTCTTCCGCCATGCCAGGATCACATCACTGAGCCTTAACCTGTGCTCTTCCCATTGCAGGACCTATAGCACTCCCTTCTCCTCCAAGGAACTCAAGGCCAACTCAAGCCACATGCTCGGCTGAAGCCTTCCCACTCATCACCACGAGTTGTCCTTTGAGCTCTTCATCATAGATTCATCATGTAGTATTATGGCTATTTGTATGCATGTATTATCTTCATCTGCTAGACTGGGAGTAACTTGGTGGTCTTATTAATCAGGGTATCCCCAGCTTCTAATACAGCAACCAAAATATAAGTGAAAGTGAAAGTCACTGTGTCATGTCCAACTCTTTGTGACCCCATGGACTGTAGCCCACCAGGCTCCTCTGTTCAAGTAATTCTCCAGGCAAGAATACCAGAGTGGGTTGCCATTCCCTTCTCCAGGGAATCTTCCTGACCCAGGGATCGATCCCTGGTGTCCTGCATTGTAGGCAGATTCTTAACCATCTGAGCCACCAAGGAATCCTGACTAGAATATAATAGATATGCAAAAAAAGCTAGTAGAGTTTCTATGGATGCCAAATATGTCCCAGGTATAAGGCACAATGTGGATCTGACCTAGATCCAGACACAACTCATGGTATGTCTGAAAGTCTTGAATGGAGGTGGGGGTGGGAAAGGATTCCTGTAGAGTGTGATCTGGGGCTCATCATATGGGTAGTGACTTTAGGAATGGAGTGCAAAACAATTTCTTGCCCACAGGGTAAAAACAAGGGGGAGACTTCCCAGTAGAAGTAAGTGGCCCAATTTGAGGAAAATTAGAAGCAGCCAAAAAAGCTTCAAGAATATTGAGTGACTGAAATTAGTGGAGAAGTAAGAATCATTTGCTGAAAGTCTTCATGCTGAAGTGATGGTCCTTGGCTTGCAACACCAGTCACCTGTTTTCATGAACTTCCAGACAGCAGAAGAAAAGGCGAGAGCCCACATATGGGATGACTTAAATTGGTGCAAGGGAATGTGTGTGTCACTCGGATCGGGGGGGTGGTACGTGCTGCCTTATTAGGTCCAGGCTGAGGCCACGGTACAGTCATAAATCAAGAAGCGGGTGTTTAAAAAACAGTGGAAGTGCTAAGGAAACGTGAAGTGGCTGACCTGTGGGGCTGGGCTGTTACTCCCGACAAGAATTTCGATGACTAATGATGTGGATACAGAAGTACTTAACTTTCTTATAACCGCACGTGTAATTTATTTAATTCCGGGGGTATCATGCGGTTCTGGAAACCCTTTAAGATGTTGGTGATCTGTTGAAAAAGGTTTCCCATTATTTAGAAGAGGCTGGAAACGTATGCTTCCAAAATCCACCCCTGCCCCCCTCCAGTCCCCTGGTAACTGGGATTCAAGGGCAGAAAGGTGGGATTGACGAGAGGCCACCCACCTTTCTAGTTTAATGTATAGTTTGTGAAGCTTTACCAGTAGATGATCATTCACCTGGGTCTATGAGAGCTTTAAAAAGATAAAAATAACTGGGAAGGAGGTAGAGCTGACTTCAGATTTAGTGCAGTGATCCCCAACCTTTTGGCACCAGGGACCAGTTTCATGGAAGACAGTTTTTCCTCAGACCAGGGGCAGGGGGATAGTTTCAGGATGTTTCAAGCACATTACATTTATTGTGCACTTTATTTCTAATCTAATGCTGCCCCTGATCTGACAGGAGGTACTGTCTGAGGCCCAGAGGTTGGGACCCCTGATTTAGTAGATCAGGTTCACAGAGATCCATGGCAATCTGCTGAGAGAAAGGCCTAGATGCTTAGGGGCTTTGAAGGATGATGAATCATAGAAGCCTGAGACTGTTCCCCTGCCTGCCTGCCTGCCTATTGTCCTGTGTTCACATATAGTATGCTTCTTAGATGTATGTGAAAGACATATTTAAATTGAACAAGCATTATAAATTTATAGATGTATAATAAGAAAAGGCTGGTCTCAGCTAATTATTAACTACCACATAATCCTTAATTGGACCTTACTGGTTTGGTGCAATCTTAGAAATAATATTTTTAGTATGTTGTTTGTTTAAAATAGTTTCTTTTTGTTTTCTTTTTTACTTAATAGCTGAACACAGATAATGAGCTTAAACCAAGTGAATGATACTGTTTATTTGTTTATTTTATGTCTTTTCTACAAGCAGGCTAGTTTTATAAATCTTCTCAAATAATTAATATCATTGATCCTTTCTGTTTGCTTTCTATTTCATTAAAATTTGCTGTTATAGATTCCTTATTTGTTTAATTTTTTTACTTTCTTTGAATTAATGTTTCCCATAATCTTTTTAACTTCTGGAAGTGAATGTGTAGCTGATTGATTTCCAATTATTCTCTAACATGTTCATTCAAGGCTATTATTTTGTTATCATTTTCTAACAATATTTTAAAATTTCTATTTTGATTTCTTATTTGATCTATCATTAACCTAGAAGTATATTTCTTGATTTCTAAGCATATGAGTTTCCCAATTATGTTGGCCTGGTGTGCTGCGATTCATGGGGTCGCAGAGGCAGACACGACTGAGTGACTGAACTGAACTGAACTGACATTATTTCTCTACTCTGTCAGGTTCAATCTGCAGCCAGATTTACACTCTGAGCTTTTAGTTTCAGTTATAACATCCCTGATGGCTCAGATGGTAAAGAATCTGCCTGCAGTTGAGGAGACTGGGGTTTGATCCATGAGTCTGGAAGATCCTCTGGAGAAGGAATAACTACCCACTCCAGTATTCTTGCCTGAAAAATTCCATGGATAGAGGAACCTGGTGCATTATACAGTCCATGGAGGCACAGAGTTGGACACAACTGATGGACTAACACTCACTTTTCACATAGTAACTTTCATTTCTAGAAGGCAAAGTTCCATATCATTCTAGAAAATATTGCTTCTATATTTTTGTGTTTCCTTCTGAAATTTTCAAACCTATCTTTGTTTCTTTAATGGGCAGTAAGTATAGTGGTTTTTACCGTCTAAGTCTGATGATTCCCATATCTGATATCTTGGGGTCGGTGCTGCTGACTCCAGTTCATGGTAATCTGCACTTGCAAGCTTAGTGCTAATCATTGTCTTTATAAAAATCATTTATGGAGGTTGTCCAAGCCCTTTCATGAAGGTACTTTCTCCTAAAGAGGATTTAAAGTTCTTTTGTCTTGCTGGTCATCTAAGGCATTTTGTGTGTGTGTGTGTGTGTATGTGTGTGTATGCTGTATTTACTAGTCCCTAAGTCCATGGGGTCGCTAAGAGTCGGACATAACCGAACGACTTCACTTTCACTTTTCACTTTCATGCATTGGAGAAGGAAATGACAACCCATTCCAGTGTTCTTGCCTTGAGAATCCCGGGGATGGGGGAGCCTGGTGGGCTGCCGTCTATGGGGTTGCACAGAGTCGGACATGACTGAAGCGACTTAGCAGCAACTTAGGATGCATGCATAACAACTTTAGACCAAACCAGTGATTTGAGCTTTTTTTTTTATGTCCTGGTGAAATCAGTTTTAATTCATTCATGGGGACCAGGCATTTGTTTAAAGCCTTGAAGGGTAGGTTTTCTCTTGTTTGATATGTTCCTTCTTCTTCTCACTGTTAAGACAACTCCCCTATTCCATCCGACTCATGGATCAAACCCCATCCGACAGTTGGAAGTATAATATAAGGTAAACCCTCGCTCACCCTTACTTTGAGTGTGTAGTAGATCATTATCTCAGATTATTGTGAATTTGCGTGTATGACCATCAATCCCAGATTTTGTTCAGGCTTTCACATCTATCCATCTTCAGGTTCTTGGTTTCTAGGTAGTCAAAAAAGCTTCACACTCATTTTTTCTTCCAGGGAGACAAATGTTCTTTGTGTCAAAGTAATTTTGCCTTCTTGCTTAACTTATAGGATTCTTACCTTCAGGTTTGATGATGTGGATCACTGATAGTCTTTATTGAATTTTTTTACAATATTGCTTCTGATTTGTGTTTTGGTTTCTTGGCCACGAGGCAGGTGGGATCTTTGCTCCCTGACCAGGAATTGAGCCTATACCTCCTGCATTAGAAGGTGAAGTCTCAACCACTGGGCCATCAGAGAAGTCCTAAGTCTGCACAATTTTGATCAAGAATTTCCACTAATTTGTCAGCATTTTGATGCTTTTAAGAAAATTTATTTTTTTCCTATTTTCATCAGAATTGTTAGATGTCCTTAAATAAGAATTGGTCCAAATAGCTTAGCCTGCTGCTTCTGGGAGCCAATATTTGCTTTTACTTGGAAAAAGAAGCACACAAAAGATCTTTTCTCCATCACTTGTTATTTTATTTAGAAAATTTTATAGAAAATAATATTGTTGTATTAATGGTTACATACTGGAAAAACTATCCTAAGTATTGGGAATCTTTAATTAGTGGCTTTTTACTAATAGAATATGAATAATCTCTCTGAATTCTCAACAGATGTTGGAGAGTGAAAACTGTTGTATTTCAAAAGAAATGGATGCATTTACTATAAAGTACAGTAATATGGTTCTTTTGATCATTGTATTATGATTTAAGTCAGACATCTTCATTGTTTGTGCAATTTCTCCAAACCCATGAAAGATGATATATTTCTCTCTGGCAGAAAACCAACACTCTGGATTGGGCACTGGGTTATTTAACCATCTCAATAAATAATTTACGCTTGAGGATATTATGCAGAAACCTTTTCAGTTAACTGGTGTTGACAGGGAAACTAAATATAGTAGTCAATGAAAAGTTTTTCAACACATTCTTGACCTAACAGGCAGAAAAAAATCTTATTTAAAAAATTATCTGCTCTAGAAAACCAAGGCACTAAAGGGAAAAATTGTGAATAATAATGGTTATAAATATGAGAACTAAATATCTACATTTTTATTTTAGAGAACAATTTTAATTTTAAATGTGTACATTATTTTAGTTCACTAAAAGAAGTGTCCACTGGAATAGTGGAAGGAGGCTCTAAAATCTGAAAAATTTTGGTTAAAATTCTGAACCCATCAGGCTTCAGGCAAGTCACTAGGCTTAGGAATAGAAATACCTTCCAGTGTTGTTACAAGGATCAGAGATAATATATGTACAATATCTCATATAAATAGCAGTTTTTATTATTCTAGAAAAGGACTGTCTCTAAATTTTCCTATGAATTGATGATGCAAATCTTAGGGATTTGCAAAAATGTGACATTATTTTAAAAAGAAAATAGGCTTTTTAATTTTGTTGTTGTTATTGTTGTTGTTTAGTCATATCTGAATCTTTTCAGTCCCATGGACTGTAGCCTGCCAGGCTCCTCTGTCCATGGGATTTCCCAGGGAAGAATACCAGAGTAGCTTGTCATTTCCTTCTCCAGGGGATCTTCCCAACCCAGAAATCATACCCATGGCTCCTGCCTGGCAGGCAGATTCTTTACTGCTGAGCCACCAGGGAAGCTTTTATTTTTTTTTAATACAGATGCACTTATTTGAAAATTAATTACAGGGCAGAGTAAATACCTACTGGTTATGGCAAAATTAATTGTGTTGGCTTTGGAAAATCATATCTAATCAACTGAAGGCAGGCTGCTTACTAGAATACACAGGACTCTGCAGAAAAAAACTGGACAGCAGTCCTATATGAAGTAGTAAACTATAGAAGCTTCCAGGGGAATTTGTGGCAATTCTTTTTAGCCTATGAGCCTTCTTTGTTGACATTCTAGCTCCCCTCCTATTAATTGCAAATTACTACTGACTACAGTTGTCAAAAAGGTGACACACTTACTAGAGTTTTCATGCTTGTCATGAGTTTTGCATAAGATTATGCAGGAAAATCCAGCATTACTTTCACAAGTCAGAAAGGCCTTCTTTTCCCTGTGAAGGTTGAAGTCACTCTCTAAGGAAAACAGATCCCATCTTCCAAGCCAGTTAAGTCAGCTTCATCTACCCTGGCTATCAGCAGGGTGGTAGACCGCTTAGTTTTAGGTCATTAATTAATGAATTAAATAATCATCCTAATATCTTGTGAGTAATACATATATTACAGCTCTGTACCAGATGTTAACAGGAAATAAGAACGTTCAAACATGTCCCTACTTTCTGGTTCTTGAAAACTGACATCTAGACTTCAAATCCTCTCTCACCTTTACTTCTCTGATTTGATTTGCAACAGATAAATAGAAATATTTAATCCTAGGGTAGCCCAGGTTTCAGTTATGAATGTCTTTTCAATCTGTTCACACTACCCCAAACACTTATGTAGGATTATCCATTACAAGTCTTTCTATAATCTTAATCAAATTGCCTGCTAAAGGAAGCCTGATATTTATTACATTTTTTCTTAAATGGAAAACAGCTGTGATAAATTAATTCACTCACCAGAAATCTCATATTAGAAATGATTCTCAGATATTTTCTTAACTGCCAGTCTTTCCAACTATGAATAATATATTCCTCCACCCCTGTGTCTTTGAGCATGGCTAATTCACTTGGCCCCTTTTCTACCTCTCTGTGAGGTATACTAGAGGCAAAATGTCTCCTGAGCCAGACTAACAATATTTAGATGATAAACAGATATTTAAAAGAAGAAGAAGAAAAAAAAAGAATCACTCAGAAGGCAGCATAGTCAGCCACAACAGAATGCAGGATTGTGAGGTCCACCTTAAGATCCAGATCCATACAGAGCATCAACCCCCCTCCCCTACTTACGCAGGTATCACTGCTAATGTCATCAAATATGCCACCTCAGAACTAACTTCCTCTCTTCTGGTTCTATAATAACAAATCAAGATTCTGATTTCATTCCCCAAGTGAATTTCTTTATTTGGGTATAAAATGCTACCCAAAGGAAAGAGACTTCCCTCTCCTTTAGTGGGTTTTTTGTTATCAATGGATATTTGGACAAATTCAAATATCTGAAGCTGCTAAGCTAAGACCCAAACATTGTATACTGATATGCCCAAAGACTTGCCATGTTGGCTGCCTCTCATCATCAGCTCCCTCTCTTGCAAGCTGTAATATTCAATTTCTTCGTGTTTTCACTTGCTCATTTGCAAGGTGATTTTTATTTACAAATTTATGTTTCTTCCCTCTAGTCAGTAATTCCAGTGGTCTGTTTTCTCTATAGAAAACAAAATCTATCCCAGATATTTTAAGGAGGAAGAGATAGATTGTAGTACACTAAGTGCTTAGAGAATAATGGGAAGGGCTGGAAAAGTGGGATAGGTTATAGTCCCAGGAATGACTCCAGAAACACAACAGAACTGACCTGCAAGGGGGAATCTGGAGGGTGCCCATGGAAATACTGAGTCACAACTGGCAGCACCACAGCTAACAGTTTGGATCAAGAATCTGGGATCAGAAGCCCATCACAACTGCAGCCCCCTCTCAATAACCATTAAGAAGTGAACGGACAGAATTATGAACTCTATCCCAATTGCCTCTTGCTATCAAAAAATAAAATAAAATTTAGAAAAACAACCAAAACCCCCTACCAAACTAGACAAAAAGAAATTATTCTATACCCACAGCCTTTCTTGCCAGCAGAAAATAGCCAAAAACACCAGGAAGAAATATTTCTTTTAAATTATCTCTTCAAAATGTCACTCTAGGGGTATCTTCTTGCTGGAAACAGATTTTCTTCCAGAACATAGACAATGTATGTTTTTTTTTGTTTACTGTGTTACAACTCTCCAATCTATGCAAGCTAAGAAGCATGCTCCAGATGTGGGTGGCAAAGTAAACTGAATTGCAATTGGCCACATCCAGAATATTTTTTGGTTCTACTCATCTTATGTTTCTATGAATTTAATATGTTATATTGGAGTTAAACTATCTTTCACATAACGTACTGCTCACAGGTGATCACTTGATGCATGTATATGTATTTGTGGGTAAGACTGAAGTTGTCCACTGGAGTTCAGTTCAGTCCAGTCACACAGTTGTGTCTGACTCTTTGCGACCCCATGAACCGCAGCATGCTAGGCCTCCCTGTCCATCACCAACTCCTGGAGTCCACCCAAACCCATCTCCATTGAGTTGATGCCATCCAACCACCTTATCCTCTGTCGTCCCCTTCTCCTCCTGCCTTCAATCTTTCCAAGCATCAGGGTCTTTTCCAGTGAGTCAGCTCTTTGCATTAGGTGGCCAAGTATTGGAGTTTCAGCCTCAACCTTGGTCCTTCCAATGGACTGGTTAGATTTCCTTGCAGTCCAAGGGACTCTCAAGAGTCTTCTCCAACACCACAATTCAAAAGCATCAATTCTTTGGCACTCAGCTTTCTTTATAGTCCAACTCTCACATCCATACATGACCACTGGAAAAACCATAGCCTTGACTAGACGGACCTTTGTTGGCAAAGTAATGTCTCTGCTTTTTAATATGCTATCTAGGTTGGTCATAACTTTCCTTCCAAGGAGTAAGCATCTTTTAATTTCATGCTGCAATCACCATCTGCAGTGATTTTGGAGCCCCAAAAAATAAAGTCTGACACTGTTTCCCCATCTATTTCCCATGAAGTGATGGGACTAGATGCCATGATCTTCGTTTTCTGAATGTTGAGCTTTAAGCCAACTTTTTCACTCTCCTCTTTCACTTTCATCAAGAGGCTGTTCAGTTCTTCACTTTCTGCCATAAGGGTGGTGTCATCTGCGTATCTGAGGTTACTGATATTTCTCCTGGCAATCTTGATTCCAGCTTGTGCTTCCTCCAGCCCAGTGTTTCTCATGTTGTACTCTGCATATAATTTAAATAAGCAGCGTGACAATATACAGCCTTGACGTACTCCTTTTCCTATTTGCAACCAGTCTGTTGTTCCACGTCCAGTTCTAACTACCGCTTCCTGACCTGCATACAGGTTTCTCAAAAGGCAGATCAGGTGGTCTGGTATGCCCATCTCTTTCAGAATTTTCCACAGTTTATTTTGATCCACACAGTCAAAGGCTTTGGCATAGTCAATAAAGCAGAAATAGATGTTACAAGCCACCGGAATTATACTTAGTATGATGTCCTATGTGAGATCCTATATAGTTTCATTCCAATGGAGGCTATAACTAATGATTAACTATGTAATGTGTGTATCATTGAATGTCCCCATAGCACACATGAAGAGGAAAAGTAGATAAATTCTCATTGGAAAGAATACTCTCATTTGATTTTTTGCAACATTTACTTTAATGAGATGTTGTTGTTGTTCAGTTGCCAAGTCATGTCCAAGTCTTTGTGACCCCATGGACTGTGGCATGCCAGGCTTCCATGTCCCTCACTATCTCCCAGAGTTTGCCCAAGTTCATGTCTGTTGAATTAGTGATACCATCCAACCATCTCATTCTCTGTCGCCCTCTTCTCCTTCTGCCTTCAATCTTTCCCTTCACTATAATGAGATACAGATCCCAACTCTGCTGTTTCTTTCCTTTCTACTTTGCCATAATTTTCTAATTAAAGTATAGTTGCTTTTTTATAGCTTCCATTATTTTTTCAAAATATAGTTACTTCTTTTCCAGTTCACAAGAAATCATAGAGCAAAAAATGTGTGCTCAGAGAAAAATGGAAAATACACTGTGACTTTTGCAACACCCTCAGCTTCATTTATCTATAGGATGGCTCGTGATAGCTTTGTGTGAGCTTTTGAAAGTTCAGCCAAGCCAGCTGCAGTGATCAGCACGGAGACAATAGCTCCCACACACGGGGCTACATGGATTAAAGAACCCGATCCATCAGTAAATCTGCCAGATGGCAGTGGAAGAAAGCTTGTAACTCTCTCACTTTCATTTCAACAGCAGCAAACAATGTTCCATGTTTAAAATAAACTCTTCCAGATGAGCTAAAGATAAACTCTGAGGTGGGTGGACTTGAGCTTGCTAGGCTGCAGCTCTGAAGTGTTTGATTACATTAACACAAAATCCCTGGATAGAACCTGCTTCTGTCAACAGAATGCTTAGACTCGAACACCTACTACACCAAGCCATTTCCTGTGCTTTCATGCGTTGGTGGCAGAAAGTCACTTGGCTTTTTTCACTGAACTAATAATGATTGTGTGTGTGTGTATATATATGTGTGTGTGTGTGTGTGTATACACATATATCCCTGTTGAACATTTCCTCAAAGCATGTATACAACTCCTAGATATACCTAAAATGGCAACACTGTGTGTAGGTCTGCACAGATAAAACTGTTTTGAATATATTTACAACTGAAACTTCTATTTAGTCACTCATTACTGCTCCCTCAGTAGCAAAAAAGATGCCATTAGGATTTAGTCTTTCTGCTGATGACTGCATAACTATTCGATCTATGGGCTATACAAAAAACAAAAACAGGAAGAAAAACAAAAGTACAAGTATTTTTTTAAGTTAGAATTTACAAAGGAAGCTTGAAAACAGATTTTAAGACCTGCAGCTTAAGACAGATCAAGCTGTGATGCATCATGCGCGACATGGCAACTTCTGAAGATACAATGACATAGTGAAAAGTAATTCTATTAAAAGTGTTCAAGAATTTATTGGTTTAACGCAATCTGTAGGAGCTTTAAATGAGAGAAGCAAACAGTTAATGATGAAAATACGTCTTCAGTTCAATCGCTCAGTCATGTCCGACTCTTTGTGATCCCATGAACTGCAGCACGCCAGGCCTTCCTGTCCATCACCAACTCCGGGAGTCCACCCAAATCCATGTCCATTGAGTCGGTGATGCCATCCAACCATCTCATCCTCTGTCCTCCCCTTCTCCTCCTGCCCTCAATCTTTCCCAGCATCAGGGTCTTTTCAAATGAGTCAACTCTTTGTATCAGGTGGCCAAAGTATTGTAGTTTCAGCTTCGAAATCAGTCCTACCAATGAACACTCAGGACTGAGGCTACAAAAAACATTTAGGACCAAATATATCAAATAAATATATTGGGACATTAAACAATAAAAAATATTCCCAAATTTAGATTAGAAGGCTTTGGGAAAATGTGATACAGATATGTTCATAACCAGTTCCTCCAAACTGAAATTTTTCTTATATGTCAGTGATAGCTCTATTTTATACAACAGAAGCCTTCTTATTTGAACTTGGTGGGTCACATGAAAACTCAATTAAAGAAGAAAATTGTAAAAATGAATAATATGCACTGCAACATTATTGTTTGAAGTAAAAACGTTTAACATATTCATTAATTTCCCAACTTCTGATATAAAGCTAAAGGTTTGTCTTCACCATTTTTCTGAGTATGAGCTTACTTCAAATTCTATCTTCTAATATTCACATAAATAGGGTAGTCTATGATTTCCAGCTTTTGTGTCTCTAGAATGGAGTGAAAGTTTAAAGCCACTTGCAAAGACTGAATATGGACAACTTTTAGATTTTTGTAATATTTAAGTATTTGACATTTGTTTTGAGACTTTATCTGACAATAAGTTTCTATTGATTCATCTTCATTTAGCTTTTACAAAGCACTCAGCTTTGTTTTCATAAAATTTCATTTTCTCTTTGTATTTATATTTCATCAGTTTGCATCATGATTAATAACTTCTAGTGTGATTAATAAGAGGCATAGTTAACATACACGTGTAGGTTTGGTTTGGTTTCCTTTGTTGCCTCCTAGGTACCCCGAACCTTAGAATAATGCCTGACACATTCTGGGTGTTCAATAAATATTTATTAAACAAGTAAATGAATAGTACAGAACTTACCCTTCCTAAATGAATCACAGAACAGGTGAGGGCAGAAGTTCCAGTGATATGCTAGAGGGAACCTGCCAACCTAGTGCATCCCCAGCTGTGGGCATCAGTCACCATGTTCTACAAAAAGAACAGAGAACTGGTTGTTATAGCCAGTCTGTTAGAGATGATCGCTGGCTAAGAGTGTTTCTACTGTACTTTGATTAAACATCTAGCGTAGCAAAAACTCTCTCTTTGTGTAACACTGAGCGCTCCCTCTAACTTTCCTTTAGGAATATTCTCTATTCCTCTATGTTAACCTGTAACTAACTTAACTCCCTGCTGTCCAGAGAAGGTTTGGGAAACATGTGAAGCTCCTTCTGTGGGGCCAAGCTCCTGAAGAGTGATTAGGAACATGTCTTCACTGCAGTGTCTCTTAGCACATTTGGAATCAATTAAATATTTAAATACAGGTTCTCTTAGATCTCAGGCCAGGCCCAGCAGGTTTGTGAGAGAGGGAGCTGAAGGCAGATAACTGCTATTCTTCACTCCAGAATCTGGAGCTGCAGAGAGATTTGAAAAATACACTCTCTCCACTTCCTGGGTCTGCAAGCAAACAATCAAATGAGATGAGAATGATTAAGAGAAACAACATGAGCCTTACTAAGAAAATAGGAGTAACAGTGTACTTGAGAGCTGCTGCCTTACACCGTGTCTTAAAAACAAATAGAATATATTCGGATGCTGCATAAGTACAACAGTATGGCCTGAGTGATCCAAGAATGTTTTTATATTTTTTAAGGATTGTCAAAAAAAGAATATGTAGCAGAAAAATAATATATACCTATGGCTTAATAACCTTCAGTATTTACAATCTAGCCTTCTATAAAAATTGCTTTAAATTATGTTTTAAAATTATTTATGTTGACTGTGCTTAGTCTTTGTTGCAGCTTGGTCTTCTCTAGTTGCTGTGTGTGGGCTGAGTTGTGGTATGTGGGCTCTTAATTCCCCAAGCAAGGATCAAACCCAGGACCCCTGCATTGGGAGTGTGGAATCTTATCCATTGGACCAGAGATGTATCCGATCTAGCCTTTAAAAAAAAAGTTTGCTGACTCTTGATTTAGACTTTTTTTTCCCCCATTATGTGTACTCAGCTAATTACTATTAACAGTATGGGGACGACAGAGGATGGGATGGTTGGATGGTATCGCCGACTTGATGGACATGAGTTTGAACAAGCTCCAGGAGTTGGTGATGAACAAGGAAGCCTGGAGTGCTGCAGTCCATGGGGTCACAAAGAGTCAGACCCAACTGAGCGACTGAACTGAACTGATTAACAGTACAGTGTTAAGATACGTTGGGAAAAGGAAATGAACATGTGGCAGGCATTTTGTTAAACTCTTTACTCTGTTGGTTTCTTCACTGAACAATCCTCCAAAATAGGCATTCATGTCTCAATGACAGAGCCAAGAAAACAGAAGCTCAGAGAGGTTAAGTAACTTGGCAAGGTCACAGAGTTGTTCATTAAACCCAGTGTGGTGGTGTATTTAACTACTGGGGTCACTGTCCTAATTAAATACTACTCAGAATCCCACTATATAAAATAGTTACTCTGAGCAAACTTGAGGCAGAAGACCCAGACGTCTCACCATTTCAGAATAACCTGTTTGAAATAGACACCAACATTTCAAAAGATTAAGTCAATAACCAATGGGTTTCCAAATCAATTATTCCATTGTATGGCATGTTACATGCTTATCTCAACAATAGTTTGCTAAGGGTAAAAGTATCACAGTAACAAAACTGCCTTTTTCTTATTTCCTTATCCAGTGAAATAGAGGTAAGTCAGCAGAAAGGGGAAAGGAAAGCAAAAGGTTTAAATAATCTTCAAAATCTAACTAGTTCTACTATAGTGATTAGTGTTTGAGTCCACTGAATACCAAGTGGGAAGGACATCTTCCAAATGGCAGCTCATTTGACCTGAAGAGTTGGTGTTTCCAGACAAGTTTCTAGTTTTCCATGATAAGTTAATATATCCAGTTTTATTATGGTGCCACAAACAAGAACTCTGAAAGGCTCAACTCTTACAAAAAAGTCCCAAATCCCCTGAAAAGCATCGGGTATCAAAATACAGCCAGAAAAGATGGTATTAAATGGAAAAAAAAAAGAGGTTCCTTTTCAATGAAGTCAAGGTGTAGGACAGATTTATTAGCTTCCATTTTTCCAGGTTGCATTGTGATGTATTTCCTGCCTGTATTTCTAAATTCAGCAGGTCTTTTTTGGATTATTTTTTTAAAATACATTTCAAAGAACATGATGCAGCTATAATGACTACACCTGCAAAGACATACCTGTGATGATACAAACACTCAGTGCTTCTCATATTCACAACCCAGTGCCCTAAGAGGAAACAGATCTTCTATACCATCTGCCAAGATGCTGCCTTGCTTAAAAAGAACTGATACTGGTAACCAGATATTATAGTCAGGACTGCTCCTGGTCAAAATGGTCATTAAATTCTGTGTAATTCAGTCTATTCTTTACTGTCATAATTCACTTTTCCAATATTATGAGGTTAAAACAAATAGTTAAAATTATTTTTGATGCCTATAATATTCCTACTTAATTTTAATACTTATTTATTCATACATAATTCATTATTCGATGTGTACTGTGTATCAGGTACAATACTTGGTTCTTGAGGAAATAAATCTAGTAAGAATATATTTCCTTGGATAATTCCTATCCCAATTGCCTAATTGGAGCTATGAACAAATAATTAGTGTACTAAATTGCTCGTTAAATTTCAAGTACTCAATAAGCTCGTGTGTCTAGAGTCTGTCATATTGGACAGTGCAGACAGAATTATTTCTGTCACTACAGGAAATTCTACTGGACAGCACTGAGTGAGGAGTACAAGGTAAGCCTGTGGCCAGTTCAGGGAGAGTCTCAAAAGTATATTAAAAAGTTTAACTGGAAATTGCTTATAATCTACTAAATTACACAAACTTGTCTCAGGAAAAGCCTTTGAGAACTCCATTCTCAAAGCATTGCTATAATCTGGTTTACCCATGCAGCTTCTATATTTGAATAATACTTCAAATTTTAGAAATAATACTTCAAATTTTAATATTTTAGAAATATTACTTCTTAAGGCAGTGTGAAAATGTGTGGGAAGAAAATACACTGGGCATACCATTGGTAGAGGCTAATGATATGATAAAGGACTAAATTCAGTGAGGCTTCTAAAGAAACACACAATTAAGAATCTGTATCAATAAATTTATTCCAAGTAAGAATTGTGCATTCACACCAGGCATATTATTTCTCCACAAAAGCCAGTATCATCATTAAAATATTTAGCACTAAATATACCATAAAACTCACAGGTATGTGAAAAACTTCTCAAGGTATCTATTTCAAGTCATTAAATTCTTTAATATTTATAATCCATGCATAAACATATCACTCATAATTATTGATATGCTTATTATATATATTTAAAACATCTTTTGGGAAAATTTTATGCTCTCCAAATAATAACTTCTTAGTAACTTAAAAATACCTCTATGAACCTCTTAGCAGTACTATTGTAAAACCAAAATTGTATTTTCAAGCAGCAAGGATCCAAGACACACCATTCCTGATTAAAGAGAGGGCTGACATCCGGTTTTCCAAACAGCTCTCGCCCATTCCTTGTCCCTATTTTAATATGCCAACCATTACTTCACTGATATCCCAAAGTTTTCTCGCCACAGACTCATCCATAGCTTTGGGCAACAGTTCTTCCTCTTTACAGTCCCCAAAGTACTTGCCTGAAACACCTTCCACCTCAGGGGAAGAGGCCAAATACACTGCAGTCTGGGCCCCCTCTTCTGGAGTTTTGAAGAAAGCCCATGACACTAAATTGAAAAGTGGTCTGACTAACAGTGGGATGTGTATGTGCCTCCCGAGGTTAGTCCGCACTACGCCAGGGTGTAACACATTCACAGTGACGCTGGTGCCTTCCAAGCGGCGGGCGAGTTCTCTGGTAAAAAGAATGTTCGCCAGTTTGCTCCGACTGTAACAGAAGCTTTTATTATAGCTCTGTTCACTGTTCAAGTCTTCAAAGTTGATGTCTCCGTATTTGTAAAGTTTAGAGGAAACGACCACAATTCTGCTGGGAGCTGAACTTTTGAGGAGTCCCAGGAGAAGGTTGGTGAGAAGGAAGTGGCCCAGATGGTTCACGCCAAACTGCATCTCAAATCCATCTTCAGTCTTCATATAAGGGCACTGGAAGACCCCGGCGTTATTGATCAAAACATCCAATCTAGGCTCTTCCTTCAAAGGGCAAAAAGAGAATGGCAGAATTAGGAACACAGGCCTTAAACATGCCTAAAACAAAATAAATAAAAAAAAATTCCCACAAACTACTAAAATTCTAAAAAATGCCTCTATGAATTTTTAACAACTGAGAGAAAAAAAGACGATGACAACGTGAATGCGTACGAGGCACCTGACTTGTGCTTTTCATGTTATCATCATCTACTCTTAACAACTCTATAAGCAAACTGAAGCACTAAAGTGAGGTGATCTATCCAGTATCACAGGGTTCCTCAGTGGCAAACAAAAATCTGAAGGTGAGATTGACACCAATGGCCCTATTCTTAATTGGTACGCTAGACTGATTTTCTAATTGAGATTTTTAAACCAAAGCGAGACAATCAATGTGAGCTCGAGAGTGGACCTACGGCAGAAGACAGGCCAGCACTGTCCACTCCCAGGGGTAAGTCAGGATTGCTTTACTCTGGTTTTCTAAAGGTAAAAGGCACCATGCAGATGGAGCAACTTCAGGTTGTTTCCTTACAACTGGGCCAAGCAATAGAGAGCATCAGGGATACAAATTAAGACTGGAGAGAACATCATGAATAAATCAAAGAAACACTAAGACAAAAATTATAGTTATACAAGTATACAAATATCAGAAACACCACCATGAATCAGATATACCAAGTCTCACAATAACAGCAAAGGAGACTAACAGGAGGTAGGCCCAACAAGCACCTTTGACCTCTATTACGATTTTAGAATTCACAGTTTTTTTTTCCTATATGAAAAGCTTTCAAGCTTCAAAGGGCCCCCAGCTTAGGAGATCTATACAGTTAGAGTTCTACAGTTTGATCATATCCTTCTGCATCCCTCCAGATTAAAGTCCTAAAATTTAGACTGTCCTAAAAGGGAAGTCTTTTAATTCCTTACTTAATGTAAGGTGGTTTTCCCTCATCCCTTCCTGGTTCCTCTGTCTCTTTCGATAGGCAGAGGCAAAAAAAAAAAAAAAAAAAGAAATGTACAACATGTTCCAGGTGTAAAGACACAGTGATGACCCACAATTATATAAATCCGAGGTCAAATTTCAAATATTACTGGTCATTTTGCCAAACATAAGTGAAAAGAAAAATGTGTTAAATTTCACAACTGTTATCAGAGCCTACCTGTCAGAGGATTAACTATTTCTCATTCTGTCTGTCTCAGCACCTTTTGCTTTTCCAATAGTCGACTTCAAAAAGAAGGCAAAAGTTCACCCGTGGGGGAAAGAAAGGAGTGTTCTTTTCAGTAATCCTTTGGAAGAGTTTCCTGTATTAATCATTTCTGAGCCATCATTCTTTGCTGGGCTTGTGTATTTTAAGACTTTATCATTTACTGTTTTTTAAGTTCTAGAAGATAAATGAGATAAATACCAAGAATACCAACTTGTGGGAAATTTACACTTCCTTTTTTTGAATTCTGATTACAGTCACTGAACTACTGAACTTCAGAGCCAGAAAGGAACTTAATACATATTTAGCAGGAAGGACAACAACTTTGTTATCTGTTTATCTCCTTAACTTTTAACTGGTTCTGTCAAGTGCCTTTACTTTTCAAAGTAATAAAAAACCATAGTATCAAGGAATAAGTATACACTGCTGTTATCTGTTTATCTCCTTAACTTTTAACTGGTTCTGTCAAGTGCCTTTACTTTTCAAAGTAATAAAAAACCATAGATTCAAGGAATAAGTATACACTGCTACATCTTTAATGAATAGGAAGGTCCACTTTTGATCCTTCCAACATCTCTTATGAACTATTACTTCTTATTTTCTAAACCTGTTTTACTTGATAATGAAATACTAGTCCTAAAAACAAAATGAAACAAACCTCTTTAGATCTGTAACAGCTTCCCAACTGTGCATTAAGGAACCCTAAGAGTCACAAGGAACTCTCAGGATGATCTGGAGTGTTTTAAATTTCAAGGCAAACAAAACAATATGTTGCTCAACATCTCAAAAACTACAGTCTCCAAGTGGCGCACAGCTTCAACATTTTATATTGAATATATTCAATATAATATATTCTATATTCTTTCTGAAGATATCCTATCTTTGCAAAGATGAGTGTTTAGCAGTTGTTGTAAGAAATGCAAGTACGATGTTAAAAATCAGCAGAGAACAGAAATGAGGGTGGCAAAGTCCAATATGATTCCAACAAGCTGGTACAGTGAACAGATGCACATTTCCCAATAGTATACTGATGGTTATGATAATTATGGTTATTAAAAAATGAAATATCTTTTCTTTCAGCTATGTGTATTTTTTTTCCAAATAGCTATTGTTACAGAAATAATTAATAGGTTGTTTGGACCTAGTCACTTAATGAATAAACTAGGTATTTGTTTTGACTCAAGGGCATCATGAAAAAATTAGAACTCTATGGAGCTTCTGTTCTAGACCCAGGAGACTTCTTTTCATATGGGCTCTTTTTTTTTTTAATGCCAGCTAATTCTAGACATCACTCTTCTGAAGACCTCTGGCAAGTCACCTCTGCAGGAAACCCTTCTATCACAAATTCAGCAGAGGACATTCATTTCAGTGTAATATTTACTATTTAAACAAAGAAATCCTCTACCACACTGGCACACAGCAGAAGTACAGGGGTTAAAAGCAAGGGCTTTAGAGAGATCCTGGGCCAATTACTTAGCCTACCTATGCCTTAGTAGCCTTACGATGCAAAATGGGGATGGTAATGCCTACTTCACAGGTTACAGTGAGGACCAGATGACAATAGCAGCCAAAGTCACTTTAATTTCATTAAAAATTAGAAGCATATATATATATATATATCTGAAATGCTTAGAACAGCTCCTGGCACACAGGCATTTTCAATAAATACTAGGTATGATATTTTCATTTCTGTCCCTATTTAGAGCACATGACCACTGGCGTTCCAAGCTCCAGTCTATTTGGAAATTAGGCCAGAGTCCCCGCTAAGGATACTACTCAAGAATTCACTGGTGGCAGAGAGCAACTTCCTACTCCAGCAGGGAAAAATTAAAATAAAAAAAAAGACTTGCTTCAAGGTCTCTGGCGAGCAACCTCCCCNTCATTTCTGTCCCTATTTAGAGCACATGACCACTGGCGTTCCAAGCTCCAGTCTATTTGGAAATTAGGCCAGAGTCCCCGCTAAGGATACTACTCAAGAATTCACTGGTGGCAGAGAGCAACTTCCTACTCCAGCAGGGAAAAATTAAAATAAAAAAAAAGACTTGCTTCAAGGTCTCTGGCGAGCAACCTCCCCTATCTGCTCTCAGGCTCTTTGAGAGATGGCTTAGTGCAGAAGAGTCACTTGGGACACAGGAAAAAAAAAACAACAACAGAGAACTGGCGTGTCTCCTCCTGGGCTGTCCTCACATGGCAAGAGGAAATGTTCAGAAATTCGCTTATTTTCCTCTTGGGTCCACTTTTATTTCCCCAACATTTCTGGAAGACAGAAGACTGCCCTACCAATTTTTCCAGCCTTCAATTCCCCAGCCGCCTCCATCACTCGATCATTTCTACTCCTGGCCTCGGTCATTCCCAAGGTCACACCCCCTCGGCTGTGGGCGGTCCTTTCCTCGTTCAACCCACGGCCCTCCAGGCCCCGCCCTGTCCGCCGAGACCCCCCACAATGGCCGGTCGCGGATGTTCAGCAGGTGCCCCGAGCCCCACACCTGCAGCATCTCCTGACAGAAGGAGCGCACGGAGCTCAGCGAGGCGAGGTCCAACTCCTTGACGACGAGCTCGCCGGCACCGCCGGAGTTGGGCCCCGAGTCGGGGCCTCCAGTCGGGCAGACCTCGCGGCGGAGCTGACCCGCCGCCTCCTCGGCGCGCTCGCGGTCCCGGCAGCCCATGATCACTCGAGCCCCCAGGCGCAGCAGCTCGGCCGCTGTGGCGCGGCCCAGGCCGCTGTTCGCCCCCGTGATCAGCACGGTCTTCCCGCGCATGAGGCCGGAGTCCCCGCCTTGGTGCAGCCGCTGGACGCTGGACCCCACAAACCGCCGGGCGGCTAGCCACAGGATCCCACCTAGCGCGGCCAGTAACGCTGCCGCGGTAGCCACTGCCATAGCCGCCGGGGCCGAGGGCCCACCGGCCCTTGCGCGCGACTTCCGGGGTCGCGGCTTGCCAGGTCCAAAGCCGGCCACCTGTCCGCAAAGGACACTGGGCACGCGGCTCGTCGTCTCCTGAAGGCGGCGTGGGGCATGCTGGGACTTGTAGTCTCCTTTCCGAGGGCACCTGATTGGCTAAGAGAGTCCGGCGTTTGCGGTGCCTCGGTGGAATGGGCTCCCGTCGCTAGAGGAGGGTGACCGCAGGTCCTTAGATTTTCAGGCTCCTGAGGTAACTGCCCACGGAAATCTCAGAGTGGTGGTGGCCTTGCCTGTGGGAATGCCTAATGACTACTTTGAAATTACGAATCTCTTTATAGGCTGCTTTACAAATCCCACAATTCAGGGCTAGTTTACTGTGTTTTCCGTTTAGATCACCTGGGACTTATTAACCCTCAGTTCAGTTTACCTTCATTCTCTGGAGGATGGTCCCTGTGGAACTGAAGTCTGAGGAAACGCTCCCCCCCCATACCCCCCACCCTCCAATAGCTGATGCTAAGAACTTAAACAGCATGAATCAGTTAGAAACAGAATAGATCTGCGGTTCTCAGACTTCGGCGTTGCATCGGAATCACCCGCAGGACACGTAAAAACAGAAATTTCAGGGTCCAGGCACTAGCGTTTCGAATTCATTAGAAGCCAAGATGGAACCTGAGACTTTGCATTTCTAACAGGTTCCCAGGTGATTCTGATGCAGCTGATCTGGGGACCACGATCTGGGAACGGAAGACTACTGTAGCATTGATCACTGTATAAAAAATCATCCTCAGATGGTCTAATGGGACACTGTGAGAGATACACTGTGGAAAGCTTGGACTTACTGTACATATAGACTTACAAACAGGCTCATCACAAGTGTCTTCTTTCCTGTTTGCAGAGGATATTAAATGTAACAAGGAAGTGAAAGTTTTTTTTACATTGTAAAATGCTTCAGAAATGAGGGAGGTGGGGGTGGCTATTGCCACAGAGATACTTTAAGCTGGAAACTTCAAACTTTACTCACCCATCTAGTGTGTGACAGGCCCAGTGCCCTGTGAGAGTCACAAGGAAATAGGGTACTATTTGTGCCCTCAGGGTGCCTACTGTCTGGTACAGAGACCTCCCTGCCTGCTTCCATTCTAGAATCTTCAGGACAAAAGAAGAGACACACAACTTTTATAATTTGAACTACACTCCACAGATGATTTTGATAATCCCTCCTCCACTTCCTTATATTTGGGAAGAATATAAAATGCAACCAAAAGCATTATATTAATACAAAGAGCAAACGGGTAGGATGCCACAAGGTAGTTTCTTACGAGTGCTGAGAATGGAGCTCAGAGATGGGACGAGCACCGGAACAACAGTCTTGAAAGGGAAGCCTTTATTCCACCCTACCTGTAACTTGAAGCTGCCTCTCCAACTCACTGAGCCAGGAGCACATGTTTCCTCTCTCTCTTCCCTTCTCTCCTTCCACACCTTCCCATCCTTCAAAGCCCACCTTCATTTCCTGACAACTTCCAGCCCATATAGATCTCTGCTTCAACCGCATGTGTGATCCTCAGTTGGCACTGAAGACTTAACCCTCTGGTGTTGGGTATTTGAACTTGTACATTTGATTTCTTCTAAGGGATTGTTAAATAGGATGGGATGGGATAATATCTGAGTCTGTCTTGTGGCCTTATTATTGGGGAATACATAGAAAACAGTAGGTACTCAGAAAGCATAATGACATGATATTATTTTAGACTGGCTTACATCCAGTTAGGAAGCAGATCAAAAAGTCTGTGTCAGCAGCGGTCTGGTTTACTAGAACTAGGGATGGAATATGTGGGTGGGGTAGAGAAGAAATGGAGTAGAAGGAGCAAGAGAGGGTATGAGGAAGAGAAATAGCATATAGCTTTTTAAGTGAAATCTGAATTTGAATCTTAGTCCTACCATTTATTACCTGCACATCCCTGGTCAAACTATTTAATCTTTTTGAGTGTTAGGTTCTTCATTGATTTAAAAAAAAAAAAAAGGAAGGTAATAATGTCATGAAGTTTGCTTCGATGAAAAATAAAGTAACCTTTGAAAATAACTAGCTCATTGTTTCTAACATTGTAGTAGATTATGATTACTAACCAATCAATGCTTTTTTTTGTAAATAAAAATCACAACAGAATGACAACAATGAAGCTAGGAAACTACACTTACTGTCACATTTTGAAGTGGTAGCCAAGACTTCTTTCCTCATACAAACATTCGACCTACCTGCCAGAACCAAAGCCAGAGACTTCAAATATGAAGCCATGTAGTCCAAAGGCAATGAACCCACCAAATAAGCTTCAAAGATTCTAGGATGCTCTGTCTGGAACTTATCTTGGATGAAAGTAACTTGTATGAATAACTAGCTTCTTTATTTCTGAATGAGCAATATCAAAATTGGTATACTCAGGCAGGAAGAGTGGTATTTTCATTTTTGCATTGTAGAAAGGCAGAAACCACAGACTAAAAAGCTCCAGTTTTCAAGAGTGTACTTAACCCCTCTCTTTCCATTTGTGAAGACCCACTCTTCTATAACAATGATGGGTAATGATTCATTCTAGCTACCAACATCCAAAAATGAGCAATGCTATGTAAAACTAAGTAGGCTTCTGACATAGCCCTTTTGCAAGTTCTAAACTTACTCTAAAGAGTCATCACTATGACTTATACACAGAGGTAGATGCAATGTTATCAATAGCATTGACAGCTTGAATGAAAGTAGCTTAAAGGTAACTTGAGAGTTCAAAATGTTTTTAAAAACTCAAGAGAAAACCTTTCCAAATGAATAAAATTGTGAAATACCTAATTACCCTAGGGATCCACGGGTGTTTCCATAATACCAGACTCGATGCTTTATTTCTCCTCCCCATCCCTAATTGTTCACTTTTGACTAATTCCATAAGGTACATGAGCCGTGGTGGTGCCATATTTCTGCGCCCCTTCAGTGTGGAACATATGATCATCAAAGAAGAGATGGGGCCTTATCTTTGCCAAAATGGGACCTTTGGGGGCTCCAGCAAGGAAAAGAGCTTCGTCTATCTCTAGACCCCAGCGGCGAAGGGTTTTCAGCACGCGGGCGCCTGAACTGGCTGCACTCCTGGCTGTAACCAGGTAGGTCCGGATAGGGCAACATAACCGTTCGTCTTTGGCATAAAACTTCTTTTGCAGTCTGCCTAAATCTTCCATAAAGCCTTTCAAGGGACCCTGCAAAAGGAACATATGTCACAGCTGTCATCCAGGGAGCAAAAGGAAGTGAATGCTAAAAAAGCAGATATTTATAAGAAACTTGTAATACTGCATGAAGCATGCAGTATAGACCAGTAATACAATGCTGAAACTCTTTCGTTTATTGTGATTATATTTCCTTGTATGGAACCATCCTTGCATTCTTAGAATACAAAATAGGATGGCCATATAATTTATCATTTGAACACACACATTTTAAGAGTGAAAGAAGCTTCTGTAAAAAGTTGAACCAGGGCAACAGACATAAACTATACATGGGAAAATTAGGTTACTCTAAAGTTTAGCTTAGAACTGAACCAAAAATACTGCTTTTAAAATTTATTTATTTTTGTTAGAATTGTACATTTTAATATTTATATAAAGTGTACTTTTCTATCTTGTTCAATTTCTTCAGGGTTTTAATCCAATCTTGTCTATATTTACTGTACTTTATATATACCCTACTTCACATTTACTTTTATCTTCAACCTTTCTGAACACTTACTTTTAGCTGTATCTCTGGCACAGGACAGAGAATTGGATTTTGCTATGTGAAACAATCATAAAGTCTTAATTTTTAAAACAAAACTTGAGTTTATAGTATAGGTGAAATTAAAATGTATGACAGTATCACAAAACATGGGAGGGAGGAATTAAGAGTATACTATTGTAAGATTCCTCCATTATACATGATGTAGCATAATATTATTTGAAAGTAGTCTGTTATTAATTAAGGTTGTATATTATATATCTGATGCTAACTACTATAAAATCTAACATGAGTGATGATTGATGGTTATGTAATTTTAGGAATCTAAAAACATACAGTATATACAACAAGTGATAAGTCACTTCAGTCGTATCTGACTCTTTGTGACCCCATGGACCACAGCCCTCCAGGTACCCTGTCTGTGGGATTCTCCAGGCAAGAATACTGGCATGGGCTGCCATTTCCTCCTTCAGGGGATTGTCCCAACCCAGGGATTGAACCTGTGTCTCTTATATATCCTGCATTGGCAGGCAGATTCTTTACCACTGGTGTCACCTGGGAAGCCCCCATGTACAATAAGTTAAAAAGCAAAAATAATAACAAGGAAAAAAATTAAAGTTAACTAAAGATGAAACAAATCAAAAAAATAGGAAGATGGTAGATTTTAATCCAAGGCTTCCCTGGTGGCTCAGATGGTAAAGAATTCACCTACAGTGCAGGAGACCCAGGTTTGATCCCTGAATCAGGAAGCTCCTCTGAAGAAGGAAATGGCAACCCACTCCAGTATTCTTGCTAGGGAAATCTCATGAACAGAGAGACTGGCAGGTTACAGTCCATGGGGTCTCAAAGAGTTGGACACGACTGAGTGACTTAACAACAGCAACAAATAAGTTTCTGCTAATTGAAGGACACCAAATAATATTTAAAGAATTAAAAACAAGCACAGACTGAGAGAAAATATGTGCAAAGAAATATATGATACAGGACTTGTACCCAGAATATATAAAGAACTCTCAGATCTCAATAATAAAATGAAAAACAACCCAATTCACATGAGCAAGAGATCTGAACAGAAAATTTTGCCAAAGAATACATATAATGACAAATAAGCACTTAATAAAATGTTCAGTATCATTTGTCTTTAGGGTAATGCAAATTAAAATCACAATGAGGTACTATCATGTAACCACAGAACAGCTTAAAACAAACAGATGAAAAACAACTGACATCACCAAATACTGGCAAGGATGCAGAGTAAAAGATCTCTCATGGAAATGCCAAGTGGTATGACCACTTTGGAAAATAGTTTCCTTAAAGTTAAACATAGGACTTCCCTAGTGGCTCAGAGGTTAAAGCGTCCGCCTCCAATGCGGGAGACCTGGGTTCGATCCCTGGGTCGGGAAGATCCCCTGGAGAACAAGGATGCAGAGTAAAAGATCTCTCATGGAAATGCCAAGTGGTATGACCACTTTGGAAAATAGTTTCCTTAAAGTTAAACATAGGACTTCCCTAGTGGCTCAGAGGTTAAAGCGTCCGCCTCCAATGCGGGAGACCTGGGTTCGATCCCTGGGTCGGGAAGATCCCCTGGAGAAGGAAATGGCGATCCACTCCAGTATTCTTGCCTGGAGAATCCCATGGACAGAGAAGCCTAGTAGGTTACAGTCCATGGGGTCGCAAAGAGTCGGACACGACTGAGCGACCTCACCTCACCTCACCTCAAAGTTAAACATAGATTTATCCTGTGACCTAGAAATCTTACTCCAAGGTATTTACCTATGAGAAATGAGATTTTATGTTACACAGAATCCTGTGTGAAAATGCTTAAAGTAGCTTTATTTATAAATGTCCCAAACTGGAAATGACCTAAATATTCTCCAGTAGGTAAATTGCTAAAAACATGTGGTTCATCCATAGAACAGGCTGCCTCTGCTGCTGCTAAGTTGCTTTAGTTGTGTCTGACTCTGTGCAACCCCATAAACAGCAGCCCACCAGGCTCCCCAGTCCCTGGGATTCTCCAGGCAAGAACATTGGAGTGGGTTGCCATTTCCTTCCCCAGTGCAAGAAAGTGAAAAGTGAAAGCGAAGTTGCACAGTCGTGTCCGACTCTTAGTGACCCTATGGACTACAGCCTACCGGGCTTCTCTGTCCCTGTGATTTTCCAGGCAAGAGTACTGGAGTGGGTTGCCATTGCCTTCTCCGTAGAACAGGCTAGTACTCAGCACAAAAAGGAATGCACTACTGATAGACGAATGACATGAATGAATCTTAAATGCACCATTTGAAGTAAAATAAGTCAAATTCAAAAGACTGCATCCTTTGGGGCTCCGTTTATATGATACCTGAAGAGGCAAAACATTAGGGACAGAAATCAGATTAGTGGTTGACAGATCCTAAAGAGAGGGAGTACAATGACTTACAAAGAAACACAAGTTAATATTGTTAGTATTTTGAGTTTGATCATGGTTTCGTGTCTGTACACGTATGTTTGCCAAAACTCTCAGAACCATGCACTAAAAATGATGAATTATACTATATATGAAGTACACTTCAACAACCCTGGTTAAAACACACACAGACACATACACACCCATGTGCGCATGTGCACACACACATACACGGAGATCACTATTCTAGAATGGTGAAATGAGACAGATATCAAATCGGGAGACAATGAGAGTGGATAAATTAATCCTGTCCAGCTGTCCCATTTGCTGGTGACCCTCAAATCTCCTCCATTTGAGACAATTGGACATTGTTATGACCAAACCACAAGCCCCACGGCCAACATAATTGAAAGTCATGGCTAGGAATCATACCTCATAACTTCTTTCCCATCAGTGGAAACATCTGGCAAAGTCTGGTCTTCATAGAAGAGCTACCCTTTCTATGTGAAAAGTAGCATATTTTTCCACCGTCAGAAGGACCATATTATGGAAACAAGTATGCTTAATAAAATTCATTGGGTATTTCTCCAATAACTAGTGTTGAGTTTCACAATTGTTTAATGGGAAAAATGATTTAAAATATGGAAAAAAGGAACTGATAAGTACAGAATCTAAAAGAAAGTTTGATTATTTCCCTGAGATGAGGAAAAATGGTGTTTTAAGATTATCTTGAAATAGTTATTTTCAGAATTTTTAAATGCTATCTTTTAGAGATCTTGTACATTTTCATAATATTTAAAGGCTAATATACAATTGGCTCTAAATTTTAGCAAAGGAGGCATATCAATTATAGCAAAGGGTATTCCTCTTATTGGTAACCTTTGTTAACACTGAACAACTTCTTGACATGAGCTCAAGACTTATAAACAAGTTATTTAGGAAGGGACTATGAAGTTAAACACACACATGAACACGTAGAATTTAAATATCACTTGAGCTGTAATGTGCGGTAAGTTAGTTAAACATTCAGCTTTCAACTAGTCTCTTCATAGTTTTATAAATGTAAGAAAACTAACAATATTTAAGAACATCTTAAGTTCAAGAAGAGCTGAGAAAAAGATGCCAATTAAAAAAAGGTCTTGGTAAGATTCACAGATTAAACCTGAATGATCTATTGTTTCCTATTCAGTTTGGAGAAAATTTTGATATTCAAATCTCCTTTGGTTCCAAAGTTGTAGGTTTTGTTTATCTTAGACCACAACTTTAACACTTCAATTCATGGATTGATTTCCCCAAATCTAAAATTTTAATTTCAGTTTGATTCATTGTTCATAGCTTGCACTTGTTTGAGGCTCATTATTTAACTGGATTCAAACTCTCAGTTTTGCAGATTTTTCTCAATCATGTTATGCCTTCATGGAGTTTGAGGTCATGGATGAGAGGTTCAACGAGTTTACTGACTGGCTGGAAATGATCTTACTATTTTGAGAACTTATTATGTAGAACTGGCTAATTGGTAAGCTATATTACCTCTCTTTACTTATAATATGGAGGAGATGAACTCTTTATCATGAGGAGAGGATAGAAATATTTCCAAAAGGATAAAAGAACACTAAAAAAAAAAAAAAAAGTTGGCAGCAGATGCTTTAAAATGAGGAGTTCATGAAAGAAAGAGAGAAAGTGACAAAGGATAAGAAGTGAGAAGTGCCTAAAAAATTTTATAAATCATCACAGTGAAGAAATAATTATATCTATATGTTAGAAAATAAGTAGATCAAAATTAAGTCGCTTTCACTGAACCTACCTGACCAAGAGGCTTATTGTCTGCTAGGGCTTCGTGTTGGAAGCATTTGTCCGGCCCATGATCCTTGGTACCATGTTCAGGCTCCTCGCAAAAGAGCACAGCGTCCCCATCAAAGACCACACGGAGCTGTGTGTCACAGTAAGCCATGTCCTTGGCGCTGTCATACATTGTTGCAGAGGCGATCCCTGGCAGACCATTGGAATTAATAAATAGTCTTAGGACCATGAGTTTTAGTATCTACTATTTAAAACAAAACAAAACAAAGAACAGTCCTCCCAGACCTTGAATTGCCTCTCTGGCTATTACCTGACAACTCAACTCCTCTTCACAACCACACATCTCAAACGAGCTGTCTTTGAGCTGCCTCTGTTGCTATAAGGGATGGGAGAGTGTAAAATCGGTATAGGACAATCACTGAAGATGTCCACCTCAAGGAAGGTCAAAGCTCTAAAAGATAAACTTAAGGGCTGCCACTTGTGGAAACATCTTAGCAGAAAATCCAGTGACAATGATGTAAACAATATAATCATTGAAGCCCAATGAAACACTAGTGAGACTTCTTTATTAATGAGAAAGAAAAAACCAAGGAATACCTTCTTGTATTGCTTCTAGTACTTTTTCAGAATCCGCAGAAACATACAAGTTGGTAAGATATGCCTTCAAATAGCCAATGGGGCTTTTTCCTCCAGTCAGACAGAAGCGGTCAATTAGTAATCCTATTATCAGGCAAGAGAGACTTTGTTATGGCAGAGACTAAAGACAGCATGCTTACTGGAAATGCTAATGAAAGCTGCTTTCACAATAACTGAGTGCCTAAAAAAAATTTTAGAATTTCGTTCAGAGTACCAATATTGAAAAATGTCTCAGCTATTTTATATAATAGTAGGTATGTCTGGTGCATGATAATTTATGAAGTATATCCAGATAGGCCATGCCAGTTTACTGTCAAAACGGCTGTTATGGCAGGCATTATTATCCTCATTATAGAAAAGGAGACTGAGACATAAATACTTGTTTAAGCCCACTAGAGAACATTGACTCTTGTCTAGGCTAGAGCAATGCACCTTTACTTCAGCTATAGCATCCTTACTTGATAAGAGGGCCAGTTGAGATGTGGCTCTATTTTTAAATACCATTTCTGTATTTTCTTAGTAACAATACAATGCAGTAGCCAGTAGTGATAGGATTTAAACTATTTCCCTAAAAATGAAGAACAAAAGGTCTGAAATTGTCTCTCTAGACTTGAAATTTTAAATGAGGTCATTATCAGACTAAAAATTAATAGACCTTTAAATGCCTTCTGAATCAACAACAGTTTTTTAAAAAACACTGGATACTGGTGAGAAGTCTGTAAAATAGGCACTTATATACACTATGGATGAAAGTATGAATTGGTACAGACTGTCTAGAACGTAATTTTATATTTAGTGATAAAAGTATTTTTAAATTTATTTGTTTTTAATTGAAGGATAACCGTTTTACCAAATTTAAATCTTATTTTTGCTTGGACATACCCATAAGACTGGTTATGTCACTTAGCAAATAGGCTAAAGGTCTCCACATAAGTCAGGTAAATTCATAAGAGGAAAAATGGGGACCTCCCTTTCTCTAACACACTGATGGAGATGTCACAAAGAGAATAGTGTCAAACAAATTTTCCCTGTAAAGGAATAAAGACAATTTTGCTGGCATAGGTATGAATTTGATGTATGGGGCAATCAGCCAGGGAGAGTCAGATGTTAAGAGTGGAAAGGAAAGGTAAAAACCTTAAAACCTTTAACATGCATCTGTGGTGAGCAAGAAGTCTGATCACACAGAGAAAGCCCTAGGTTGATGGCTCCTTGAAGTCAAGTTCAGAAGTGAAAAACATAAAACAGAGAAATATATTGCAGGACCTGGGATTAAGACTTTGAAATTCACACTTGACAAGTTAAATCCAGAGCTTTGGGCCCGACTCTGGGCTGAAGTTAAAAATGAACATGGGCTCTCTTGTTCTGACATAGGCAAATAAACATTCTCATGCAGAAGGGGGTGTCAGTATCAAAGAGGCTGCATTAGTTAGGCCACGGCGAGCAAAATAACATGGCTTCTCTCTTCCAGAGCAGCAAGCTGTTCCTCCGCCCGGTATTTATTTTACTTACCGTAGTGATTGACGCTGTTTATAAGCCGCACTCCCACTTGGGCATGGTTATTAGTCATCAGTACAATATCAAATAAGTCCTGCTCGTCAGGATACAGCTCGCGGAGTCTACAGTTGACATGCTGCAGCGCCTGTGGGTTACAAACACGCACGTGTGTGAGGAGGGCCAGGCAAAGTGGGCATCGGGGGTCTGGAGGGAACGGACGCCTTAGGTGTCCAATTCAAGCTCTGAAGACTCTTCTCTGAGAGACTGTGGTTCCTTTAAGGCAGGGTTATGCCATTCATTTCAGTATTTTCAGCCTCTCATACAAAGGACCTCAGCGAATGTTTACTCAAAGATGGGTGATGTTTTGGTTTACTAGAATTATTTCTGTGAGGTAGACATAGGATCAGGCAAACCCTTTTAGGGTTTGTCTATTTTTGTTTTTGATTCATAAAACCTGCCTTTTTTTGATCATCTGATGATTGTGTTTTACTGTGAAGCATATAGGCTGCTTCAAGAGTTCTCACGTTATCCTTGCACAGAGGCCATGTTAATGGTCTCTGGATTGTTCCAATGTTGGCACAAGTGCCGCCAAAGTGAGCATTTTGTCTATTTTTTAAATGTGAGTCTTTAGAATAGGTTTGTGGTTTCCTCCAATGATTCCACTATGCTCCATAACGACTTTCTACTTACAACTAGTGGAGGTGTCATTTGTTTCTGCCTGGTTATGATGTTATTGTATCATATTTGTATAAGCTGTATAGGGGATCAGGGCTAGAAGTGCTATGCATTTCAGTGTAAATTCCAAGATTACTTTCTCTGTTAAAATCTTGCCCCTACGTGCCAAGAACATCTTGACTTTTTTAACGTGCTGTGTTTGGGGCGGGAGAAGCTAATGTGATTTTCAGCTTATTTGAATGGGGTGTTTCATTTCTACTACTTGGAATTGTAAACTCATTATTGCTTCTGGTTATTGCTCCTTCTGTGGAGGGAATGATCGTTTCTGTTACAAATCTCAGGATTTGGGCTCAAAGTTCCAAATCTCGGGCTGCAGTCCCTCCCTCAACAGTGTTGAAGTTTCTTTGAAAATAAAAAGTGCCCCAGGGTCAACTTGCAAATGGCAAGAATGACAAGGGTGGACTAGGAATGATAAGGAAAACTGGATGAGATCCTGAGGGTTGGCATGGGTCCTTGCCTGCCTTCTAGAGTCCTGGAGGGCCAGAGACAGCTTTGTGGAGTACCTTGACAAAGCGGAAGGCCGGCCCCGGGGTCAAGACGACATTCTCGTTGGTAAGCTGATACTCCATGTATTTCTCCAGACCCTCTTCATCATAGATTTTCCTGCTGTCCATCATGTTGAAGAGTGCCCCGGATGACACAGCAACGGTGATGGCATGCTTGGGTTTGGGCTGCAGAGAGGGGCACCAACAGGAGGACAGTCACACAGATACAAAGGGGTCAGGAATAGAGCTCATGCCAGGGTAGGGTGGGAAGCAAATAGGTGGTCCTGGCTTGGAGGACTGGGATGCTGGAGACAGGCAAGAATGGGATCCTGGAGTCTACAGTGCAGAGGGGGAGGTTTAGGGAGGAGAAGCAGTGGCCTGCATGAGCTTCCCTGCACCACGGGGAGGAGCCAGGCCTCCGGGCTGGGCTGCGTGGGGGTAAACCCGGGTGCCCAGGGGAGGCGGGCCCTGCTCACCGGCCTGGGGCGCGAGCAGTTGGGTGTCTTCTCGTACAGTGTTCTCACAGACGCCCAGTAGGCCTCGTCCTCGTCCTCCTCTTCCTCTTGTTTCCTGGCCAGGTCGGACACACAGTCGTGGTCCATCTGAGAGGGGTAGAGCATCCTGCGCTGAGTATAGGGTTTCCATTCGGAGGGAGGCGTGCGCGAGTATTCCCGCTGGTGCGTGTCCCTGGAGTCGCGCGAGTCCCGGGAGCGGGACATGTCCCGCGTGTCCCGGGACTCTCTCTTATCCCGGCTCTCGCGCATCTCCCGCCCAGTGCTGTGAGACCAGGTGTCAGGATTCTCAGTCTTGGTGGTGCGCCGGGACGTGGTCTGCAGCTGGTTCTCCGGGGACATGGAAGACCGTGAGTCGAGCGGCATGTTTTGCGTGGGTGGCGAGGGCTGTGCTGACAGCTGCTTCGGTGACTCTCGATGGCTAGGGGAGGTGGATGAAGTCCGGGAGGTTGTGGAGCTACTGGGGAGCTGGAACAAGAAAGTGGGCCTCTGGGTTCCATGTTTGCTTAGGGTCCCTCTACTCCTCTCTGCCCAGCTGGCGTCAAGGAGCTGTCCCTTCTTTCTGTTCCATTCCTAGCTCTTACATGAATCCTGGTTCATCTCGGCTCCTTTTAAATAGGACTTAGGAGAAAGAAATGGCAACCCACTCCAGTGTTCTTGCCTGGAGAATCCCAGGGACGGGGGAGCTTGATGGGTTGTCATCTATGGGGTCGCACAGAGTCGGACACGACTGAAGAAACTTAGCAGCAGCAGCAGCAGCACTACTAGTAGTAATTTAGTTGCTAAGTCGTGTCAGATTCTTGCGACCCTACGGACTGTAGCCTGCCAGGCTCCTCTAGGGATTCTCCAGGCAAGAACACTGGAGTGGGCTGCCATTTCCTTCTCCGGGGGATCTTCCTGATCCAGGAATCGAACCTGGGTCTCCTGCATTGCAGGCAGATTCGCTACCGACTGAGCTATGAGGGAAGCCCTTAAATAGGGCTTAAGGGGCTCCAAATATTAGACATTCCTGTTATGTGAACACAAAGACAGCTCTCATTTTCCCCAGCTGCTCGGTCAGCACCTCTCACTTTCTTTGTTCATTTCCTTTTGTGATAGACAGGGTGGAGGTCCTTTTCCTTGCTCCTACATAGTTGGCACACACTTTGCAAAGTTCTGTCACTTTGTTCACATACACCTGCTTAGTCAGAGACCTCCAGGTAGGACAAAGGGATTGAGTAAGGGACCTTGCCTGGCCCTGTCTCCACTTGCCACCTCCAGTTAACTCAGCGAGTGGCTGGACTGGAAGTCCCCACCACTGAAGGCACTATAAAGCATCTCAGGGCATGTGTCTCCACCTTTGCCCCCTGTAGTTAAAGCAGTGAATGCTAGGAAGGTCGGCAGGCTGGAGAATCAAGTGACCCCCCTTCAGAGTTTCTTGTGCCAGGGAAGTTCAACTGGAGAGAATGATCTTCCTAAACTGAAAGCATCTTTCTAGAGAAAGGACTCTTTCACTAAGGTGTACGAGAGATTATTAAGCATCCATATATCATTCCAGCTTTTGTGACTGTTTCACAAGTTTCAAAAGGCATAAGTGAGTGAAGTCACTCAGTCGTGTCCGACTCTTTGTGATCCCATAGACTGTAGCCTACCAGGCTCCTCCGTCAATGGGATTTTCTTGGTTAAATTATTGAGCCAGTCCTCACAGAGACAGACAGATTGTTTCTCCCAGTGCCTGGGACCAGGTCACCCTCTGCATTCAAAAACTTAATCTCACGACAGACTTTTTCTTTTGTATGACTCGGCCTAGTTAAGGGCTCACAATGTCACACAACCTAGTATTCTTCAACAATTTATCTCCTTTGTTGACCTTTTCACCCCCTCTTCTGAGTCTTGAGTACTCAATGAATAGTTTTTAAATGTGTGAAGTAAGGAAGGAGAAAGCATGGAGTTTAATCATTCAGGGAGCCGTTTAGAGATGTAGAGACTCTAGGTTTTGATCTAGTTCTGTGGGCATTACTAAAGAGAAATCTTAGGTGACTCTGTGTTTCAGTTTCCTTACGCTGGGGATTAGTGGGGGTGGGAGTTTGTGACACTAATTAGCTGAAAGATATAAAATACACAGAACAGGGCCTGGCACATAGAAAGTATCAATGCACATTGTTGCTATTATTACTATTATTGTGCAATGTGCTCTTCCCTTTCGTGCCCATCTCTACCTTAAGACTGGTGTTCTTGCTTCTGGACTCCTCTGCTGATGGAGGTCTGGTGGATGGGCTTCGTGAAGTTCGAGACCACTGATTTCGCACTACGTACCCTCGAGAGTCTGACTTCGGCAAAGTTAATTCTTGTGATCCCTTTTGAGGAGAGAAGAGACCCAGAAGTGTAATACCCCACCTCCCCACCCCCTGTCTTTCCATGCATGTGCTGATGAAATAGCCATGTCAAGCTAAACATGGCAGTGCTCAGTGAGAAGCTCCCTGCCCTCTATAACTTGTAATTCAGCCTTATCCCTTGTGTATTTTTCTAGCTCTGATTGAATCCTAACTTCTGTGAGGATCCATGAAGCAGGAATCTACCTGGAAGAGCATCTAAAACCAAGAAGCAAGTCTGATAGCTCTTGTTTTTTCACCTGTGACTCTAAGAGTCTTATGCGAAGCTTAGTAGAGTTGAGCATTCTTCCTCCCTTTTCCCCACTTCTTTCCTTAAGGATAAGCCTGTTAGCAGATGCCGAAAAGACATCTCCAGCATTTTTGACCAGACTGCAAAGATGAAAGCAGCTGATACCTGGTCAAGGCTGCAGCAGGGCTCCAGGCAGTTGCAGGAGAAGGAATAGCTCCCTCCAACACTCCTTTTGGGAGGAACAGGATGGAGGAGACCATGGAGAGGCAAGTGGACATTTCTATTCCCATATCCTTCCCCTCACCCAGGTTGCCTGTGGCTCCCCTCCAAAATCAATAGTTTGATCTCTGCTCACCCTGATCATCGTGATCTGCCGGCCCTGCTCCCACAACAGGCACATGTGAATATAAATACGTATTGTGCGGCAGGGGCTAAGAAGTACTTTTCCCTCAGCTGCACAAAGGCAGCGTCTACACGACGGGTGACCCCGCATGGAGCAACATCTCAGCGAGTGATTCGGTATGACTGCACGCCTCATCTGAAAGATGGTGCAGAAAATGGTCAATGCAATGGCCAGACTCCCCTTCCCTCCCTGATTTGAACATAGACCAGTCTCTTCCCTTAGGCTGAGCAGAGGTTTCTATACCACTTGTTCTGCATGAACACTGGATGTGGACGGGATTGGGAGGCAGGGACCAGCTAGCTTCTCCTAGGTTTTTCTTGACCTCTCCATGAGGGCATTAGGTATCCCTTAATGCACATCTTGATAGCTTGGTCTTTTCTCCCCAAACTCCACTGCCCCCCTAATATTTTTTGTTATGCTGTCTACTCTTTAATTCTCTTACCAACCCTAAAGAGGTCAGCTCACCTGAGTGGTCAGACGAACTGATTTCTCAGAATCCTTTCTAGATTTGTCTCCTTCTAGGCTTTCTTTTGAGTACCTCGATCCAGTCTCATTCTTAATATGAAAACAAAGAATGCTTATTAATTTTTTACCTCAGGGACATTAGAAACCTTGGGTATGGGGAAAGTGAAAGTGAAGTCGCTCAGTCGTGTCTGACTCTTTGTGACCACATGGACTGTTGTCTACCAGGTTCCTCCCTCCATGGGATTCTCCAGGCAAGAGTACTGGAGTGGATTGCCATTTCCTTCTCCAGGGGATCTTCCCGACCCAGGAGTGGAAACCGGGTCTCCCGTATTCCAGGCAGAGGCTTTAACCTCTGAGCTACCAGGGAAGCCCGGGTATGGGGAATGAAAGGATAAATAAGAATTAGAATTTGTCTCTTTGCCATTATCAAAAAATATAAATTTTAGATATTTTTCCCCTGTTCTAACAAGCGTGAGCAAAAAGAATACATATCAGAGAACTATATGAACAAATTTTTAATATAGAAATTTGTTGGTGTATAGATTGAGGTGGTGGTAGTTTAGGTGCTAAGTCTGTCTGACTCTTGTGACCCCATGGATTGTAGCCCGCCAGGCTTCTCTGTCCATGGGATTTCCCAGGCAAGAATACTGGAGTAGGTTGCCATTTCCTTCTCCAGGGCATCTTCCTGACCCATAGATTGAACCTGGGTCTCCTGCTTTACAGGCGTTCTCCTGCATTTCAGATGGATTCTTTACCGGCTGAGCCCCCAAGAAAGCCCAATAGATTTCGAGACATGAAGCGTTTATCATTTGAGAAATGATAGCGGGGGAAATGCTTTGGGTGAATTTCCCAGAGGTCAGTACCACTTGGAATTAAATGTGGAGTTGCTCACACAGAGCATTTTTTTCCCCAGAAAGGTTGCTGCTTATGGAACTTTTTCATTTGCCATGTAGAATTGAAACTTCTCTTTTTTTTCCCCATAAACCAATTTTCTGTAGATCTGAGCCTCATCAATAATATATTTTTAAAATCAAAGACCTTAATCCTGTAGAAATCAATCAACAGACATGTATTCTATCCATATCATCTAACTATTCATAGCATCAAGAGTGAAAAGAGGTCTCTTATCAATAAACTAAATAGGGAAGGCCATGCAGGGAAACACAAGAAGATAACTTATTTAATGGACATGTATTAAATTTTTTTTTCATTTTCAATTGCAGGGAATACTATTTTACTGGACCAGTATTTCTATTGCTTCCTGCCAATTCAGTAACTATAATGCAGTTAAGATTAATATTATTTATCTGCTTAAGGAGCTCAACTTCCAGCATAAATTAAGGTGTTCAAGGACAGTCTGTTAGTCTCTTTATGCTCTGTGTCTTGCACTCACAAAAAATCTCAAGTTGAGTGATTGAGTCTGTGTCTGAAAATGGCATAGCTGTGCAGTCCTAGAACTAATCCTAAAATCTTTTTGTCATCATGCCCCCAAACACACACACACCACCACCACCACCACCACCACCACAACCACCACCATAAAATCCTGCAACTTCTAACTCCAAAAGATATTTTAATCCAGTCCCTCTTCCCCTTTTTTTTTTTTTTTTTTTTACCATTGCCTTGTTCTAGGCCTTTAGATCATTATGGACATGTAATCTTTAAATACAGCTTTTAACCAGACTTTATGGCCTCAAATCCTCTCAACTTCTAGGTCTATCTACTCGATTTATTTATGATATTTATAAAATATAAATCTACTGATGCTTTATTTTCAGGTGCACTGTTCATTCGCTTAGAGAGACAAGAGACTCATGCTGTATCCTGTCTACCTCTAACTTCTATATCCTCCTTTCTGCATTTTATCTCTGTTCTATTTATGCCAAATGACTTGTATTTGTCTGTATACCACCCTTATTTTCTTAAAACCGTCTTTTCCCCTCAGTGTTCTTCAAAGCTAAGCTCAGCATGACCTGGGAGAAGTTCCCAGTGTTAAACATTCCTCCTTGTTGCCTGTGTCTTTTGTACATACTTTACTGAGCACCAAATTGTACTTTGTTTATGTATTCTCTTTCCTACTAGGCTGTGCATTCTTCAAAGATAGCAACTGTGTTTCACCTCTTACCACTAGCATATGAGCATCTGCTCAATGAATGCTGATTATTGGATGGACTTATACCACATGCTTTCATCTCCCTTTCCTCCACTCTCCATGTTCTTTACCTCTCCTTTTGTCTCTATGTGTGGTCATCCTCTGAAATTTGATTGCTGCAAAGCATTGCCCCAGAGCAAATGATGGGCGACATCTATGTTTCCTCAGTTCTTTGGCAAGATTCTAGGATATTCAATTCACTGACCTTCTTTTTCTGTTTCAAAGATGTTTGACTCATTTCTCTAATGACTGATATTCTTTTGTTGTTATGTAGGTTTTCTTCTCCCCAGCTCCATTTCCTGTTGTTTCTGTTGTTCAGTTTAGGTTTGCATTTAGAATGTCAAATTTATGACATCACATGTGATTCCATAGTAACCAGCTGACTCTGTGAATATGTGACTTTTAAAAAAAAGAAATAGTATTTGAGTACATCCATTCATTACTGTTGTCTGGGTTTTTATGAATCAACGTCTAAACAATGTTCAAATGTTTAATATGTAGCATCATCAGCGTTACTGTTTCCTTCTTTTTAAGTCTGTCTAATATTTCTAAGTTACTCATCTCATCAATCCCATTTGTGGCTGTATATTTTCTGGTACTTCCAAAATGAATGGCAGACTCATTTGTGGGCCTGATCATTTCTTATTGTTTATCCTGACAGACTTTGGAGAACTTTCTGAAAATCTGGAGACTATTTTTAACAGCTGAGACCTGTTCTGCGCTTGAGTGTAGCTTCAGTATTTGGTGTATCTTTCACAATGGCAAGGCCACGTCCATTCATTAAGTTAAAGTACTTAATGTGGATAGACATAGTGTGGCAGAATGACATTTACACTGTTTTGCCTGGTGTTTGCCCCATCCCCAAACATCTAAACATACATCTGTCCCTCTTGTGTACACACAGAGAAGAATACATAAAATTCAGTCCCTGACTCTGGTGTATAAGGTCCAATAATGTTCTTCACTTATGGTTCTGATTTTAGGTCAGAGACATGTGCCATGCCAATCTGATATTGTCAAGCCATCATGGACTGAGACAGGAGAAGTTTTGACAGCTTTAATCAAAGTTCTCCAGAGGTCTTCTAGATAGTTGGTTATGTACACTCCAGGTTAGACTGCCTGGTTTTGCATCCTTAAATTCCGTCCCCTTCCATCTGCCATATCTCACTGTGATCCCTGCAAAGTTGTTTAATTGTCCCAAATCTCAATATCCTCATTTAGAAAATGAAGATAATGATGGTATCAGCACCAAATGGCAGTTGTGATAGCTGAAATATTATAAAGTTTTGAAGACAGTGGCATTCATGAGTTAGCAGTGGACACTGTCCATGTCACAAAACAGATAGCTTGGGGCATGTTGGGCCTCATATTAGTCAACATAGCTGCACCTTTCCTGAGACAACAGAATGGCTTATGGAAAGAAAGAAAACTTTGATTTTCCTGTTGTCTCCATCTGCCACTTGAATTGGTTTGCTGTGTCCATTTTCTCCTGCTGTATAACAAATCACCATTTATTTATCAGCTTAAACAAGTCTGTTTATTATCTCATAGTTCCTCAAACTAGAAGTCTAAGTGGGCTTAACTGAGTTCACTGCTCAGGATCACCTAAGGCTGAAACCAAGGTGTATGCCAGGATGGGTTGGAAGCTCTGAGGAAGAATCTGCTTCCAAGTCAGTTCATGTTCAAGGAATCCAGTTTCCTGCAACTGTAGAACGGAAGTCCAAGTTGCTGGGTTTTGGCCAGGGTTTACTTTCAGCTCCCAGAGGCCATTCTCAGGTCCTTGCCCCAAGCTCTCCCTCTCATTAATGGGGAATTCCATTATGGGAGGAATTCCCATGAGGGAGGAATTCTCCCTCATGTTGAATTCCTCTCTTGTCTTGAAAGTCTCTGCCTTTCTCTTCTGTTAAGAGACAGAGATAATGCTTTATACTTAAAGAAATCAAATGATCAAGTTATGCCTACTTGGAAAAAATCTCCTTTTAATGTAACCAAGTCAGCTGATGAGTAAGCTAAATGATAGCTACAAAATCTCTTTGTAGAACATATTATGGAGGTGATGTCCCACTGCATACAAGGGGAAGGAATCATTTAAGGATAAGGGTCTTTTGTGGGGCCATCATCTTAAATTGTGTCCGCCACACTCACTTAACTTACTTTACCTTAGTGACCTTTCAAATCGGGAGCTAAAAGAGTAAAACCCAGGCTTGCAAATTATTGACCACCGTCTTATACCTCAAGGAATATAGGCTAACTAGGACTTCTTTACACACTTGATTTAAATACCTTTTTTATTTTTTGAAAGTATGGGCTGGGAAAGTTAAGTTCAGACACGGAGAGGTATCTGAACTTATTCTTAAGTCTCTCGGATTCAAGTGTTTGGATATTTTTGGAGGAGTGACGAACGTATCCCTTTAGCCCTCTGATAGGCTGTGACTGTTGAAGCAGTCGTGGAACAGACCTGGGAGCACCTTGACACCTATTGAGTGTTTGTTGTTGTTGTTTAGCTGCTCAGTCATGTCCTACTGTTTGTGACCCCATAGACTGTAGCCCACCAGCCCCCTCTGTCCATAGCATTTCCCAAGTAAGAAAGAATACCGTGGGTTGTGATTTCCTCCTCCAGGGAATCTTCCCAACCCAAGGACACTTGGACTGCAAGGAGATCCAACCAGTCCATCCTAAATGAGATCAGTCCTGGGTGTTCATTGGAAGGACTGATGTTGAAGGTGAAACTCCATTCCTTTGGCCACCTGATGTGAAGAGCTGACTCATTTGAGAAGACCCTAATGCTGGGAAAGATTGAGAGCCGGAGGAGAAGGGGACGACAGAGGATGAGATGATTGGATGGCATCACTGGCTCAATGGATATGAGTTTGGGTAAACTCCAGGAGTTGGTGATGGACAAGGAGGCCTTGCGTGCTGTGGTTCTTGGGGTCACAAAGAGTTGGACATGACTGAGCAACTGAACTGAACTGAAAAATAAATGTGAAGATAAAGTGATTTATCCATTTTACTCCTTTCTGTAGAAATGAAGTCATCACTCATGATTGACCTTCAAAATATATACCTGAGGTATCAATGTGGGTTTTCAAGTCAAATAAACCTGCATTTAAAAGCCAGCCCTGCTACTAATTGTTTGGTAAACCTCTCAACACCTCAATAAATCCCCCAACATCTCTGAACCTTGTTTTTTATCTCTATAAGATGGGTATTCCCTTTTGAATATCCAAAGGCTTCCCTGGTGGCTCAGACGGTAAAGCGTCTGCCCGCAATGCAGGAGACCTGGGTTCGATTCCTAGGTCGGGAAGATCCCCTGGAGAAGGAAATGGCAATCCACTCCAGCACTCTTGCCTGGAAAATCCCATGAACGGAGGAGCCTGATAGGCTATAGTCCATGGGGTTGCGAAGAGTCGGACATGACTGAGTGACTTCACTTTCACTTTAAGATGGGTATTATGATATATAGTTTGAGGGCATCCTAGGGAGAAAGATATGTGTAATGCTTTTAATTTGTTTGGCCCAGAATTCCTGGTTTTGTGGCCAACTGGGTCACACACATTATTTTGCAGTCCCTCTCATCAGGAAGCGGGGATTTCTCACCCCTTGAATCAGGCCTGCCTGTGACTTGTTTTATCTACGGTGGTGCTGGGAAGTAGCATTGTGTGAGTTCTAGAACCTGGGCCCTCAAAAGCTTGCAGTAGCTCATTTTCCCTTCTGAAATGCCTAGGGATGGTCTTAAATCTTTATGAATAAAAAAATATGGACCATGGGAGCTCATGATTTTGATGAGGCAACTTGTCCAAAGTCACAAAATCGGCAGCAGATAGAATCAAGTTTCTAACTCAATCTTATCTGCCTCTGAAACTTAGCAATGATTGTTTTTTTTTTTTTTTGTTGTTGTTGTTTAATCACACTTCCTCATCTGGGAGCTTCTCCAGTGGCCCATTCTTCTATCCCCAGCTTAACAGTAGGTCAGTTGGAAACCCTATGCAGTTAATTGAATAGTCTAAATAATTAGATCAGACAAGACTTGCAAGTTGCTAAATATGAGCCTTATCCAATGAGACCATGTCTCTACAAGTCACAGAGCATGAATAAGGAGAAACTTCTCATATCAATCCTGCTGATGGTGTGTGTGAATAGTACTCTTGCTATGAGCTGATAAGTGGAAATTCCTCATCCAGAATATTGATTGAAGGGCAGCATGCATATACCAGGCCCTACCCAGATGGCAGTTATGTGAGTGTTCTGTTTACATGGGTCAAGTCTGCAAAGTACAAGTTCTGGGACAGTTATCCAGAGAAGAGAGTATGCTGCTCAGCATTCACCAGTAAAGAATAAGTTGTTTTTGAAGTTCATATTTCTTGAGTGTGTCCATCTTGATTATCCATATGACTCAGGAGAAACTGTGAATTTAAGTAGCCAGAGAAGTCTGTCTGTGGCACAGGCTAATGTGATGTGATTGATGGATTGGGAAAGAATGAAAAAATGTAAAACATTTGTAATTTAGATTTTTTTTTTTAGATTTTTTTTTCTTTTTGATGTGGACCATTTTAAAAGTCTTTATTGAATTTGTTACAGTATTGTTTCTGTTTTACATTTTGATTTATTGGCCTCAAGGTATGTGGAATCTTATTTCACTGACCAGGGATTGAACCTGTGACCCCTGCATTGGAAGGCAGAGTCCTAACCATTGGACAGCTATGGAAGTCCCTAGAAAATATATATTTTTAAAGTTATCTGGAGGGGAATCATAAAGTTAAAGATGCTCTTTTAAAGTATAAGTCCTTTAAACATAGAAGTGTTACTTAATTGCTATGTAGATTAGCATTCTGAGCTTCAATCTTCCCATCTGTAAAATAGGAATTAAGTGTTTATATGCATCTCACTATTTTGTCATAAAACTTGAATGAAATCATGCAAGCATGTAGCACAGTTCACAGTGAGTTCTTAATAACACATACCTCCAAGACTACTTCCATTAAAAAAAAAAATATATATATATATATATATCTGCATGTTTGAACAGGGAGAAAAGGTCAATTGGAAGATGGCCAAATGGCTTAAAAATCGGGCAGGCTAAGTAGAAATTGGTGACCACTTTCTCATAAAGGTGAGAGAACTTGGTGCCAGTGTGAAATCAGGGTCTTGATCTTTTTAAAAAAATCATGAGGAATTTTTTCCACTTCTCATTTGGCTAAGCCAAAATGGTCCATGTTCACCTTTTTTCCTCCATCCTGCCTTCAACACTTACTTTCATAAGTAAAGTTAACAAATGATCCCATTTCTCCCATTAGTAACAGCCATTAGCAGGAATGTTCAACACTCACCAACATTAACCAAACCCTAATTAGCCAAACACGGCCTTCCACCCCTTACAATGTACACCTTTCTTTTCCCATGCCTGCTATGACTCTCCTAAAAGAAACATTTATAAAACTCCCCTCCTTAGCCCACTCTCCCTCACATCATTAATCAGCTTGCTATGCCTCATCCAAAGGGGAAAAAAAAAAGTTATTCAGTTTCCTGTTGCATGCCGGCCAGATGAGCCAGTGCTGAGCAGGACTCCAGTATGTACCCTCATGTTCACGGCACATTCGCAGCTGCACCTGGGACCACGGTGTTAAGGAGAATGTGTCCTGGATTTCACAGAGGCCGCCTTTTAACTGTCTGGTTCTGTATGATGCTGTGGTGCTTCCACTTTCCAGAGTCAAGTCTTGAGCAGAACAAAGCAGGGGAATACTGTCTAGCCTGGGACCTGGAGGCCGCTATCAGCTTGCTCGGAGAACCCATTATCTGAGAGGGGCTCTGAGGACTCAGAGCTTTAAAAAAAGGAAAAAAGAGAAGGTTGAGATGTCTACACGTATGTATGTTCATCACACTGCCCCTGCGTTGTCACCAAGTTGTTTCCTGCGTGGAGGTGACAGTGGTAGGAACTTCACTTCTGGGCTCCAGGAACTCCCAGGCAGCATGTCTGCCTCTTTGGCCAGGTGGTATGTTGTGGAGATAAGTAATGAATTTGTGGTCTGCAGACTTGGCTTTGAGCATTAATGCTGCCACTTCCTATGGGTCTCTGCAAGTTCCTTAAGCTCACAGCCTGTTTCCTCATTTGTAAGATAGGAATGATAATAATACTGACCTCATAGAGAGAAAAGAAACAAGAAATGTGAAGGACGAAGCACAGTGCCTGGCACAGAACAGGCACTCAGTAACCATCATTGTCCCAGGTCCCCTGCCTCCTGATTCACCTGCAAAAACAAATTTCAGGGACTCTGGGGAGGATTTTATCTGGACCCTGTGACCACCTAGGGAGGGCCTTGCCCTGAACTTTAGTGCCCCATGAACAGGAGACTAGGAGTCTTTTCTCTTTGTTTTACTTTGGCCTGTTTTTTATTTGGGGTCTGTGTGATTTCCTGGCAACAGCCCAGTTGGTGGTGAGAAAATATGCGTGTTTGCTATTTGAGGAGCAAGCAGCTTGTTTCTAGAGGTTCCTCCCCCACAACATGGTTGTAAAATGTAGGTCAGCAATGAATGTCTCTTAGCCCAGCACAGCTCAAGGTAGAATCCCAAGTCTAGTCTACCTTGGATTCTGTATTCCTGGGGATGCATATGGGCCAAATTGACTTTCATAACACTTTTCAGTCTTTTGAAGTTTGACTTCAAGATTGATAACCTTTTTTCTTTTCTGGCTAGTCTCCTTGGCTGCCCACTTTCTCCTCTCCAGTAAAATCACAAAGCTTACTTCTACTCCTGTGTTCTTATTTCATGGATGGCACTACCATCCTCCCAGTAGTTCAGGTAAAATCCTGGGTTTATCCTAGACCCCTGCATCTTCCTCCCTATCACATCCTGTTGCTCATTAGCATCTTTTGGCTTAAGATCATTAACATTCTTCAAGATCAGCATGTCTTCTCATCACATATCCTTTTACTGTGTGTTTCCTTTCTTCTGAAAGTAGTCTCTAGTAAGCAGCATATAGATGGGTCTCTCTTTTTTTTAATCAGTTCACTCACTCTTTGTCTTTTGATTGGCAAATTTAGTCCATTTACATTTAAATTAACTGTTAACAGATGTGTACTTATTGCCATTTTGTTAGTTGTTTTCTGGATTTTTTGTTTGTTTTGTAGTTTTTCTCTGTTTCTTTCTTATATGTCTCTAGAAAGAACAACCCTTAGACTACCCAAGGAAAAAAGAGGACTCAAATAATTAAAGTCATAAATTAAAGAGGAGACGTTATAAGTGATACTGCTGCTGCTGCTGCTAAGTCACTTCAGTTGTGTCCGACTCTGTGCGACCCATAGATGGCAGCCCACCAGGCTCCACCATCCCTGGGATTCTCCAGGCAAGAACACTGAAGTTGGTTGCCATTTCCTTCTCCAATGCATGAAAGTGAAAAGTGAAAGTGAAGTTGCTCAGTCAGAAATACAAAAGATCCTAAGAGACTACTACAGACAATTGTTGCTTAGTTGCTAAGTTGTGTCAGACTCTTTTGCAACTCCATGGACCATAGGCTCCTCTGTCCATGGGATTCTCCCAGGCAAGAATACCGGAGTGGGTTGCCATTTCCTCCTCCAGGGGATCTTCCTGACCTAGGAATTTAACTCATGTCTCTTGTATTACAGACACATTTCCTGCATTACAGGCAGATTCTTTAACACTGAGCCACCAGGGAAGCCTATACAATTGTATATCAACAAATTGTGTGATCTGGAAGCTCCTAAAACATACAATTTTCCAAGACCAATGAGAAGAAAACAAAAAATCTGAAATGGATTAGTAAGGGATTTGAAACATTAATGCAAATTCTTCCAATAAACAACACACCAGGACCAGACAACTTGACTGCCAATTCTAAAAACCTGCAAAGATTTAATACCTGCCCTGAGATTCTCCCTAAAAATCAAGACGAGAAACCTTCCAAACATACTTGATGAATATGAATATCAGCATTGCTCTGATACCAAAATCAAAGACACCACACACAAAAAAAGAAAACTGTAGGCCAATATCCTTGATAAGCATAGATGCAAAAATCCTCAATAAAATATTAGAAAACCAAATCCAAAAATATATTAAAATGATCATACACCACAGTCAAGTGGGATTTATTCTAGGGACATAAGGATGATTCAACATCTGCAAATCAGTCATTGTGATACATTATATTAACAAACTGAAGAATGAAAACCATATGATCTTCTCAGTAGATGCACAAAGCACTTTTGACAAAATTCACCATCCATTTATGATAAAACTCTCAACAAAGTGGGTGTGGAGGGAATGTCCCTTAACATAATAAAGGCCATATACAATAAACTTATGAATAATATCATACACAATATTGAAAAGCTGAAAGATTTTCCTTTAAGATTTGGAACAGGACAAGGATGCCCCTATTACCACTTCAGCATAGAATTGGAAGTCCTAGCCACAGAAATTAGGCAAGAAAAAGCAATAAAATGCATCTGAATTGGAAAGGAAAAAGTAAAATTGTTACCATTTGCAGATGACATGATGCAGTATATGGTGAATCCTTAAGACTCCACTAAAAAGCTGTTAGAATTAATAAATGAATTTGGTAAAATCATAGGATACAGAACAAGTATACAGAAATCTGTGCTGTTTCTATATACTAATAATAAGCTGTCAGAAAGAGAAATGAAGAAAATAATTTACAATTGCATCAAAATGAATAAAATACCTGGGAATAAATTTAACCAAGGAGAAAGACCTGCACACTGAAAACTATAAGACACAAATGAAAGAAATCAAAGAAAACACAAATAAATTGAAAGATATTTCATGTTCAAAGTTTGGAAGAAATGATGTTAAAATGGCCATATTACCTAAGGCAACCTACAGATTCAGTGCAATCCCTATCAAAATCACAATGACATTTCACAGAACTAGAGCAAAAAATTCCAAAATTTTTATGGAACTACAAATGATGCTGAATAGCCAAAACAATCTTGAAAGACAGCAAAGCTGGAGGACTTATGCACCTTGATTTCAAGCTACCACAAAACCATATTAATCAAAGCAGTATATTTCTGGCACAAAATTGGACACGTATCAGTGGAACATCATTGATAGCTCAGGAATAAATCCACACATATATGGACAGTAAATTTATGACAAAGGAATGAAGAACATACAATGGAGAAAGAATAATAAATTTTCAATAAGTGCTGTTGAGAAAACTGAACAGATACAAGCAAAAGAATGAAACCAAACCACTATTTTACACCATATGCAAAAATGAACTTGAAAACAACTAAAGACTTAAATGTAAGGTCTGAAACCATAAAATTCCTAGAAGAAAATAGGCAGTGATTTCATTGACATTGGTCTTAGCAATTTTTTTTTTGTGGCTCTAACTCTAAAAGCAAGGGCAGCAAAAGCAAAAATAAGCATCGAACTAAGAAGATGTGTTTATAAAATATATTTCCTCATGCTTTTACGCATTTCTATAAGATTATTATTTTATACATTTCATAGATTTCTGTTTTATTCAATGGGTAAAAACTCACTAATATCATCATTTATTTCAGTTCAGTTCAGCCGCTCAGTCGTGTCCGACTCTTTGCGACCCCATGAATCGCAGCACGCCAGGCCTCCCTGTTTATCACCATCTCTCGGAGTTCACTCAGACTCACGTCCATCGAGTCCGTGATGCCATCCAGCCATCTCATCCTCAGTCGTCCCCTTCTCCTCCTGCCCCCAATCCCTCCCAGCATCAGAGTCTTTTCCAATGAGTCAACTCTTCGCATGAGGTGGCCAAAGTACTGGAGTTTCAGCTTTAGCATCATTCCTTCCAAAGAAATCTCAGGGTTTTTTCCAAATTTGGCCAATAAGAACTCTTCCAAGTAAGCTCTTATGTGTCTTTGATTTGCCCCCATAATTCTTTCAGTTCTTTTCTACTTCTGAAATAACAGAGCTCTAAGGACTTATCTTACACTTTCTCTCTTCCACTTCTGGAATTAGCTATTAATATTTCTTGAGAGCTCTGTTTTGTTTTAGTATTTAGAAACCAATATATAGGCATTAAGTGGCTTGTTGCTTCTAGTATATCACAGCTTCTAGTTTCTTCCAGTGGGTGGAGTTTTGTAATAGACTCACACACACACACACACACACACCCACGCACCCACACACATCTATGTTTATTTCCATATCTGTTTATCTACCTACATGTCTATAGTATTAAAACTCATGAATTTATTCTGGTATCCTCAGTTGCAATCTAGCTCTATATGATTCACTTTAATGTCTTTTTCTGAATTTGTAATTCCCTTATTTGGGCTTCCATCAACATATTTTTTCCCTTAGTTCTAGTGTAAAGATTGGATAGTTTTGGAATTGCTAACCCATAACACTGTAGTAGTTTTTTAAATAGATTAAGAGCCTTTTTCCTTGTTGTCCTGCCTCCAGTGTTTCTTGCCCCAGTTTCTTACATACACATAGCTATCAGAACAAATTTTAAACATTTGACACTAGAAACACACCTTTATACTCAAGAGATAATGAAAGATAAAATGCAAAAGATTCAAAAAGAACCTAGGTCATTTTGAGAAAAATATTTGAATCAGAGTAAGTACCATGTTTACGGGCTTCCCTGGTGGCTCAGATAATAAAGCGTCTGCCTGCAATGTGGGAGACCTGGGTTCGATCCCTGGGTTGGGAAGATCCTCTGGAGAAGGAAATGGCAACCCACTCAAGTATTCTTGCCTGGAAAGGTCCATGGATGGAGGAGCCTGGTAGGCTACAGTCCATGGGGTCACAAAGAGTTTGCCAAGGCTGAGCAACTTCACTTTCACTTTCTTTCACCATGTTTATGAAAAGGATTAGATTAGAGTCCTAATTTTGTTAAGTTTTTTAACATCTAGGTCATTGAAGATACTTATCCTATCTAGCAGTTCAGTTCAGTTCAGTTCAGTTCAGTCGCTCAGTCGTGTCCGACTCTTTGCGACCCCATGAATTGCAGCACGCCAGGCCTCCCTGTCCATCACCATCTCTTGGAGTTCACTCAGACTCATGTCCATCGAGTCCGTGATGCCATCCAGCCATCTCATCCTCTGTCATCCCCTTCTCCTCCTGCCCCCAATCCCTTCCAGCATCAGAGTCTTTTCCAATGAGTTGACTCTTCGCATGAGGTGGCCAAAGTACTGGAGTTTCAGCTTTAGCATCATTCCTTCCAAAGAAATCCCAGGGCTGATCTCCTTCAGAATGGACTGGTTGGATCTCCTTGCAGTCCAAGGGACTCTCAAGAGTCTTCTCCAACACCACAGTTCAAAAGCATCAATTCTTCGGTGCTCAGCCTTCTTCACAGTCCAACTCTCACATCCATACGTGACCACAGGAAAAACCATAGCCTTGACTAGACAGACCTTAGTCGGCAAAGTAATGTCTCTGCTTTTGAATAGGCTATCTAGGTTGGTCATAACTTTTCTTCCAAGGAGTAAGCGTCTTTTAATTTCATGGCTGCAATCACCATCTGCAGTGATTTTGGAGCCCAAAAAAATAAAGTCTGACACTATTTCTGCTGTTCCCCCATCTATTTCCCGTGAAGTGATGGGACCAGATGCCATGATCTTCGTTTTCTGAATGTTGAGCTCTAGGCCAACTTTTTCACTCTTCACTTTCACTTTCATCAAGAGACTTTTTAGTTCCTCTTCACTTTTAAATCTGAATAATATTCTAATGTGAGAAACTCCTTAGCTACCCATGTTGAGTTTGACTATATAAAGACCTTGTGAACGTCTGAGTTATTTGTGTGCATGGACTTTTTCATAGTGATGAGAAATAAAATGTAAGCATGATATGTTTCAAAGTACAAATAGACTTGTTTATAATATATGTTGGTAAAGAGTCTGCCTGCGATGCAGAAGACCCAGGTTCGATCCCTGGGTCAGGATGATCCCCTGGAGAAGGGAATGGCAACACATTTCAGTATTCCACCCTGGAGAACTCCATGGACCGAGGAGACTGGCAGGCTATAGTCCATGGAGTCACAAAGAATTGGACATGACTGAGCAACTTAAAAAAAGCAACTTATATATTTTTTAGAAGTCTTTATTGAATTTGTTATACTATTTCTTCTGTTATTTATGTTCTGTTTTCTTCTGGCTGCGTGACATTACCAAGAAATGAACCCACACACCCTGCATTGGAAGACGAAGTCTTAAAACCACTGGACCACCAGGAAAGTCCCTTCATTGGTATCTTTGAAATAATTATTGAACTAAAATTCCATTACTTATTTTCCTGTGGAAGAAGTCGATTATTTATTAAATCTTTACCCTGCTTTTAAAAATAGACTCAAACATGAGAGCTAGGTACTTCCCCAAGCACTATATTCCTCTTAAAAACTAAGGATGTGATACCTGTATACAGTGGGATATTACTCACCCATAAAAAAGAGCAGATATGAGTCCATTGTAGTGATGTGATGAACTGAGAGCCTGTTATCAGTTCAGTTCAGTCGCTCAGTCATGTCTGACTCTTTGTGACCCCATGAACTGCAGCACACCAGGCCTCCCTGTCCATCACCAACTCCCGGAGTCCACCCAAACCCATGCCCATTGAGTCAGTGATGCCATCCAACCATCTCATCCTCTGTCATCACCTTCTCCTCCTGCCCTCAATCTTTCCAAGCATCAGGGTCTTCTCAAATGAGTCAGCTCTTCGCATCAGGTGGCCAAAGTTTTGGAGTTTCAGTCAATATCGGTCCCACGAATGAACACCCAGGACTGATCTCCTTTAGGATGGACTGGTTGGATCTCCTTGAAGTCCAGGAGACTTTCAAGAGTCTTCTCCAACACCACAATTCAAAAGCATCATTTCTTCAGCACTCAGCTTTCTTTATAGTCCAACTCTCACATCCAAACATGACCACTGGAAAAACCATAGCTTTGACTAGACGGATGTTTGTTGGCAAAGTAATGTCTCTGCTTTTCAATATGCTGTCTAGGTTGGTCTTAACTTTCTTTCCAAGGAGTAAGTGTCTTTTAATTTCATGGCTGCAATCACCATCTGCAGTGATTTTGGAGCCCAGAAAAATAAAGTCAGCCACTGTTTCTACTGTTTCCCCATCTTTTTGCCGTGAAGTGATAGGACCAGATGCCGTGATCTTAGTTTTCTGAATGTTGAGTTTTAAGCCAACTTTTTCACTTTCCTCTTTCAATTTCATCAAGAGGCTATTTAGTTCTTCTTCACTTTCTGCCATAAGGGTGGTGTCATCTGCATATCTGAGGTGATTGATATTTCTCCCGGCAATCTTGATTCCAGCTTGTGCTTCTTCCAGCCAGCGTTTCTTATGATGTACTCTGCATAGAAGTTAAATAAGCAGGGTGACAATATATAGCCTTGATGTAGTCCTTTTCCTATTTGGAACCAGTCTGTTTTTCCATGTCCATTTCTAACTGTTGCTTCCTGACCTGCATACAAGTTTCTCAAGAGGCAGGTCAGGTGGTCTGGTATGCCCATCTCTTTGATAGTTTTCCACAGTTTGTTGTGATCCACACAGTCAAAGGCTTTGGCATAGTCAATAAAGCAGAAATAGTTGTTTTTCTGGAACTCTGTTGCTTTTTCGATGATCCAGCAGATGTTGGCAATTTGATCTCTTGTTCCTCTGCCTTTTCTAAAACCAGCTTGAACATCTGAAAGTTCACGGTTCACGTATTGCTGAAGCCTGGCTTGGAGAATTTTAAGCATTATTTTACTAGCGTGTGAGATGAGTGCAATTGTGTGGTAGTTTGAGCATTCTTTGGCATTGCCTTTCTTTGGGATTGGATGTGATGAACTTAGAGCCTGTTATACAGAGTGAATTAAGTCAGTAAGAGAAAAGCAAATATTATATCTTAATGCACATATATGGCATCTAGAAAAATGGTACCGATGGACTTTTTGCAGGAAAGGATTGGAGACACAGACATAGAAAATGGACTTGGGGACACAGCAGAGAAAGGTGAGATTTGGGTGAATTGAGAAAGTGGCAATGACACATATCCTCTATCATGTGCAAGTTGGATAGTGGGAAGCTGCTATATAATACAGGGAAGCCAGCCTGGCCCTCTGTGATGACCTAGAAGGGTGGAATGGGGAAAAGGAGGGAGACTCACGAGGGAGGGGATATATTTATGTGTAATTATGACTGCTTCACATTGTTGTATGGCAAAAGCCAACACAACATTGTAAAGCAATTTTCCTCCAATTAAAAAAAAAAAAAAAGCTAATGCAAGCAAGAGAATTTTGAAACTACTAAGTTAGTGGCAAATCTTTTCAGATTTACATGCTCCATGATGCTCCTCTAACATTATGTAACCCTCTATTATCAAACATATTACAGGACATTTTGATTGTCATTTGTATGTCTGTCCCTTCTGCATCACCTTGATTATACTTTGTACACTAGTGCATAAATTGGCCTGCTTCATCACAGGCCTCAATAAATACTTATGAAGGAATTAAGGCTGGGTGACTACCTTTTGAAATGAATGGACTTTTCTTTCTCTAAGATCTCTTTAACCCATTCATTTCCAAGCTCGATCTTACAACGTGAAACATATAGGAATGGAAGAGCATACCTACATTTCCACAATGGGATCTGCATGGCCTTAGATGGATTATAAGCAAACACATATACTGAGAAACTGCTAGATGCCAGATGATTACTCTATGTGTTTATTTGCAGTCAGTGTTACAGCAACTCAATGATGAAGGAAATAGGAATCTCACTTTGGAGATAAGTGTCGTGGGAACTGAGTAACTTTCTGGGGAAATGAAGGAACCCCAACTAAACTCTGTTTATCTGACTTCGAAACAATTTTTTTGCTATGTGACTGCCCACCAAAGTTTGGATAATATCAGAGCTATGCCAAGTAGGAACATCAAGAGGAAGCACAATGAAAAAATTCAGTAATATATGAAATTATGTTGAGGAGCATCACCAAAATAAGTGAGCTTATCAAGTAAATACACTGGCTAGTACAAGCAGCTGGTTGTATTGGGGAGGAAGTGTGACACTTTTGGTGGGACAATAGGTTTTTATAAATTATGGGTTAATGGAGTAGGTGATATTTCGGATACCATCAAGAAACATGGAATTATTTTACAAATGAAGAAACCAAAGTCTAGAAAGAGAAACGGACTTAACCTAAGGTCACAAAGCAGATCGATGATGGAACCAGGAAGAGAAACCAGGGCTTTGCAGTCTCTCTCTCCTACTATATCTAGCTGCTTTATTTCATTTTATTTTCTCATAGTCCATCTTTCTCATTTGCTTCAATTCAATAACAAAACTCCTATTGAGAATAAGCTTGGTAACAAGCATTATATTAGGCATTTGAAGTCCGAAAGCAGGAGAATGGAATTGGGTTAGTAAAGCACTCGTCTCTTTTTCTCTCTGTCTCTCTGTTCTCGACAATGGATGGCCTCCTCCCTGAGTGCAGACAGAGGTCAGAACGTGCCTGTAACATGAACATGTCCTTCGTGTTTTGTCCTCTCTTTACTGTGCTTATGTTCTGAGGCTCAGTGTCACATTATGCGGTGCCCACTGATAAAGAGAAGGCCAAGAATGGACGAGCATGATTATGAAGAGGGGGAAAATGTCCAGATGTTAGTAGCTCGTGATGTTTTAATTTGGAGTAGTGGTGCTTTCCCCAGCACCATCACCAAAGGTTTGTCCTTGGTTTATTTGTGTTATCACAGCAGTGACGACGGAGTTAAATGCCGCCTTTGAAAAGAGGATTTTTGCTTGTTTCATTTATATTCTACTGTTCTTTCATTAAACATTTCTAAATATCCATGGGGCCCAGTTCTTACAAAAATAAATCAGATAAACCTCGGGTTCTTGCCAAGTCAAATATCTACAGTTTCTGGCAATTATGTAATTTCCAACTCTGCTTCAGTAACTATTGCTGATAAGTCAATCGTCATAAAGAGAAATGTTCCAGACCAATCTTTATTAGTGTGTCCTTCACTGATATAGGCAAAGTCTTATTTTAAAAGCAGAGTTCTAACTTTTTTTTTTTCCCTAGTGAATAGCTTCTCATCATAACAATTTATATCTGGATAATGTCACAGTAAAATATAAAAATGGTAAATTAAAGCCCATGAAATTAGGTTCTGCTGTTTTGAATAAAAACTGCTCTGGTTTTCACCATTTTGTTATGATGGCACTGTCTTATAATGCAAGTTTGCAGTAATGTATTTCTGGCATTGCCAGTTGATTTGGCCCAGACAAAAGCAATATTTAGAAAGTTACTCAGTAGAACTGCTTTAGGAAGAACGAACTTGAGAATCATGTGCTAATTTAAATACCTTCTTAAAGCTGAAGTTAAACACATTATTGATCAGGAAAGGCTTTTATAGAGATAGAAACTGCTATTGTATAAGTAGTCTAAAATAAACAAACTGAAAATACCAGCCTGCTATGTTTTTCCAAAGTTACATATCTGTTTGGTGCAGATAAACATTGCTTAACATTAATATATTAAAATGAAAACATTATTTTCTAATAAGGATCTCTGCCTGTGCTTTGAGAGGAATCCTCTAGAGACATTCTTCTCTGTAGCTACAACTCACATGCTATGAACTTGCTTTTATCAGAGTCGTTCAGACCGTAAAGAATCTGCCTGCAACACAGGAGACCTGAGTTTGATCCCTGGGTCAAGAAGATCTTCCGGAGACGAGAATGTCTATCCACTCCAGTATTCTTGCCTGGAGAATCCCCATGGACAGAGGAGCCTTGTGGGCTACAGTCCTTGGGATTGCTTCCCTGGCAGCTCAGCTGATAAAGAATCTGCCTTCAATGCAGGAGACCTGGTTCAATTCCTGGGTCAGAAAAATCCCCTGGAGAAGGGATAGACTACCTACTCCAGTATTCTTGGGCTTCCCTGGTGGCTGAGCTAGTAAAGAATCTGCCTGCAATGTGGGAGACCTGGGTTCAACCCCTGGGTTGGGAAGATCTCTTGGAGAAGCGATATGCTACCCACTCCAGTATTCTGGCCTGGAGAATTCCATGGACTATAGTCCATGCAGTCGCAAAGAGTTGGATACAACTGAGTGACTTTCACTATAAGTGATACCATAGGGTATTTATCTTTCTCTCTGACTTACTTTACTCAATATGACAATCTCTATATCCATCCATGTTGTAGAATATTTTTGCTCAAAATTTTTCATTCATTACCTATATTGGCCTAGGAGGCAGGGTTTCATTCCTATGTTACAAATGAGAAAGTTGGGGCTCACACCAGCTCTTATGCACTTTGATTACAGCACTTCTGGCAGGTGGAAGCCTTGAGACTCAACCAGACTTTCTGCTTTTTGACCACTCCCCATCTCAACACTGCATCAGAGTGGGGAGGTGGTCTTTTTTGATGAACAGCAGTAGAGGTTTACCATTCTGATGAAATTACCCAGGAGATAAACCCAGCTTTTGTTTCTATGAGGGGAAAGTAGTCTGGTACAGTCATCTTAGTTTAGATGCTGTCCTTTCACAAGATTGAGTGATAGCCAAGATGAGTTAATAATTCTTTTCCACCTCACACTCCTGTGAATTCAGTGAGAAAGGAGCAAACTGATGGACCCCTGTGTCAAAGAGCTCAGACCTTTAGATTCTCTAACAGCGAGCTTGCTTTGCAAACAGTTATCAGAAGTATTTTGTTGATAGAGACAATATATTTTAATTTTTGGAAGATTTTCAGATGCCTTTCATTGCCAGAATCAGTTTAAAATAAAAATTGGGAAAATGGGAATAGAATTTTATTCCTAATGGCTAGGAGTTTTTTCTTTCAGTTTTCTACTTCTTTGTGTATACTTTAGGGCTGACTGATTAGAAGCTTCCAGTCATAGGACATGTGGAGACAATCAGCCTAGATAATTAAGAAAAACTCAACTGAAGAGCTAGACTGGTTGAAGAGGACTAGAAGCAGGGTTCTATAGGCTGTTAAGGCAAATAATCTACAACTAAAGTGTATAGTGTTACAAAGGGTAGGGCTGAAAGAAAATATGCTAACTCCACACCAGGAAAACATTGGCTTTTTTTTAGTTTAGTCACTCAGTCATGTCCGACTCTTTGTGACCCCGTGAACCACAGCACGCCAGGCCTCCCTGTCCATCACCAACTCCCAGAGTCCACCCAAACCCATGTCCATTGAGTCAGTGATGCCATCCAATCATATCATCCTCTGTCATCCACTCTCCTGCCCTCAATCTTTCCCAGCATCAGGGTTTTCTCAAATGAGTCAACTCTTCTCATGAGGTGGCCAAAGGAATGGAGTTTCACCCTCAACATCAGTCCTTCCAATGAACACCCAGGACTGATCTCCTTTAGGATGGACTAGTTGGATCTCCTTGCAGTCCAAGGGACTCTCAAGAGTCTTCTCCAACACACCGCAGTTCAAAAGCATCAATTCTTCAGCATTCAGCTTTCTTTATAGTCCAACTCTCACATCCATACATGACCACTGGAAAAACCATAGCCTTGATTAGACGGACCTTTGTTGACAAAGTAATGTCTCTGCTTTTTAATATGCTGTCTAGGTTGGTCATAACTTTCCTTCCAAGGAGTAAGCGTCTTAATTTCATGGCTGCAATCACCATCTGCAGTGATTTTGGAGCCCAGAATTGGCTTTTTAGCACAATGCAAAACAAAATACTGGAATAATTTTGAAAGCAAATGATATTTAAGTCACAAAAGTTAGAATACAGAAGGTGTCCTTTCTGTTTCTTGGTTTGCATCCAATCCACGTTGGGCTAAGAGTATAGATTTCAAACTGTTGGACGATGGTGTTTATTGTCAGTCTGTGTGTGTGTGTGTGTGGGACCGTGACAGGTGAACAGTACAGTTGTAGGGTGATGAACGTATAATTCATCAGCTGGGGTCTTAGGGCCATTTATGTGATTGAATAACAGGAGTTAACCATGATGCTGTCTTACTTGTCACTTTCTCTACTAGATTATAAAACTTCTTTGCTGAAATGGAATGTTTTAGTGAATTGAGGGGAGGGGAGGTTATTCAAGGAGGAACCTGGACCTGCCATTGTGGATCCCTTTTGATGCGGGGGTCATCTGGTTATAAGGTCAGACAGTGACCTATATCTCCCCTTTTGAGGCCCTCTACTGGATTCTTTCCTTTTCCTGCTGATCTGGTTGTCAGACTTCATATTGTTGATCTTTATTTTAAATGACAGTATCAAACAACGAGGAATATCTTTTGAAGTTTCAGGTCAGTACTTAATGAAGGATCCAGAGAGCCACATGGCTACCAAAATCTTCTGGAGGATGAGGTCTCACCTAAATGTGAGGCAGGGCATTTGAATCCTGCCTCTTTTGGTCTATATCTTTATTGTTCATACATCAATGTCATAACAGCTACAGGCCAATAAAACATCAGTTGTCCATGTGACCCACTTGTCTGTGCCCAGCCTTTATCTTACTGTGATCACAGTGTGAGATAGGCATCTTTGGGATAAGAAGAAAGAAATCAGACAGATTCTTCCTTGTTTCTTCCAATGGTGACAGGTATTCCAGCGGTGACTCCTGGCTTCCTGCTTTCTGTGTTTGAGGAAATGACCCACAGTTGATGCAACCCCATCCTTCTATAGCTGTAATGCGGTACAGCGGTGTAGCTGGGTGGCTTTTAGAGACAGGGAAGGATGGCTGGGCTCCCACATATTTCATTTAGAATTAATTTGGGAACTAGAACACTTGGATTCTCTGCTGCTTTTGTTTTATCTGGGACTGTTCTACAGGGATGGGGAGAGGGGTCTGCAAAGGCAATGATAGTGGGGCATCCACAGCAAGATGTAAAAGCTTGGAATCTCTGCACACTCCCTGGGAGTGTGCTCCTCTGAATTAGAAAGCTCTAGTTTTAGCTTGATAAACTGTTTTCCAGTTAATTCAATTGTTTAGCCCCTGCTGGCGCTAGAATAATAAATATGCAGAGTAGAAACTGTGGCTTTCTGAAATGATATCATAAATGTGATTGCCAGATGGAACAAATAAAATTTCAGGTTGGCCAATTCAACTGGTATTCCAGATAAACAATAAATGATTTCTCACTGTAAGTATGTTCCAAGTATTGCATGTCCTTAGTCACTCATTCATGTCCGACTCTTTGTGATCCCAGGAACTCTAGTCTGCCAGTCTCCTCTGTCCATGGGGAGTCTCCAGGCAAGAATACTGGAGTGGGTTGCCATGCCGTCCTCCAGGGGATCTTCCCAACCTAGGGATCAAACTCAGGTCTCCTGCATTGCAGGTGGATTCTTTATTGTTTGGGTCACCAGGGAAGCCTGAAAATATTGCATGAAACTTCTAAAATATTGCATAGAACATACTTAGAATAAAAAAAAGCTATTTATTATAAATTCAAATTTGATTGAGCCTACTATATTTTAGGGGCTTCCCAGGTGGCACTAGTGGTAAAGAATCTGCCAGCCAATGCAGGAGACACAAGAGACACGAGTTCAATCCCTGGGTCAGGAAGATCCCCTGGAGGAAGACATGGCAACCCACTCCAGTATTCTTGCCTGGAGAATCCCATAGACAGAGGAGTCTGGCTGGCTATAGTTTGATGGACATGACTGTGACTAAGCACTGTATTTTATCTGGCAACCCTCTTCATGGATAATTAAAGATAATATTGGTGTTGTTCACAGAAACTAATTTATTTGATCAAGGATGATTTCACTAAAATCAATAAATTTATTGATATATAGATATTTGATATATATATATTTGTCCCCATTTTTTAGGCAAATTATAGCAATAGGATAAAATACATATTTTCTGCTTTATGTTGTGGAAATAACGGGAATACTCACACAAATATGAATTTTCATTTGTCCCCAATATGATGATTTGCTATACGGGTTTGAGTTTCTTTTTGTTTAACTCATGAAGATGATTCCTAAATATAAAATTAGTTTACATAGTGAATCATGGATTGGATATACTGGGAAGATTTAAACAGATAACCTTATTCTGATTTTATTAATATATGTTCCTTGTAGAACATTTATAAAATACATAATAAAAATATGCCTGTAATGTTTCATATGTATTCTTATGATTTTGTTGTAATAAAACGTTTTGAGGTTTTGTTGTAATACAATTTTGTTACCTTTTTAAAAATTCACCATTCCATCATGAATGCCTTTTTATTTCATTAAAAGCATTTAGAAAATGTTTTAAGAGAGACATAAATTCTTTTTCCTTATTGTTTTGATTTCTTTTCCTGCTCTAATGTTAAAATGAAGATACTGACACATCTCTCTTATTAGTATCACTGATTACTTTCTTTGGATATATTTATGGAAACACCTTTACTCCGATCTTTAGTTCAAAACATTTTAAGACTTGAGCTCTGTGCTGCTAGCATGTTAGATGGAGACCACACTCCCTGTGCTTTCTGTTCCAGTGCTCTGCAGGAGAGACGTCTCCTGGAGTTTTTGAGCCTTCCTGCCTCTCCATGCTCCTTTCCACAGGGATAGGCATGACACATCTAATGGGTGAGTTTGGAAGCAAGTGGTTTGGTTTAGCTCCTAAATTCAATTTCTTTCAGATGTGGCTGCTCCGGGTCTTCTCTTTGCCATGAGGACGTATTACCAGGGAACTCTGGCCAGCTGGACAAGCCTCCAGTTGTCCACTCCACTTTTGGGTAAAGTTTGGAAGAAATTTTAGAAAGTTCACTGTGACTTTTCATTTAATTCATATCCTCTTATCTAGTTATTTTAAGTAATACATCTGACGTTGGGTCTGTCTGACAGCCATGTCTGATTCTCAACTAGTCCCGAACTCAAACTGTGGTGAAAAGTGTTAGTATCACAAAACTCCAGATATAAGCTCCTTGACCAAAAATAATTGAGCCATAATTAGAGGGATTATAATTCAGAGTTGAAAATAACAGAGAGGAATGAGGCTTTGCATACCACTAAGCACTGGCATGAGGTGTTACAGCTTTTTTTTTTGCATTTTTCTTACAGTTGGGGACCTTCAAGCTTGGCAGTTAGTATGGTACATGTTGTAGCTCTGTGGCTGGGATTATCAGTTCATATGGGGCATCAAAACTCTCGTAAACATGAGCTGTATGGTCCTCAGTGTGCCACCTTGATCTGATTACAAAGACATGACTTTGGGTGAGATTGGAAATTAGGTTGCTGAGAAAAGGGACCTCTTAGTTCCTGTTAAAAATGATTTTACAATTAGAATATAGACTTTTAAACTATTTTCCAGTGAAATATTTTTTTTCTCTTCTCTGGACTTTAGCATTTTTTTAGCATGCGTAGCAGTCCAGGACTGAATACTTAAAAGATAGCTAAGTTTCATAAAGAGTGGACAGCAGCCATGTGCAGGTTCTGTTAGCTCTGTCTCAATCTTGTGGAATTCCAGAGACAGAATACATTTTGCTTGTTCACTTCCCAAAACTCTTCTGCTTTTCTTTAGTCGATGATTTAGCACCTCAACTTTGGAGCTTTGTCCTAGATTTCTAGACATTTTAGTATCTGATATGTGAGAAAGAATTTCCTGTGTTTCAAATCTTCCATGGGGCAGCTCTAGGTTTTGGGAGAGTCTGAAGCTTAAGAGAAAAAAAAAAAAATACAGAAGTTTTAATAATATTAGGTGTGAAAATAAAAATTTATTGAGACAATGAAACAAAATCACAACAAATTACTGGTAGCTTGGTGATCCAGATTTCTCTTTTTGAAATCTCTCTACCAGTTTATCAGAAATGCTTAATATCTAGAAATCCTTCCTGGTTGTAGCCTTACTTTCTTTTCCTGCCAGAACACTCTGTGGCTTCTAGAACTCAAAAGAGCAGGCCCCGATGTGTAAGCTTTATTAAGCTTCATCAGTTTATCTCTGCCTTCTTCAGAGTCTGTCCTTCCACACCCTATTAGTTATCTAAGAAGACATTTACCTCTCCCAAAAGGATGAAAACATGCCTCAAGGAGATTATCCTCCCCACTTAGAATTTTGAGGTTCCTCGTGAACAGAAAAAATGTAGTCTAGCAGAAGAAAAGTGCTCATATCAAGGGGTGCTAAGCTAAATTATATCCTCTGCTCCATTCATAAGTTAAAGTCCTAACCTCGACCAGCTCAGAATGTGAAATAGGGCCTGTATCTGGAGATAGGGCCTTTACAGAGATAATTAATGTAAAATGTTAATCTCTCAGTCATGTCCCGCTCTTTGTGACCCCGTGGACTGTAGCCCGCCAGGCTCCTCTGTCCATGGGACTTCTCAGGCAAGAATACTGGAGTGGGTTGCCAGTTCCTTCTCCAGGGGATCTTCCCGATCCAGGGATCAAGCCTGGGTCTCCCTCATTGCAGCAGATTCTTTACCATCTGAGCTACCAAAGAGGCTCAAATTAGTGTAAAACAAGGTCCTATGGCTGGGCCTTAACTCAGTATGACTGCTGTCCTTGTAAGGACCGGAGATTAGAACATAGACAGACACAGACATAAGATAGTGTGAAGGCAAAGGGAGAAGATGATCACCTACAAGCCTCAGAAGGAGCCAAAACTGCCAACACCTTGACCTTGGACCATCAGCTTCCAGAACTGTGAGAAAATGAATTTCTAAACAGGAAGTACCTAATCCACGCGGGTATCAGATGTGGGAAAGCACTGGATTGTCAGGTATGGTAATCATAGGGCTGAAGGCAGAAGCCTGGGCCTCCCTACACTCTTTTAGAGGTGACTGCTAACACAGGCCTAAATTGTTGATCTTAGCTCTCCCGGCAGTGTTTATTTGAACAATTCAACATTTCACTGAGTAGCAGGTGATTAAGCATGAATTTACAGAGAAGAGATCCGTAGGTGGCACAGTCAGAAAACAGCCACCGCCTGTAGTCAGCGGTTACTCCAACCAAGAATGAGATCTGAAAAGGCAGCAGGAGGGATGGTTACAAGGCATTTGCAACAGATTGGAATGCAAGACAAAAAAGTGCAAGACAGAGGACAAGGAGCTGACTCTGGGAGCTGCTCACAGGGAACTGACCCAGTTCTCCAGAGAGGACGCCTCAGGGCACAGCGTTCTGCAGGCGCTTGACTCTCAGGATGACCTGTTCCTTCCCTCATGCTTGTGGTCTTGGAAGCTGTCTGATTTAGTATGCCATCCTACTAGAAAGCAGTGGCCCCTCCTTCAGCCTCTATTTTACTATATTAGTTTGCTAAGGTTGCTGTGCAGTCTAATATTTTTATAGGGCATAAAAATATTTGAATATGCTGATACTAAGAAAATATTCATTGAATGAATTCAGAGATTTCTGAATGAAATGTCAGATTTCTCAGACACTGGAAGGAAGCCTAGTCTCATGGCAAGGGCACATTGGAAATATTAATGGCTCATGATGACAGAAAGATAAAGCACCATGTTACCAAGAGAAGTATCTTGCCATTCTATTGTAGACCAAGATTCTAGTCATGCATCAGATTTGTCTGAGGATGATTTAAATTTAGAAGTATCCAGGCCCAGCTCTAAGACCTGACTCAGGAAGCCTGGGGTGAACCCTGTTAACCTTCATTTTCATAAATACCCCTTGGTGATACTGCTGTGCAAAGCTGGGAGCCATTGTTCTAGACTATCCTTATTGATATTGGAATCATTTATTGAACATTACAGATCTCTGGTAGAGACTTAGAGTTTATATCCATTTTTACTTCCACAAAATCTGTAATCACAGATTGCTTCATGAGGTTTTTATCTCATAAACTTGCTTTAGAAGCGCTGCATGAAATATTTCAAGTTTCAACAAAGTTATATTTGATCATTTTCCACATTCTGTTTTATCAAATAAAATAAAATGGGTTGATTATTAGGAAATAAAAATATACTTATGTTTAAAAACCAGAAAAATTCCATAATTTTTTACTAATTTCAATCTTAATTGTAACAATTCTGTAACTGTTTACATCTCAATGATTCTTTTGGCTAAAATGTGAACCTCTTATTTACTTTTTTAGCCTGTATTTCTTGTTGACTTCCCTGGTGGCTCAGACAGTAAAGCGTCTGCCTACAATGCAGGAGACCTGGGTTCGATCCCTGGGTTGGGAAGTTCCCTGGAGAAGGAAAAGGCAACCCACTCCAGTACTCTTGCTTAGAAAATCCCATGGACAGAGGAGCCTAGTGTCTATGGGGTCACAAAGAGTCGGATACGACTGAGCAACTCACTTTCACTTTCACTTTTCTTGTTGTCTAGTAGACACAACCATTTGTATGAGTTGCTAATTCCTTAATTTCAACCAAATTCCTTGCATTATTTCCACCCCTCTTTTTCTGATGCTTCTCTCCAAAACAAAAAGACAGTGGTCTTCTAAAGAAGGATGATTTCTTTTTTGTCAGCTTGTTGTTGTTCAGTCGCTCAGTCATATCCCAGTCTTTGCAACCCCATGGACTGCAGCACACCAGGCATCCCTGTCCCTCACCATCTCCCAGACCTTGCTTAAACTCATGTTCACTGAGTTGATGCTGCCATCCAACCATCAGGTTTTTTTTGTGTGTCAATTACATTCCTTAAAACTTGGCTTCAGTTTGGATTATTCTGTCCTTCTCAGTATACAAGTCAGCTACAGGCCATAGTGATTATTCCGTCATAGATTTTTCTGGACTTTGTCCCTTTTCCTCTTTTTCTACTGTCGCTCATTCATACCTCTGCTATCTGCTGTAATTACCTATTTGTTATGGATTGAATTGTCCCAAAATTTTGTCCCAAAATTAATATATTAAAGCCCTAACCACCCCCCCCAACATGACTATATTTGGAGATAAAGCTTCTAAAGGGGTAATTAAAATTGGATGAGGTTATAAATTTGTTACCCTGCACTCATCTCACATGCTAGTAAAGTAATGCTTAAAATTCCCCAAGCCAGGCTTCAACAAAATGAGAACCGTGAACTTTCAGATGTTCAAGCTAGTTTTAGAAAAGGCTTTGACCAGAGAGCAAATTGCAAACATCTGCTGAATCATCAAAAAAGCAAGAAGTTCTAGAAAAACATCTATTTCTGCTTTATTGACTATGCCAAAGCCTTTGACTGTGAGGATCACAATAAACTGTGGAAAACTATGAAAGAGATGGGAATACCAGACCACCTGACCTGCCTCTTGAGAAATCTGTATGCAGGTCCGGAAGCAACAGTTAGAACTGGACATGAAGCAACAGACTGGTTCCAAGTAGGAAAAGGAGTCCGTCAAGGCTGTATATTGTCACCCTGCTTATTTAACTTCTATGCAGAGTACGTCATGAGAAACACTGGGCTGCAGGAAGCACAAGCTGGAATCAAGATTGCCGGGAGAAATATCAATCATCTCAGATATGCAGATGACACCACCCTTATGGCAGAAAGTGAAGAAGAACTAAAGAGTCTCTTGATGAAATTGAAAGAGGAGAGTGAAAAAGTTGGCTTAAAGCTCAACATTCAGAAAACTAAGATCATGGCATCCAGTCCCATCACTTCATGGGAAATAGATGGGGAAACAGTGGAAACAGTGGCTGACTTTATTTTTGGGGGCTCCAAAATCACTGCAGATGGTGATTGCAGCCATGAAATTAAAAGACACATACTCCTTAGAAGGAAAGTTATGACCAACCTAGACAGCGTATTAAAAAATTGAGACATTACTTTGCCGACTAAGGTCTGTCTAGTCAAGGCTATGGTTTTTTCAGTGGTCATATATGGATGTGAGAGTTGGACTATAAAGAAAGCTGAGTGCCAAAGAATTGATGCTTTTGAACTGTGGTGTTGGAGAAGACTCTTGAGAGTCCCTTGGACTGCAAGGAGATCCAACCAGTCCATCCTAAAGGAGATCAGTCCTGGGTGTTCATTGGAAGGACTGATGTTGAAGCTGAAACTCCAGTCCTTTGGCCATCTAATGTGAAGAGCTGACTCATTTGAGAAGACCCTGATGCTGGGAAAGATTGAGGACACGTGGAGTAGGGGACAAGAGAGGATGAGATGGTTGTATGGCATCACCGACTAGATAGACATGGGTTTGGGTGGACTCCAGGAGTTGGTGATGGACAGGGAGGCCTGGCGTGCTGCAGTTCATAGGGTTGCAAAGAGTCAGACATGACTGAGCAACTTAAGTGAACTGAACTATATTGGATAGGACTTCTTTCCTTGTAAAAAGTGGAAGAAACACCAGAGCTGATGCAATCTCTTTCTCTCTCTAGCCTCAGACCACATGAAGACAGAAGAAAGATGGTTACCATTTATAAGGTCTTTCCAAGTGGTGCTAGTGATAAAGAACCTGCAGGTTTGATCCCTGGGTTGGGAAGATCCCTTGGAGGAGGGTGTGGCAACCCACCCCAGTATTCTTGCCTGGAGAATCCTATGGACAGAAGGGCCTGGAGGGCTGCAGTCCATGTGTTTGCAGAGTCAGACACAACTGAGCAACTTCCCATGCCCTCCTCCAGGGGATCTTCCCAACCCAGGGACTGAACCAAGGTCTCACACATTAAAGGCAGATACTTTACCATCTGAGCCAGCAGGGAAGCCCAAGTGTGGACACACACATACACACACAAAATTCATTTATGATAACAATCTTAATTGCTTGCCTGTTGTTCATCTCTCTGTGTAGTGCAATATTTTTAACCTGTTTCTTGTTTTGGAAAGCTGTTAGAGAGTAGGTGAGGAGATAGAGAGCTAAAGTGTATAAAGTTAGCCACTACCCTTTTACTCTTTCATTCATGGGCAAAACTGGTCACTTTGTCTTTCCAGCTCAAAATGCCTTTATTTGCAAATTGAGTGTTTGGATGGAATATGACTTCTGCCCAGATTTCTCTGACATCTCAATAAGTTAGTCCTCCTATTTTTTTTCTAATACACTTCTGTGTATTTGTATCTCTACTTTATTACTTTCATCTCTCTTATACCTGTCAAAAGTTTATACCCATTAGATTTTAAAGTATCTGTGGTCATGGAATATGCTGGACTTCAGCACCTGGTGTGATGTTTCTTATGTCATAGGTGCTTAATTTTATCTGTTGATCAAGTGAGTAGTCATTTCTCATTTGGCCAAATGATGAAACTTATTTCTATATGCTCAGTCACCTATTAAGAATTTTATAGAATTCTTATCAGGGCTTCCCTGATAGCTCAGTTGGTAAAGAATCTACCTGCAGTACAGGAGACCCCGGTTTGATTCCTCGGTCAGGAAGGTCTGCTGTAGAAGGTATAGGCTACTGCACCAGTATTCTTGGGCTTCCCTTGTGGCTAAGCTGGTAAAGAATCTGCCTGCAATGTAGGAGACCTGGGTTCAATCCCTGGGTTGAGAAGATCCCCTGGAGAAGGGAAATGTTACCCACTCCAGTATCCTGGCCTGGAGAATTCCATGGACTGTCTGGTCCATGGGATCACAAAGAGTCAGACACGACTGAGCAACTTTCACTCCTTGGATAACTCACTTTGGGGGGATAGAAATATTGGTCTTGTTTTCCTTTGATGGATAGGGCAGAGTTAATGGTGGCCCTGTCTGTGGAGTACACTGGAGCAGAAGGTCTTGTGGTCAAGTGGACTTCTCAAGGAAGTTCATTCAAGGTGGCCAGAGGAATCGTATAAAGAAAACTGTGTTGTTGAGAAAAACCAAGGTTGAAGCTAGGAAAGTGGTGGTAAGTGACAGATGTAGCAGGTAAGGTAAGGATGACAATAATGGGCAGCAAGTTTAGTAGACAGAGAGTGGAAGGCAGTATGAAGTCAGCTGCAAAAAAAGGATTGAGAGAGTGATACAGAGCTAAAACAGTGAACAAAACAAAGTGCAGGCTCTTGTGTTTGTCTTGTGCCTGGTGTGCCTGTAGGTGGGCAGGGAAGTATGGGATTGGTGACCTAAAGAATTACACAGGAGAGGGGAGTTTTTAAGGCCCTGAGTAAATCATTTCTGTGGATTTATAAGATACCTCTATTCTCTGATAGGTATAGCAGTGAACTTAAAAATGGGCTATAAGCAGGTAATTTGCTTTAAGTTCTACTTTTTAGAAACTAAAATGTTTTCCCAATTATTCAGTGTTACATGAAGATTGATTAGATTTCCAAGACAATCAAATAGCACTATTTTATGTGTATTTTTCTAACAGTGTTATAGAAATGTTTAAATGTGTTTTTTTTGGGGGGGAAATCAAACATATGTTATCTTTTCAGGTTGCCTGATTAAGGAATAGTTCTAATATATGTGTTATACTTAGCTGTTTCTTAGTCAGAAATAACTAAAATACTTCTGTAACTTACCATTATTCTGCTTGAAATTATAATAATTTTTTTTGATTTCTTCATCTTGTGGGAGTAAGTGCATTAATTTCCATTTTAAGCCTCCATTTGATATTAAATTTAGAACAACTTGTTCAAATCTTGTATCTTTTATCTTGAATAAATATTGCTAAATTTTTATTGAACAACTTGGCTTAAATTTAGTTTTGGAGAGTCACCAAAATCTTTTGCTTCTTCATTTATTTAATCAAATCCAAATTCATTTTCATTTTCCTCCTTGGTAAAGTTATTTCATTAGGTATCTCTTTGCCCAGCTTATAAAATTTAAATCTTTTCTTATAGTGGTTCACTTAAATAGCACATATTCTTTGCTTTTATATTCAGGAATGTAGTATGTGTATTGTTTAAATTTGGTCCCATATTAAATTATTGCCAGGCTTTTTTTCACTTCTAGGACTGTGAAGAATTACTCTATACTATCCCTTGCGTGCGTGCTAAGTTGCTTCAGTTGTATCTGACTCTTTGCGACCCAATGGACTGTAACCTGCCAGGGATTCTCCAGGCAAGAACACTGAACTGGATTGCCATTCTCTCCTCCAAGGGATCTTCCTGACCCAGAGATCGAACCCACATCTCTTGTGTCTCTTGCTCTGGCAGGTGGATGCTTTACCACTAGCACCACCAGGGAAGCTCTGAAAATATAGTATGCTCAATCAAATTTGAATTTATAATAAACAGCTTTTTTATTCTAAGAGATGAGAGTTTGAGAATCAGCACCACTCTACTGATTTATCTTCCTGGTTCTGCATCCACACATCCGAGTTTATTGCTCCATGCCGTTCTCCTTTGGCTGCCCATTGCCCTCATTGTTCCCTGATTATGCCCCTTCTCGCCAAACTTGTTGTAGCCCTAAAACTATTCATTACAATTGTTCCTTGGAAGAACTTGAGGTACTGGGCTGAGAACCTTCATGTTTTCCAAGGAAAGTGCTATAAAAATTGCACGTAAACAAGAATTATTGGTTTAGATGAGCTCTTCCAAGACAAATCATCCATGCTACTAGTTTCTGGCACAAACCTATCGCTAACCATCCATCTTAATCATATTTGAAGTTGAAGCACTTTTCTTACCTCATACTCTTCCTTCCCTCCTCATTTTCTGACATTTCCAATTCTTGCCAAATATTTTTTTTTGATTAGAGGTTGCATGGGTTACTACCTGGTCTGTGATGATGTCTTTAGTCAGGCTGAGATGTATATTGAATGCTCTACAATGAGGGCTTGGGACTAGTATATTTGCTGCTCTTTTCTTAAAGATATCTCTGTTGAGGCAGCTAATAGTCAGACAAATAATGGCTGGTTGACACACTTAAGTCAGTTACTGAACCATGAGCATGATTTGTCCTTAGTGAAATGCAACTTCTTTACAATGGCAGTAGGGGATGGGGAAGAAAGGTTGGGAGTTTTGGAGATCAGAGTGAAGTAATGACTGTAGCTTTATGTTCTTCCCTTTTGTTCATTGAGAAATAAGAACAATAGCCTACTTATGTATGTGTTAGGTATTTCTGCTAAGCATTTTAACATGAATTATACCATTTAATCTTAATAGTACAGTGATGAAATAGATATTGTACTCCTAATTCATGGATGTAGAGACTGAGGCTTACTGAGTTTCAAGTACCTTGTTTTGTCACATACCTGTTAAGTGTCAGAGTCAAGATTGAACCTAGACAAGTCAGTTTTTAAGGCTTGAGTTCCTAATCATTGTGTTAAATTTGGGTTTTCCTTCATTGTATTGGATCTTACCTTTTTTTAAAAAAAAAATCTTCTAGTGTATTTTATGTCCTTATCTCTTCATCCAAACCTTGGGAGACTTCATCCAAACCTAGAGCTGTACATTTCACAGCTCTATCCAGTACAAAAGATCCTAAATTACTTCACTGGAATTAGCAATGCAATATTAATTTTAGACAGAACATTAAGCTATGTCAACTCCAAAACCCCCTTAATTCCTGACAGTCTGTGATTTTGGAGAGGGATCTGGATCTGAGCCACTGCTGCACCCTTTTCTAACTACATAAGCTGAGATAAGAAACATTACCTCTCAGGGCTTCAATTTCCTTTTCTGTAAAATAAGAATAAAGAGACATATCTCAGGACTGATAAGGCATTAGTGAAACATTGAGCACAAAGTCTAGTATTTCCCATCTTTATAACTAGATTATTCAGATGGTTAATTTTCTCAGCCATAATTAACATTTTAAGATGACTCTCATTTCTTAAGATCCCGTTAATTAGAAAAAGCATGGTCACTGTGGTTTAGATAAAGTGTGTGTTTTCACAAAGGCAAGGCTTTATCAACTAATGGACATCTATAGAATCTCAAAATAGTAAGTGACCCTAAAGATGATCTAATCAAAATCTTTTATTTTGTATATCTCAACACCGAAACCCAAAGAGATTAAATGGATTTCCCCAAATCACACACTAACTTGGTGGTAATTTCAAAGCCAGTAATTATTTTACCTGATTCTAGGCCCATGTTTTACTGCAGAATACTAATAAACTCAGGATGAAGGATGGGGTTAGAAAGTAAGCTATTTCAATTACATTATAAAAAGAGATTTTGATGTCCAGTTTATTTCTATTTCTATGCCAGTAATTGTTTATGCTCTAAACATTATTTATAGTAAAGAACTAGAAGGGAAATCAGACTGTAGAATTCACTGGACCTGGATTTAAGATGCAGATCTATTACTTATTAGGTATTTGACCCTGAAGTTTAAAGCTCTGTTTCCTTATCAGTAAAATGGGGGTAATGATTATAATTTTCTAGTGCTTAGAAGGATTAAATGAGATATTACATGTGAAGTGCTTAGTGAAAGTCATCATTTTATGAACAGTAACACCTAGTGCTAGCAATATTAACACAATGGGAATCACTTCAGTTACCATTACAGCTATACCATCCATGGGTGAATTTTCAGTGTAATAAAAAATGCTTGATTTCTAGTGAAAATCAATAAATGCCAGGAGCAAATATTTAGCCAAAATGTCCTTTGACTATAGCCTGCTCGCACCTCTGACTGATTTAGGAAACTCTCCTGAAACACCCACATGATGACTAGTAGTGAACCAGTCTGTACAATTTTAATACATGGGCTTTTACTGAGAAGAGTTGCTTACTGTCACCAGAAAGCCATTTATATTTCCCTGCCTTTGGGTAAGTAAATCTGAGAAAATACATCTTACAGTTAGTTATAGAGAATGGGGACTTCAAGGAAGAGACTGATGTCAGTAATAGCAATACTCTAAATTAAGCTAAAACTAGATACAATTCCTGTTTGCTAATTCTTCTATTTAAAGAGGTCTACTGTGAAACTCCGATGGAAATAGGAAAATACATATATATGCAACAGTGTCCATTGTTTTTAGGAAGGACTGTGGCTGAATGAGCTGGTTTTGTAGAATGATAAGCACCATTAAGTGAAATGCTTTCTTTTATTTTTTCTAACTTTTGCTTGAGCAGTAAAGTGCAACAGTACATTTTTGTGTCTTATTAATAATTTCTTGAATCACAGAACTATGGGAGAAATGGATAATAATCCATTTTTATGGAATTCAAGGCAGTTGATATCTGGCATCCTAGAAATGTAGGCTATGCTATTTCAAATTGGAAGAGTTCTTAAAATAATAAATTCTGTAGTTCATCTTATACCAAAGAAAATCCAATATTTTCTGGGCTAGATTTTATACAAATAACAGTGTCCTAATATCTGTTTGCAAATGTTCTCTGTCTGTTTACTTATATTAGCTGTGTTTGTAAAAAATAGGATTACTATTACAAAATAGTAGTTTTATTACTTTAGTCCAGTGATAATGGAATGTAGAAGGAAGGGGAAATTGAGTCAGTGCAAATTTTGTAAATTAATTCAATTTGAAACCTTGGAACCAGTTCCTAGAGTCTAAATTGATTAGACATTACGACAATACATTGTTCAAATATAATGGATATGTAGAAATTGGCTTAGATTTGACTGTTTATTACTGCTGTGCTTGACAGTATTTTAAAGGAATCTCTAAACATATACTAGTAATCTCTTTTCATTCTTGAATCATTAAAGCTACAAGTTCAGGAAAAATCTAAAGAGATGGATGGACAGACAGAGTAGAGAGATTGAGATAGAGATAGAGGTAGAATAGAAGTAGAGATAATGAAAGAGGAAGAGGAAGGAAGAAAAAGAAGAGGAGAAGGGGGAAAGAGGAGGGTTCAAGAAAGGATGGAGGGAGGGAGGAAGGGAGAGAGAGAGAGAGAAATGAATTAAATGACACTTGTCCAGGGCAGCTATTACTCATTTTAACTTTTATCCTATAATCCCAAAGTGAGAGGCAATAGCCTTTACAGCTGCATCGCAGAAATAGCAAAGGGTTCTAATCAGTTACTCTTGTAGAAGACTGGCTATCCTGAGAGATGTCTTAGGCTCTTACGAAGGACCCATATATCAGTTCATCTTTGAGCGCACATTTCACATTTCTGTTTTTCTGTCCAGAACAATGCTGTCCTTACTTGCCTGTTGTGTCTTAACTGCTTTCATTGCCGTGTAAATATTTCATGATTTGGAATATCGCCACTTGCAATCATGTCATCTTTAAGAAATTTGAGCATGCTACAAGTACATATTATCTTCAGTTGTGATGAGTTGATTAATTGCCGGATACTAGTTAGCCAAAGATAGAAGTCATTTTTATGCTATTAATCATTTTTCCCACAAACTCTATAGTACTTGTCAAAAAGGAAAATTATATAAACATTTTATCCATTAATATCATCTTAGTTTTTGAAGAATGTCTCATGATTCTTCAAGGATGACATACTATAATTTAAGAACAATTTAGATCTATTAGTGTCTAGCTTTTAAAAAGGAAGTAGATGTAGCATGTGCAACTCAAAGGGAAATTATTTTGACATTAGTAGAGAGATCTATATAAGATTTGAGTATTTTTGGATCAGAAGATAATCTACTTAGATATGTGCCTTGTATTATATAAATAATCCAAGGCAGGAGAGAAGAGTCTGTGTAGGTTGGAATCTATGAGCTAGAATAGAGCCATATTTTTAGCCTTATTACCCTTGGGGTTCTGCTGGGCTTCTCTTGTGGCTTAGCTGGTAAAGAATCCGCCTGCAATGTAGAAGACCTGGCTTCGATCCCTGGACTGGGAAGACCCCCTGGAGAAGGGAAAGGCTACTCACTCCAGTATTCTGGCCTGGAGAATTGCATGGACTGTATAGTCCATAGGGGTCGCAAAGAGTTGGATATGATGAAGTGACTTTTGCTTTGATTACCCTTACATCAATCTTGTGCAGCTTACTATTGCATGATTTAACTATCATTTGTGAAGTAGGAAAATGAATTACATTTATTTACCAGCCACTATGGGATGGCCATCGTGAGTCACAAACTATGTTAGCCATTGAGGACATAAATATAAATAAGATAAATTCATACCCTTCAGGAGCACAGACGACAAATGAAGATCGACAGGGTTCTAAACAATGTAAAGGTAAAGGGCAGCCCTGGGGGCCAGTCCAGGCTCCTTCTACCAGCTGAGTAAAGCTGGACAAAGTACTCTGCCTTTCAGAGCCTTTTTTTCTCAGTTACAAATTAGGGACAACAAAGGCAAAAGTTAAAAACTTGAATCATCTAAATATAATTAAATAAACAAAACCTTCTCTCAGAAAGATTTCAGTAAGTCCAAATAAGAATAGAATAACATCTTAGAAGTGGTAAAGCATTAAACTTATAGGAGTAATTTTAGGAAGGAAATATGGCAGAGTGGATGGGCATGGATTTGGAGTTTAACTGAGCTAAATTTGATTCACATCTCAGCTCTACAACTTAAATTTCATATGGAATTGAGTTGTCATGAATATTAAATAAAGTCCCTCAGTCATCCATCCAACAAAGTTCTTAAGTACCTATCATATGCCAGGCACTATGCTAGAACTAAGGTTGAAAAACTTTCTGTAAAAGGGCCAGAGAGTAAGTGTTTTAGGCTTTGTAGGCCATGCAGTGTTGGTTGCAACTACTGAACTCAGTTGTTGTAGAGTAAAAATAGCCAAAAAGAAAACAAATAGGTGTGCTTGTGTTCTGATACCACTTTATTCCCCACCCCCTCCCTCCACCAAAAAAAAAAGCATGTGGTTGGCTGGATTTGGTTTGTGGGCTGCAGCTGGCCCACTCATGCCTGTTAGGAAGCTACATGGTGATTTTATTCTAGTGAGCAATATAGGCAAAACATAAGAAAACAAAACAAAAAAGCAAGAGAATGCAGATAGCCTTTCTCTAAACTCCTATGGAAATGACCGGTTTATCTTTTAGTGCATGATAATGAGGAGGAGCTTGATGACTGCTTATTGAGTTGATATGTGCAGAGGTATTTTCTGCTTGTTCTCTTCTGTAACTAAGTTTTCTTCAGTGTTGAATGCAGAATCAGTGTTCAACCAAAGGCAGTGAACTTATAAATTCTCACTTATAAATTGTGTGCCTCAACAAGATTCTGAGACCCAACATACTGCTAAATGCTGATCTGTTGCTACTGCTGCTGCTGCTAAGTCGCTTCAGTCGTGTCCGACTCTGTGCGACCCCACAGACGGCAGCCCACTGGGCTCCGCCATCCCTGGGATTCTCCAGGCAAGAACACTGGAGTGGGTTGCCATTTCCTTCTCCAATGTATGAAAGTGAAAAGCGAAAGTGAAGTCGCTCAGTCATGTCTGACTCAGCGACCCCATGGACTGCAGCCTATCAGGCTCCTCTGTCCATGGGAGTTTCCAGGCAAGAGTACTGGAGTGGGGTGCCATTGCCTTCTCCGCTGATCTGTTAGAGGTCATTTATTATTTTACAAAACATCAGGTAGGTAGTGGTGTTCACTAGCTTCAAGGTGAGTTCTGACTCTGCATCAATTCTGGGAGTCTGGGAACAGAGTAAGGTTGTCAGCACTAGACCTTTGAGAGATGTTCTCAATATCTCCTGCACAGGTTCGAAAGGTCTTAGAAAGGCACGGAGGATTGTCTGGGGCCCTTGATCTAACATCTCCTGGAGTTACTATGTAAGAAGGAAATCAAAAGTGGATTAAAATTAATTTTCAAAGTGTATTTTTATAGCATAATCAGCTGCTGATTTTCTATGAGTTTGAAAAGCTATAGGAGCAAGGGTAGCCATGAGATCTCAAATTGTTTAAACTCACATTTTCAGACAGTGCTGCATCTTCTTAGACCACAAAACTCAGTCCTTTCCTTATCCTCCTCCTCAAAGATACCTGGGGCACATGGACATATAGGAACAGCCTAAACTCTCCGCAGACCCCACGTTGACCCTCCCAAATCATATGAACTAAAGGGGACAGGGATACCTTGATTGGTCACTAAAATTATAAAATTGTTAACTTACAAGTACTTAGATTTCATTCACTCAAACTATTCATTTATGTGTAGAGAAACAGTCTCCTGGGGGAGACTGATGTGGGGCTTGGACTCCTCACAGCTTGGGGGAAAACCTCTGCAATTGTGATTATCCTATCGTTTGTGGGTCTCATACAGGGGGATTGGCACTTGACTATAATGAGTCTCTGCCTCTCCTACTTATATTGTTGTGACCCAGGGATCGAACCTAGGTCTCCCACATTGCAGGCAAATTCTTTACGATCTGAGCCACCAGGGAAGCCCTTTTTATCTTTAGTTGTGGAAAATCTTTTCTGCTAGTCTTCAAGTTCTCATTGGTAGTTGCTCTATAAATGGTTGTAATTTTGGTGTTTCCATGGGAAGAGGTGAGCTTGGGGTCTTCATACTCCACCTTCTTGGCCACTTTTCTATGAAAATGAATCCTGAAGGCCATGATTTGACTATTTCTGTCTAAATCTATGTGATACTGAATTGTATTATGGATGCTATCTGAAAGTACTGGAAAATTTATCTGTGACCACCTAACTGTGAAGCTCTCTGGAAAAGTGTCCAGGACAGTTGCATGTTTTCTTCTATAGAAGAGTTGGCCCAAAAAGTTCCTTTGGGTTTTTCCATAATGTCTTATAGAAATAAAAAAAAAAACCCAAAGCAACTTTTTGGCCAGTTCAGTACTTGTCTCATATTGGTATACTTTCAGAGACTAAAAGTTGTGAAAATTTGAGGATGTGAAGGTAAGTATACAATGTCTGCACCTAGGAGGTTCTGCAAAAATGCTTTATAATTAGTAAGTAAAATAGTAGAATTGAATAAATTAAGAATAAGCCCAAAGTTCTCAGCAAGGCCTTTACTAAATTTTGACCTCTTTTTTGACACTGTCTCTAGTCTCCATCTTCTGGCTCTCCAGGCATACAGGTAGGTCAGTTGCTGTATCTACCAGATACCCCAGGGCTCTGTTGCATTTCCCTTTGCCCAGGAAGGGTGGTGCTGTTGACTGAGTCTCACAGTTAATTCAGGTTCCTGCTCAGTTGTCATCACTCAGAGCAGCCTTCTCTGACCACCCTCAGTTGAACTGTTCTGACTCACGCTCTCTGTGCTTGTTTCCTGCTTCCTGGTCTTTGTTATCATCTGACATATATTGTGTGCTTGTTTGATTATTGTCTGTTTCTACCACTAGAGAGTGGGCTTAATGAAAAAGGGAACCTTTTTGACTCACTGACATATTCCCATGCTAGAATAGTGCTGGGGACCTAATGAATATTTATTGAATGAACATATAAATGATGAAAGGAGAGGAATATAAGTTCAGAATATTTCCACTATACTTGCTGAGGCTTTACTGAGAATGGAAACAGTGACCACTGGGTGGCCACAGCTACCTTCACCATCCACACGGGCCACGCTCCTTGCTGAGAATAAAAGCCAGAGAACCTTGTATGCTGTCAATCTTCTGAAGGGAGGGCTGCAGGCTGTTTGTCTTGGTTCTAATTGTCCAGTGGAAATGAGCCTTTAAAAGACATGGTCAGAAAATTTTTACCAGGCTGCTTTGCAATCCAAACTCATTCACTTGTTGATTTATCAACTAAGTACCTATTGTGTGCCAAGTACTTAAGAGATAGAGATGAATGTGCTAGGGAGCTTCCAAGGAGCTGACCCAGGTCTATTGGAGGAGGCTGGGGAAGAAGTCACAGTCCTTTCTGCTTAGAGCTCTGACACAGGGCTAGGAGATTTTGGAGATGCATTTAGGGTACCGGATACATATAGCTGATAGGGAGCAGAGTGAGACAGCAGGCTTCTCGAACAAGATGGCAAATAAACAGAACTTTGAAGAAATCCCCGGCTTACCCAGGTGGAGGTGGTGTTTCCAGGAAAAGGAAACAGTATGCAAAAAAGTCAGGAGCTAGGAGAACTTGACACAACTGAAATTTAAGTAGATTATTTTGCCCGGAGAGTGAGGTACCAGGTGGGATGAGGAAGAGATGAGGCTGGATAAAGAGTGCTTAATGATGCATTAAAACATTGAGCTTATTTAAAAAAGCAAATTCCAGAAATGCATGCCTCTAGACCTCTGGGTGGGTTTTCAAGGGAAATATAACTTTAGGTGACAGGAGCCTAAAATTATTTCTATGTGATTCAGGAAACAAAATATACAAAACTTTCAAATGCAGTCATTTATTCATTTTATGTTCATCCTACTAATTTTGGTTTGAACACCTGCTCTGTGCCAGGTACTATGTTAGGTTCTAGCAGTACAGAATTAAAATAAATCCTTGGTGTTAGAAGCACATAATTAAATATTATCCGTGTCAGTCAGTTTATATCCAGGAAGGTAGAAATGCAATGAAGATATAAATTCATGACTGGCTGGCTTTATGATCATGTGAGTTGTGAAGTCCCACAAGATCTTGTGCTCAGCTGAGTCCCACACTTAGTTTAATGCTCTCCTGTGGCTGTCTTGAAATTTTTAATAATTTTTGGACATCCTACATTTTCATTGTACAGTAGACCCTGCAAATTATGTAACTTATCGATACAGTGGAGATAAATTGTGAAGTTGATCTAGTGCAGGGGTATGCAAACAACATCCCATGGACCCAATCCAGCCTACATTCTATTTTTGTATAGTCTGTGAGTTATGAATATTTTTTATGTTTTAAGCAGTCGAAAAAATCAAAATAACAGTATTTCATAACTTGAAAATTATATGAAATAGACACGAATTTAAGTATCTATAAAAATATTTTATTGCTACATGTGAAGGACAGGGAAACCTGGCGTGCTGCAGTCCATGGGGTCACAAAGAGCTGGACTCAACTTAAAGCACATACGTGCTTTTGGTTTTTGCCTTGTCTAACAGGGAGGCCTGGCGTGCTGCGATTCATGGGGTCGCAAAGAGTCGGACACGACTGAGCGACTGAACTGAACTGAACTGATGGCTGCTTTTGTGGTATAGTGGCATAACTGAGTAATTTCAGTAGAAATCTTCTGGCCTATAAAACCTAGAATGTTTACTGCCTGAACATTTCTGGAAAATGTGAGCTGAGCCTAAAATAGGATATTCCACTGTTTTAATATTAGATAACTTATTTTCATTCATTTTCTATTTGCTGTCAGAGTTGTAACTTTATTTTCCATTACTTTCTGGTTCTAAATAGAATAAGCTTTGAACTTACCGCCATATCCTCGGATCTGACAGGGATACACACTAGGTACTTCAAAATACTTTTAAAAAGTCCAGTGTTGTGGGATTATTGTTACGTGCACCTTCTCTTTCCCATTATATTCTATGCCCTCAAGGCAGTGATTATATGGGAGAGAGTTCCATGCCAAAATTGTGCTTAGAATGTGCTTGTGTGCTACAAGTGTTTGTGACAATGAAGAGGGGCCCAGCAGTGACTGTTCAGCATAGTGATGCTGCTGGTGCTGAAATCCTTGAGAAGGAGAAAGTTTATGAGTGGACGAATTCTTCGAGTATGTTTGGAAGCTTTAAGATCAAAGACTGAAGATAAAAACGTATCCTTAAAGTTCAAGGCAAAAACAAATATGCAAAGCGCATGAAATGTCTTCTTGTGATGACTAGAAGAACGGGGTGCATCAAGGTGTTGATGCATGGCAAGCAGCAGTGTTTTGTTTACATACTTGTACCTTTCACATCTATGTTTTTCAGTCCTGATTTCTGAACGTATGTATCCAGTTGTTACTTGACATCTTCACTGAGTGATGAATAGACTATTCAAATTGAACAAATCCAAAACTGAACTCTGATTTTTCCCTTTAAATATGCTTCTCCCCCAGCCTTCACATTGTCAATTATACTATCCCAATAGCTACTCAAGGTGAAAACCAGAAGTCATTCTTGATTTTTACCTTTTTCTCACCATTCTCTTTCCCCTAATTCATGACCAAGTCCTTTCACACTCTACCTTGGATTTTTATTCAGTCTCTCCTCTTCTCTCCATCTGCTTTCTGCTTTCGTGGATCCTGGACCTCCATTGCTCTCATCTGAACCATTGCTGGGGCTTCTTGTGGGCTCCCTGCTTTCACTTATATCCTCACATATTCTCTACATGATAAGAAGAATATTATGAAGTATTCTGAACATGCAAAAGTATGGAGAATAATATAATGAAAGCCTATGTATCTATCACACAGTTTTAGAAATAAATAATGAAAAACAGTGATATCTACTGAATTCCCTGTTATCTCTTTCTCCTCTGTCCTCAAAGATGACCACTATTTTCAATTTATGGAATGCCATTTCCATGAATGTATTTATATTATCACAATATATGCATTACTAAACAAGATGTAGCCTTTTTCTTGCATGTTGTTAATTATATGAACTATATTACACTGTTTGAATTAAGTCACTTTTTACTCTTTTTACAGAAAAGCAGACTTTTTCTGGTTTTCGGTTTTTTTTTTTGGAAACATTGTTTATTTACAATGTTGTGTTAGATTCTGGTGTATATAGCAAACTGATTATCTATATCTATCCATCTACTTATGTATTTATTTAGGTATCTATATGTATATGTATAAGTAAATATATCAATGAAAAAGTATAAAACAAAACAGAAATACATGTGTACATATATAATCAATTGATTTTGACAAGTTAATCCAAGGGTTAGAGAGTATAGTATTTCAACAAGTGGTCCTGGAAAAACTGAATATCTGTATGGAAAAGTTTTAAGGAAAATATAAAGCCTCACACCACAGTATAACAACACGTTGAGATGAATCACAATTCTACAGGAAAATGTAAAGATATATAGCTTCATAATTAAAGCATAATAGGATACCTATGCAACCTTAATGGTACCCAACAATTTTTATGATGTAATAATCTTAAACATAAAATAAACAAAATAGTAATAACTCACATTTCATCAAAATGGAATGTTATTTGTGTAAAAATGATGCAACAAAGAAAATAAACAGGCAAGGACAAGCTGGAAGAAATATTTACAGTACATATATTTGACACAGAACTTGTATCCAAAATATATAAAGAATTCTTACAAATAATTAAGAAAAAAAAAGAAAGGGAAGCAGGTATTTTTTTAAAAAAAGAAGATCCACTCAAAACCCTGGTAATATCAAATGTTGACATGAATGTTTAATACTCAGAATTCCCACCCATTGTTGATGGGATTATAAACTGACTCTATCACTTAGTTAAATAGACAATATCTTGTAAACCTAAACATGTATTTATTGTATGAATCAACATTTCTTTTTTTTAAATATTTACTCAAAAGAAAAGAAGATATATCATCACAGAAAACTTGTACCAAAGTCTTTATAGCAATCCTAATCATGAGGACTCACACTGGAAGCAACCTAAATGCCCATTAACAGGTGAATACATAAACAAATGTGGTTCCTTCATACAATGGAATACTACTCAGTCCATAAAAAGGATCATTGCTGTTACCCAAAACAGCCATTTATGAATCTCAGAAAAATATGTTGTATGAAGCAAACCTGACACAAAAGGATATATAACTATGTGATTCATTTGTGTGAAGGCCTCAAATTGGCAAAAACAAATCTATAGTGATGTATATCTTAAATTGTTACCTCTGGGAAATAGAAGGAGTTGATTAGAGAGGGAATAAGGAAGCCTGCAAAATCCCATGGATGAAAGAGCCTGGTGGGCTAGTCAACGGGGTTGCAAAGAGTTGGACATGACTGAACAACTAACACTTTCACTTTCAAGGAAGCTTTCCAGGAAGATGGAAATATTCCATGTCTTGCTTTGCATTGGACTGTTATGGATTTAAGCAGTTGTTCAGAACTCATCGAACTGAATACTTAAATTCCATATGTTTTGCTGTGCTTTATTATGTATACATTATATTTCAATAAGACAATTTAAAACAATTGAATGGAGCCAACCAGGCTTTTCAGGAAGCTGTTGCAATAATTCAGGCCAAAGCTAACGAGTTCCTCTAAGGCAGAGGATGCTAAGAGAGAGAAGGTGGAAACCGGGATTCATCCTTGTCTGGGACTTCTCAGACCACAGTCTCTGGGTCATTTGGGGACCACTGATGGAAGAGTGTTCCCATGTGTTTGAATCTAAGTCTATTCTGGCTCTTTTTTGGACATTTAGATGATTGTGTACACTGAGGCTTTGCTGAATCCTTTCCAGGGTCCTACTATCGCTTGCACAGAATCACCAACTTATACTTCAGTCTTTACTTGCATCTCTCTAAACTAAGAGGCCACCAAATGCCAGCCTGCCCCACCAAGATACCATGTCCTCAGGGGTAAATGCAGATGACTGTGTGACATGAGGCAGTTTAACTGGTCACCCAAGATGAGGAAAAAAGAGGGCTACTTAATTTGCTTGTCACCTTTGGAGTAATTGAACCAAAAGCCATTAGAAAAAAAGAAAAAGAAATACGGTAATGTGCTGAGGAAAGTGGTAAGAGTGCAAGGGTTGGATGCAAGTGTTTCTTCTAAGAAACAGTGCTTTGCATACGACCTGGCTCATAGCAAGCATATAGTAAATGCTAATGAAAAAAAATGACTTGAATTTATTCGTTCTTTTAATAAAATCTGTCAAGGACTTATGATGTTCCCAGCCCTAGGTTAGACTTAGAGAGTGGAAAGATAAAAGAAGGATCAGTGGCTGTGCTTTGCTGGAGCAGCCATGAAGAGATACTCCACATCCAAGGTAAGAGAAACCCAAGTAAGATGGTAGGCTTTGCGAGAGGGCATCAGAAGACAGAGAGACTGAAACCACAATTACAGAGAACTAGCCAATCTGATCACATGGATCACAGCCTTGTCTAACTCAGTGAAACTAAGCCATGCCATGTGGGGCCACCCAAGATGGACAGGTCATGGTGGAGAGGTCTAACCGAATGTGGTCCACTGGAGAAGGGAATGGCAAACCAATTCAGTATTCTTGCCTTGAGAACCCCACGAACAAAATTGAGGGCAGGAGGAGAAGGGAACGACAGAGGATGAGATGGTTGGATGGCATCACTGACTCGATGGACATGAGTTTGGGTAAACTCGGAGCTAATGATGGACAAGGGGGCCTGGCATGCTGCAGTTCATGGGATCACAGAGTCAGACATGACTGAGTGACTGAACTGAACTAAAGATAAAAGATATGATAGAACATTGTCATTACTCTTAAGTAGCTCACAGATTAGGCAGATAAACAGATATTTAAGCAAATAATTGTAGTAATACACTATTGATCAAGGTGGATCAACGTGTAAAACCCATGGGAGCATAGAGCAAAATACCTGTGGGATCAGGGAAAGTTTTTCCATATGTAGTAGTGATGACATTCGTTTATACTTGGAGGTGGGCACATTATTCCATAGTGGTTGATATCATTGGTTCTTGTACCAATCTGCTTGAGTACGTACAATTCTTGGTATAGCACTTGGTTAAACCATTTGCTGTCTCGGGGCTTCAATTTTTTTTCATTTGCAAAATGAGAGTAATAAATGAACCTAGTACCTCATAGGATTGCTGTGAAATATGGCAATGTGTTAGAACAATGTCTTGCAATCAGTAAATGCTAGCTTTATTATTATTGTTGTCGCAGTTATTACTGTGGTCCTCAGGTCATCTCTGTAACCCTAGGATGAAAAGTGAAAGTGAAGTCGCTCAGTCGTATTTGACTCTTTGCAACCCTAAAGACTGGGGCCTGCCAGGATTCTCCTTTGTCCATGGAGTTTTCCAGGCAAGAATACCTTAGTCTGCCAGGCTCCTCCATCCATGGGATTTTCCAGGCAAGGATACTGGAGTGGGTTGCCATTTTCTTCCCCAGGTGATCTTCCCAACCCAGGGATTGAACTCTGGTCTCCCGAATTGCAGGCAGATGCTTTACCCTCTGAGCCAACAAGGAATCCCTAAGATGGACCTTTTCAAAGATACTAGAGTACAAACTTGCTGCTCCAGTTCTTCAACTCTGTCTATGCTTGTGGCTTAAAGATTTGTGATCAGGGTATAGGACATGCAAAAGAGGTAGGGACCTCTTTTAGGGTTGTCTGGGAGAGCATCCATTTTAAAGATCTGAAAAGTTAGCAAATAAACAACAATGATATCCTAGAATTTGTTGCTAAAAGTACCAGAGAGACTTTCTAATTCCTAGGAGCTGGAGAGAGGAAAAAAATATTCTCTTCTACTTAATAGCAGCACAACTGTCATGCTACAATTCAGCTTTCTCAACTAGATGAGAAAAACAGACTCAGAACCTTCCAATGCCTTGAATGTTTCATGAAAGATGTGAATCTGATGGAGTCCCCTGGTCCCAGTTTGTAGCCTCATTATGCTTTCTCCTGGAATTTTCCAAATTCCTCATGCACTCACAGAGATTGGTGAATATAGCCCTGGTTCATCACGGCCAGCTCCACCATATGTTCCCTTCTGGGGATTTTCACCAACTCCTGAATAAATGGTCCAACTCTTCAGCTGTAATTTCACAACCGCTCATGTCATCCCCCCTCACCCCACCATCCTCAAATTTTGAAGTTGCATTTTCTACTCTTCAATCAATTCCCAAATTTTGAATTACCATGCATGTATATTTTTGCTTTAAATCCCCCACTTTTTCAAGTGTGGGGGATTTCAGTCCAGGGATGAAATGATCTGACTTAACTAACCTATCTTGCCTGGAAAGAGGACTCTTGGTAGCAATCTCCCTCTGGGCTCTCCTAGTATTTCTGGTTTCTCCTTGATTTAGAGTCTGATGCTGTGCATGCAGACCCGTTGTTCTCAGAGAGAAATGTGATATTCTCAAGCAGCCCCAAACACCTTCCCTGGCTGCCTCTCCATTTCTCTTTCTCTGTTCTCACCCCACAGCCTCCAAGGACTAACTCCACACATTTCCCCTACACGTCCTGGCCTATCGCTTGCTCTACTCCTCCACCCTGGCCTCCCCTTGTCCCCCTCCTGGTGACCTCAGGCTGTAAAATGCTACAGTATCTCTGGCTTGGGTTCCTTATCTGGCCCCAAATTCTTGTCTTCTCCCTGTAAGACACTGAGGAAGAAAGAATGTTCATTTATAATGTTTTCCTTCTCTATCTTTTCCCTCCAGCCTCCTTTAGATGACATTTTTGCTCAAGGCTGCCATAAACTTGAAATGTCCTTTTCTCACTTGTCCTAGGAAATGTGGCATTTCCCCAGAAGAAGTTGGGATCTGATCCTTAGGTTGCTGTATATGATGAGAAATGTTTAAACAAAGTTGGTGATGGGCTGTATATCAAAACAGAGAGAAGTGGGAGGCACTGACTGACTGCTTTGAAGACACTATCCTCCTTCCAAAATGGAATTTCTGGCACGATCTTCAAGTTCTTGAGTTCCTTTTTCTATTTTATTCCCAGGACTGTAGGAAAGAGTGATTTCAAATGATTTAGGCTTCTTACTACCACTTTATTGTCCTGCCATGCTTTGTAACATAACGTAAGTGAAACCTGAATATTACCCAAGGCTTGAGAATTGGAATAGTGTGTGCAGTGATTATTCTAATTCCTGTGAACCAGAAATGAAATCATGTTAATAACAGTATCTTCCACTGAGTGTGCTTTTATGTCTTTTCAGAGCACTTTCACACATATTTTAATTCGAATTTAAAAACTGGTTTACCTACTTACTGTCCACTCGCTAGCCTCTGACTGAGTGGCTACAATGTGGTCAAGGGAAGATCCACCTCCACCTATGAAAGTAAAAATTTAAAACCAACAGACCTGGAAGAATTGTATCTATAATTTTTTTTTCCTGGAATACAGAGATACTAGTACCTGCAGAAAAAATGCTATAGGAATTAGAGATTAAATAATATAGATTGCTCTGTGTCTATTTGGCATGCAATGTATGGTAGCAATAATCAATTTATTGATATAAGAAGACTTTCACATGTTTTCTATTTGGTTCTCACAACCACACCTTGAAGTTGACTGTTATGCTGTGTTTGGAGGTAGGATTCAGAGAGTCATAGGCAGTGGCTTATCCAATCTGTGTATCCAGGAGGTATGAAAGTTGGGACTCACATCCAGGACACCTAATTTTGCTCTTCCCATCATACCATACTCACTCTACAGAGTTTTTTTTTGCTTTGCTTATTTAGCTTACAGATATTTATTGACCACCAACTGTGTGCCAAGTACTGGACTAAGTACTGAAGATACAAAGCTACAGAGACCTCAAACCTTCCCTCCGTGTTTTCCTCAGAATGCTTCAAACTCACTTCTGATGAGTTTGTGGAAATAAGCATGTCTGCAATAGTTTGAAACCTGGATTTTTGCAAGATATGTAACTTATGTTTCTTCTTTTTTATAATAACATAAGCCAAGTACTTTATAAGGCACTAAAAGTATTTTATGAACAGTTTATGAAACCAAATATAAATGTAATCATTCATTTTACAATAGAGTTCACATGTAGGTTGCAAGGAATTAAGAAACTGCTGACAGATAGTCTGAATGTTGGGAAGTGGATACATGCAAAATATATAGCCAAATACACATATATGGATCGATGTATATAAATACACATGTGTATGTAGATATGTTTCAAAACTGACATGGTTTAGGAATCGATTTTGTCTGAATATTTTGCTTTCTTTGTGGATAAATAAATTTTGTTTATTCATATAAATGGTAGTTCCCAAACAGAATTCTATTCAACAAAGTCTTGGCTTATTGTTGTGATGGGAGCCTCGTCATTTTGACTTGAAGAAGTGGTGTGTCTACTGTCATCACTTGTCACAAAGACCTTGGTGTAGAATGTTCCCCTGGAGGGAGTCTCATAGGAAGAAGTTTTTTTTTTCTTTTTTTTTTTTTCCTTTTTTTTATAATGGAGTCTCCCAGATGTTTGAACAGCTGTATTAGCAGAGTTGTTTGGACAATTTTGCACAATAATATTTTGTGATAAAACTTTAGTATGTGAAATGACCATTGTTTCTCAAAGTTATTTTTACTAAGAAATAGAACATGAATTCAAGGGGGCTCACAATTTAATTGAGAAAATGAAATGTATTCTCCTGAAATGTTATGGTAAAACATAAATGGCTTTTGCTTCCTCCCAGACATTCATTTGAAGCAAAGCATTCTGCAGCAGAAGAAACCCATAAGGGCTTCTTTAAATAGGATACACTTTGATTGTGATCCAAGGAAGAACTGATAGTGAGAGATTAAAACATTTCCAGGGTAATTTACAGCTTCCTGCATTTTTTAAGGTTACTTTATTTTGTGCCTAATGGTCAGGGGTAATTTATATATGCCATGGCAGAAAGAAGCATAGCCAGAGGTTTTCTCTGCAGCTCAGAGTCTTGGTTGATTTAAGAGAGGAGATGCTGTCTCATGCTGTACCAAATGGAGCTAAAACATGTAGACATTAGACAGCAGCCAAGTCTGTCCATTTATGTTGACAAATTGTGAAGGCAGTATATTTCTGAGCTCTTGATCAAGATAATAACAAATATTACTATTATTATTCTATTATTGTTCTTGCAACAATAGCAATAGAAAAAGAAGAGGAGGAGGAAGTAGAATTGCTACTGTACCAGAAATGCTAAGATTAGCATCAGCAATTAATAACACTAAGACTGCTGTAATTCCAATTTGTACATTAACTAGGTTGAACTCAGCAAGTGTTTTTTTTTTTGAGAGCGTGCCATGTGCCAACCACTGTGCTAAACACTGAAAGGTTTAGCAAGATGACTCAGATTCAGCACTACATGGTCTAGTTGGAAATTCTCCTATGGAAATTATTCCCACCAAAACCAAAACAAAGTGATATCAAATGTGTCATAGAGGCTCAAAGAAAAATACTGTGGAAACAAAACATAGATATTATATTAGATTTACAGACTGGGAAAGCCATGTGGAAGAAGACTTTATGGGAAGTGTAAATTTCAATAAATAGACACGGAAAAGGGAAAAGTCATTCTAGCAAAATATACCATGAACGAATGTGTGGGGCTGGGAGTATATAGATACTGCAACATGAAGAGTGGTCTGAGTAGCTGGAAGGAAGGCTACTTTGTGGGAGTGTGACAGGGAAGGCTGGGACATCATTAATAGAATGTTTACTCTCAGAGAACTAGGATTGCTCTAGTGCCAACTTGTGAGCACATCCTAAGTTGCTTCAGTCGTGTCCAATGCTATGCAAACTGTGGACCATAGCCTGCCAGGCTTCTCTGTCCATGGGATTCTCCAGGCAAGAATATTGGAGTAGGTTGCCATCTCCTTCTCCAGGGGATCTCCCAGACCCAGGGATTGAACCCGTGTCTTTTACAATCCTGCCTTGGCAGGTGGGCTCTTCACCTCCAGCACCACCCAGGAGGGTCAGTGGCAATTTAGGATGTGCCATATGGAAAACTCTGAAAGAGATGGGAATACCAGACCACCTAACCTGCCTCTTGAGAAATCTGTATGCAGGTCAGGAAGCAACAGTTAGAACCGGACATGGAACAACAGACTGGTTCCAAATAGGAAAAGGAGTACGTCAAGGCTGTATATTGTCACCCTGCTTATTTAACTTCTATACAGAGTACATCATGAGAAACGCTGGACTGGAAGAACACAAGCTGGAATCAAGATTGACGGAAGAAATGTCAACAACCTCAGATATGCAGATGACACCACCCTTATGGCAGAAACTGAAGAGGAACTAAAAAGCCTCTTGATGAAAGTGAAAGAGGAAAGTGAAAAAGTTGGCTTAAAGCTCAACATTCAGAAAACGAAGATCATGGCATCTGGTCCCATCACTTCATGGGAAATAGATGGGGAAACAGTGGAAACAGTGTCAGACTTAATTTTTTTGGGCTCCAAAATCACTGCAGATGGTGACTGCAGCCATGAGATTAAAAGACACTTATTCCTTGGAAGGAAAGTCATGACCAACCTAGATAGTATATTCAAAAGCAGAGACATTACTTTGCCAACAAAGGTCCATCTAGTCAAGGCTATGCTTTTTCCAGGCTATAGGGTCATGTATGGATGTGAGAGTTGGACTGTGAAGAAAGCTGAGTGCCGAAGAATTGATGCTTTTGAGCCGTGGTGTTGGAGAAGACTCTTGAGAGTCCCTTGGACTGCAAGGAGATCCAACCAGTCCATTCTGAAGGAGATCAGCCCTGGGATTTCTTTGGAAGGAATGATGCTAAAGCTGAAACTCCAGTACTTTGGCCACCTCATGCAAAGAGTTGACTCACTGGAAAAGACTCTGATGCTGGGAGGGATTGGGGGCAGGAGGAGAAGGGGACGACAGAGGATGAGATGGCTGGATGGAATCACTGACTCGATGGATGTGAGTCTGAGTGAACTCCTGGAGTTGGTGATGGAAAGGGAGGCCTGGTGTGCTGCAGTCCATGGAGTCGCAAAGAGTTGAATATGACTGAGTGACTGAACTGAACTGAACTGAAAGGCTGATACGGGTGAACACTGGTTTGGCCCCTACCTCCTGTTCTGTTCCATTTCTTCAAGCTACCATCGCATGACCCATTTTGCTATGAACTTAGATTCTAGGGAACCTACAAAGATAACTAGTGAAAAAGAAGGCTTCTCTACCAGTGAAAAGTAAGATAGCATGCCAGTCTGGAGAGAGTGGCTAGCTTTTCTTCATTTCTGTTCCAGAAGGGCTTTTCTTCATTTCTGTTCCATCTTTGGGATAGATTTGTCCTCTCCCTGCCTATATCCTCCAGAGACTTTTCATTTAACATCTAGAAGTAATGGCTCCTTTGTACTAAGGAAAGTGAAATCATGGCTATTAGAAATTGTATATGGTCCTGAGAGGTGCTGGAGAAAGAAGTTGCAGATAGAGACCCTGACTCTGTGTTCTCTTGCTTTGCTGCAGAGAACCCTGGAAGGACACTGCATTATGAGTGTAAATAAGTCACTGTGCTCTGATGCCTACTAACATAATTGGACTGAGAGTCATTAACCTGGTCTTCCATCCTGGTTTGACTAAGATTTAACCATGTGAACTTGGGACAAGTACTTAAACTATTTAAACTCTAGGTTTATCATTTATGAAATGATACAGTTATATCTGATCTTCAAGTTTTGTTGTATCTCTAATTTTTCTAATTGTTCTACAAAGAACATTTGGCTATAGATTTTAAAGCATGAAGAATGGGGAGGTGAAATTTCATATTTCATCTTGATTTTTGGATTTAAAATATGGATATTATTCAAGTTTGATATGAAATGGCAGACATATCTAACCATTTCTTTCTTGTATGTGTACTTTTAATGTAAGTCTTCAATCCTGCCAAGGAGAAAAAATGTCAAATATTTTTGTAAACAAACAGTTGATAGGAATGTTAGGTTTATTTAATTTTTGAAAATCTGTGTAGAGGAAGTAGTATCCTGTAGTTATTAAATCAAACAGCTATATTAGGAATTCCTTACAAATCAAGTATTTACAGTAAGTTTTTCTGTGGAATGTTGGCTGGTTTCTGTACAGTTGTGAGGTAATTTTGCTTCATCTTGAAAGGAGAAGAGTGTAAAACAAAGAGTACACATGAATATTTTACCCTAAATCCTACATACCTCTTATTTTAGGGAAGAAAAAGTAAAAACTTTGGAATCCAGCAGGATAATACAGCATAATGTTGTATAAAAAGGAATACCCACATGTTTAATGCCCCACAAATGGAACGTCAGTAAACCACAGTAGCTCTTAAATGGTGCATTGCAAGAATAAAAACATGATCCAATCCTGAAAGCATGCCTGCTGGGTGGCTAGGCCTTACTTTTCTCAGGAGTAAACGAGATCTTGTACAACCTTTTATAGAGTGAGGTCTAGATTATTTCATTATGCTTATGAAAATATGGAGAAGGAGCTAAATGTTTCAGCAAATTTTTAAGCTAATTGAATCAATAAGGCAGAAGCCAAGGAAGGGAGAACTTCTAATTCCAGGCCTTTGCTTTCGGTGGTGATATGAGAGGCTAATACATAAAATGTGAATTATAAACGTCTGTTTGCCTGTCTTCTTGATTAAACTGAGTTCTTTGAAAAAAGGGACTTTGATATATATATTTATGTGTGGTGACCAATACATGCATGGGATGGGACACAGTGGGCCACTAATAATTATAAAATTGAATAGAAGGGAAAAAAAAAAAAAACCCTCTTTAGGGCAAAAGAAAATAACAATAGCAATAAATAAGTAAGAAGAATAAACCAAAATGCCCAGGATTAAATGAAAGGAAATCTTCGTCTTGTGAAATGGAGCATTCTCCAGTTTGTTTGTTTGTTTGTTTTTTAGCTTTTATAATATTCTGTTTAAAATGCATTCAAATTATTAATTCTGGTTATTGTACTGGGATGAAGTTTTGTGAAATAGAGTTTTTTTTTTTCCATTTCAGTGAACAAAGAAATAGATCCTGGAAATTAAATACAGATTATCACAAACCTTGTTCTTCTGGGAGCAGTGTACTAGATGATATTGTCTCCTGGGACCTTTAGTTGTTGGAAATTGGGCCATTACACAAATACAACATTTTACTGCCCTTTTACCGACTGCTATTAAGTTGACATTTTCATACTAGCTTCCTGATCATCCATCCTGGGGACATGCAGCCTGATGTAGTATAGGGTGAGAATGCAGGAGCCCTGGAAACTATTACGTTTGGCATTCTGGAATGGTGGGTGGGTTCATATATCAGAGTATATTTTCTTGTGTGTGTGTGTGTGTGTTCATGTGTGTGTTTTTGCCTATTTGACTAAGTTTGAAACTACCCAAAGGGGAAGAAAACTAAAGAAAAGGAGTTGTATTCTTCTTTTTATCATATCGCTTTATAACCTCAAAGCAAAGACACAGATGCTGATGAAATATTTAGAGATCAATTTTCTGTCTCTGCTTTTAAGTATGCTGCTGGTTTACAATAGTGCCTTTAGAAAGTTTGTGCGGTTTAAACACAGATCTTTACATTTTAAATTGAGAGCATAATCTCAGTTTTGGAGTGGGGAATTCCTAAGATAACTTTGTTTTGTAAAAAATGAGTTCGCTCAAATGGTAGACAATCCCAAGTGCTTTAATTGTCATCTAAAAACATAAAGAATAAAGTGTGCCATTTCCTTTTTATCTTTTCCCTTTAGCTTTTAGAAAAAATAATTCCCTTATCAATGCTGCAGGCATAGTGCTGGCTTCTATCTTAAGAGGGGCTGCTATCAGTTTTAGTATATTCACTGAAGTTAAACTATCTATATTGAGTAAGAAAAGGGAAATTTCTTGGCATCAAACCCAAACAGAATCTTAGTAAAATTTATAATAAATCTACTTGATTATTGCATTATGTAAATGCTCTTAATCCTACAAATTGCTGTCAATGTGGTATCCTTTTTATAGTTTGATACCACAAATTCAGACTGTGGCACAGACTTTAGTGAAAAATGGGACTCATTCATTTAAATGTGTTTGGTTGTTTTTTGTTTTTCCCAGCTATGACAGATATTAAAACTAATGAAATATCTCTAATTTTTGTATTCTTTAGGGATATTTTAAATGTGTTTATCTTTAGCAGAGATTATATGGAAACACATCATATTAAATATTTATTTGTGAGACTACTCAGAAAACTTTTAAATTATTATTACTTAAATATGGAGAAATTTACTATTCACATTTTAAAACTGAATATGCCCCTGATTCAGAACTAAAAAATAATAAAGTAATTCTGGATCAACCAGTATACTTTTAAAATTTCATTCAACAACAGTTATGGGCTGAGTATTACAAGGAATGGACTGGACTCTGGAGTACTGTCTCTGCTTTCAACTAAGGCATAATATGTTCCCCTCAAACCATCCCTCCCATCCTCAGACTAAGGTCTTGGGATGTCATTCTTCTGGGCCCCCATAACATCCAGCTTATATTCCCTTTCCTAGATTGATTCTATTGTTTTGAATAAACATCCTTTCAACAAAATTTTGAGATTTTCAAGTGTAACAGCAATGCTTTGTAAAATCTCATATCTCAAGTGAAAATACGTAGTTTCTAGTACAAACTATTTTCAATTAATTCCCAACTTTGGGCCATAGTGGGGCTTCCAAGGTGGTGCAGTGGTAAATAATATGCCTGCCAATGCAGGAGACATAGGGGATGTGGGTTTGATCCGTGGGTAGGGAAGATCCCCTGGAGTAGGAAATGGAAACCCACTCAGGTATTCTAGTCTGGAAAATTCCATGGATAGATGAGCCTGGTGGGTCACAAAAGAGTCAGACATGACTTAGTAACTGAGTATGAGCATGCATTGAGCCATCATATAACATTTTGCCATATATAACACAGCAATGAATATTTTTTATTAAAAACTTTGCTTTAGCAAATTCCATTAGTATCATCATCATCATATTTATATTTATATAAATTAAAACATAGAATATACTTGTATTTAGGTACATTTCTAAGTATTTTACATGGGTTATTTTGATTAATCCTCATAATAACCCTGTGAACTGTTTACTCTCCCCATTTTACAAATGAGCAAACTGATGTTTAAAGAGATTAGCAGCTTGTCCAGGTCACACAGCTATATTTTTGCTTATTTCTTAGCAGATAAATTAATTAGTCAGAGTTAACAATGTTCTTGAAATTCTTGAAATACTGAATATGCTATAGGAAATATGCTATTTTGCCATAGTTGTCAAAGTGTTGCCTCCCTGGATTCCTCAGCACTTGGCATATGTGCCTTACTGTTTTTCCCAAGGAGAGGTGTTCTGAGCAGAAAGAACTACTCAGAAAGAACCGTATGGTTCAGAAAGCACCATAGCAACTCAGCATTGTAGGTCATCGTGGTCTCCCAGTTGTTTTACCACATTTCCTTGATAGGAAAATTATCACAGAAGGTGGGTCAATCTGAGTTAGTCATACCAAGTGTGTTAATGGGCCAAGAACTCATCACTCTGTGGCATTAAAGCTAGGTTTGCTCCATGCATTGACTCTCCCTGGTTTGTTGCTAATAAGCTGGTGGGGTGGCAGGGGAGAGGAATGGGGAGGAGGAGTGTTCCATGCCAGGCTTATACAACTTTGAAACACAGAAAGCAGCGGAAAGCAAGGAAAGAACTGCTGGTCCAAGGAAGCTAGTTGAGCAATCAAGACTTTACAGAATTAATCATCATACGCCCTCTGTGTCGCTCTATCTGAGAAGCATGGGCCTGAGATTTCTATTATATTGGTATCTCTTTACCTTCTTCCTAATCTTCCAATAAATGTAGCATGCATAAAATAGAATAAAGATGCTCTGAAGAGTGTTAATGGTGGAGGAAGAGTGTCCTTAGCATGACATAATGGAACAAGAGAATTGTTTCACTTACACTCCAGCCCCACTGGCAGCCTTAAGCCTACATGACAAATTCCAGCATCAATACCAGTTCTTTCTGAACTACTGAGCAGAAATCCTTTGATTTAAAACCCATCAGCATCAAGCCTTAAATTGCCATTTCCTCAGCAAGTGTGAATTTTGGGGGAGTAGTTCTTAAAGTCCCCAAGATATATAATCTCCAGAAAGATGCCAAAAAACTGTGACATTAGGAAGGGCTCTGGGCTAAGAAAAACATCTTTCCCAAAGGTCTCTGAGTTTTCTCTCTCCACAAACACATGAATTAATGATCCCATGTGTGAGTTTCAGAGCCAGTCTAAGATGTTGTCTGACAAGCTATCTTCGATTTATTTTCTCTAGTGTCCAATATGCTTGGAAAATAGTATTTTGTTGTTGGTTAATTTGTAATTTCAGTCCTACTGATGAATGTCTAAGGTTGCCAAATACCTACTGTTTTCTTCTCTCATGAACATATCTGAAATGTTGTCTGTGGATCCGACTTACAGGGTCCACAGTCTCCCAAGGTCAAAGTATGACATTGAAGCTGCCTTATTTCCATTGAGGATTCATTTAACTGGCTGTTTTTTTCTCTATTAACTTTTGAAATCTTGTGACTACAATAAAGCCCTTTCTAGGCTCCAAAATTTGTATTTATATCTATCTGCAACGATATGTTATTTCTTTGAAGATGTATAAATGTTTTAATGAGCTAAAAAATTTAATGAACACATTAGAAAGACTAAAAATAATAATAATGGTAGGTTCTTTTCCAGAAATAATAAACCATCTTTTTTTCCCTAAGAGCTTCAATTTCTCCATTATTTTTTCCTTTTAGGCCTCACTGTTCTTGAACTTTTGCATTTGATTAACACTTATTTGGATTTCCCTGGTGGCTCAGTGGTAAAGTATCCACCTGCAATAGAGGAGCCGCAGGAGATACAGGTTCGGTCCTTGGGTTGGAAAGATTCCCTGGAGGATGGTATGCCAACCCACTCCAGCAAGATCCCCTGTGAGTGAAGCTGTGTGTGTTGGGGACCTGAGAGCCAGGCTGAAGCTGGGAGGGGATTTCAGGATGGTTGGGGACACAGGGGCAGAAAATGGTGTGGTCTGGGGCAGACAGTTCTTGACCTTCTGGTGAGCTGAATCTTTGGATTTAATCATCCTCCTATCAATAGGGGACTTCCTAGGTGGCTCAGTGGTGAAGAATCTGCCTGCCAATACAGGAGACACAGGAAAGTCCAGTTCAATCTTTGGGTCAAGAAGATCCCTGGAGGAGGGCAAGGCACCCCACTCCAGTAGAATCCCATGGACAGAGGCGCCTGGCAGGCTACAGTCCATAGGGTCACAATGAGTTGATCACAACTGAAGCAACTTAGCACGCATGCACACAACACTCGTATACTTTGCTAGGTTGAGTAGTTTTGATTTTTTTTATTTTTTCCATCACTGTGTCTTTTAGGATTCTCTTTATTTCCTTGCTTTCTTTTCTACCTCCTTCCCTCCTATTCATCATACTTGTCTTCCTTTCTTCACAAATACACTCACACAAAATGTGCATTTAAAGATTTAAAAAAAAAAGGAGAGGAGAAGATGGCAGAGGAAGAGGGGAAGGAAGAAGGGAAAAGGCAGAAGGGGAAGAGCAAGGAGAAAGAAAAAGAAGAAGAAAGAGGAAGAGGAGGAGGGAGAAAGAGAGAATGGGAAACAGACATAAGGGGAAGGAAAAAGGAATATAACGTGAGAAGTTGGGAAGAAGGAAACAGGGAAGAATATAGTGCCAAGAAATCCAAGCCCTAATATTAGGGGGCAGTATATTTAGCATTGAATTTTGGTCCGGTGAACTCTAAAAAGGAGCTATAATTATTTACAAAATGTACATTGTGCCTAATATAAAATCGTACCATTTGCTTCATAAAATGAAAATATAATGAACTTTGGAATTAATGGAAAGCAAGGATTTCTTAATTAAGTAACTGCCCCTAAATTGGCTTTCAACTAACTAGGGTCCAGAGTCCCAAGACCAGGCTCCAGCTGTTTCTGTCACATACATGTTGTGTGACCTAAAGTAAGTCTCATCTCTGCTCCTCCAGAGGATAATGAAGAATAAAATCCTTTCAGAGGATGAGATGGTTAGATAGCATCACCAACTCAATGGACATGAATTTGAGCAAACAAATTCATGTGAAGGACAGGGAAGCTTAGCATGCTACAGTCCATGAGGTGGCAAAGAGTCAGAAATGATTTAGAGACTGAACAACAACAATACGTGTATCATTATTATTATTAGTTATTAATCATTATCACTCACAGTTATTGTGTTACAAGTATATCATAAGTCTCAGCACCATTGTATGGTCCGGGAAAATTTGTTAAAATATGTAATTCCCTCTATTTAGTTAATTTAGTACATTAGATTTGCAAAGAACTTTCAAAACTTTTTTTCTAATGATCAAAGACTTTTATTTTCTGGTTTTCAGGTCACATTTGGTGTTGAAACATTTAAAAGAAATAAATGCATATGGAGGGCATCCACCGGAACAGCTCAATATTCTTTCAGATTACTTTTTAAGAAAAAAAAAAAAAGCAAAAAACTTATAACAACACCTGCTATTCGGCAGAATTTGACCTGACCCCTTTCTCCTTTTCTTGTTATTATAAACATCAAGCTCTTTAAGTGAGAGCTGTTTAAAGGATCGAGGGCTGTGAGTGTTCCTTCCTACATCCCAGATGCGCTGGGAGACGAATGGGCTTTTTGATCTTTATTTTATGAGCGTCTGATAAATTGCCTCTGGCACCTGGCAACTGAAATTTCACTATCTGAAAACTAACCCTCGTGTCAAACAATGTGGCCAGCCTTAGCCTCTTAGCCGAGGACCCGCGTAGCTGGGCGGAGGATGCCTTCTATCCACTTCCTGGACAGGTCCATGGCCATGCTCAGGGATTTACATACTTTTAATTTTAGAGGGAAGAAGGGATTACTAAGGGCTTTATATGTTGTACAAAAATGTGTTTTTTGAAGGATTTCATCATAGCTTTTATTTTGGGATTTTTGAACAAGTCAAATAAAGGCTCAGCATACTGGCTAGCCGGAAAAAAGTGTTGGTAACAGGATAAAGATTTGCAGCTCTGGGTCATGGGCCTCCCCACACTAGGCTCAATCTGTCTGTTGATATAAGAGAAATGCAGGTGGTCTTTTTCTAGGGACAGAAGAGTTATAAACAAAGTCATCAGCTGAGGCTATTATCACCTTTCTTTTAACATCTTATCCAGCGGAAAGATTAACTCAAGCCCAAGACAGAGCTTATATTTTCTCTATTTATAGAGATTCAAATATATGCAGATTTTTAATTTTAAGAAGAGAGGAAAAGAATGACACAGACACTACCACATTGGGTTTCTATTTAAAGGGAAATGAGAGCAATGGTAAACAAAATATGAAACACCTTAAATCTTCCAGTGACTGTGTCATCCTGAGAGAATGGGGCCATGTCTACCACCCGGGGCATCTATACATGCCATCCTCCCATTTGTCACTCTTCCCTCTTCCACTGCTTTCTGAACTTGTAATGTTATTACTCAGGGAAGATGATATGCTTAGATTTATCTCTTCCCCAAAACGCAGAGTAGGTTGTCCTTAATCTTTTAAGTTTCCCTAGGGTGCCACTTTATTTGCTTTCCTGAGTATCTTGCAGAGATCTAGTGCTATTGGCTCGTTGTATTTGGGTTTCTATGGGCTGACATTTCATTTATTTATTTATTTTTTGCAGCCAGTAAGAGATTTCCATGTTAGGCTTGACTGTACAGATATAGTAAATCTGCTGTAAAAACAGAAACACTCCAGGTCAATTATTTATCTAGCAGCATTTATTTATTATTAGCAAACAAAATTTATTATGCTTAGCTCTGAGTATAGAGAAGTAAACTTGTATATATCTTGCCCTCATTTATAGTTTCATAAAAGAGGTAAATATATATTAATATATACAAGTAGCTAAAATACCATTTTTGTCTTTGCTTGATTGAAAGTCCATATTTGAAAGAATAAGTCTATAGAGGAATGGAGGGTAAGTTTAGAGGTGATATTTGTGCTAAGTCTTGAAAACTAAGTTGATATTCTTTAGGTAGGCAAATCTGTTAAGACAATATGAACAAAGAGAGCCATCAGAGCAAGGTATCTAATCCATGGATATAAAGGGAAACAAACAGATTGTGGTACATAAGGTGCTTAAAGTATGGTGTGGTACACAGTAAGTGCCAATGAATGTTTATTCTTATTTCTAACAATTCTCCCAACATATTTTAGCATATTGCATTTATTCTCCTTAGGAACATTCACTATCCCATTGATTTAACTTTTAATCTAAATTCTTGTCACAAGATTTGGCAATTCATGTGAGTATTGTGACCTGTGGCTTTTTTAGGGGTCTGCTACTTCTAGACTGAGAGATGGGAAATATCATTAGCATCTCCAAATTCAGTATGATAAAATGACTTCTCTAAAATCTCCTGACCACTCAGTGATCAAGACAGATTAAACTCCAGGCCACCAGTTGCCAAACAAGACCAAGAGCAGAGGAATCCAGTTTCATGGATTCCAAGATGCTGGTGATGTTCCAGTCTCCAACAATCTATGCAAGGTTTCCCTTCTGCTGAATACATTAGTTGAATACATGTGTGTTGAGCATCAGATCTTGGTCATTTCTTTGGGATACAAAGTGCAATGGAAATGGCCTTTCTCTTCAAGGGAGTGAGTGACAGAAAGAAAAACCAGCTATATAAGTGTTACAAGTGGGAAGAAAGGAAAAGCGAAGGTATTTCAAATTTCTTTTATGAAGTTACCCTACTTTTTTGTGTGTGATTTTTGGAGTGTAGGCATATGGATATCTATTTCTAATGCTTTAGGTTTTGCTTGACCTCTGACTGAAAGTCATAAGTTTTTTTTTTTAATTTTTTTCCCCCCAAAATACTGCACTATTCTCTAAGAACCATAGACTGAAACATACCAATCTCTTGTTTTGCTACTAGGAGAGGCTAGGAGAAGGGTGGGCTCTCTTTCACGGCACTAAGAAGTTTGGACTTGTAGACTCAGAGGGAAGTTTCTGAGGCTACTTGGGTTGATCCTGCAGTGACCTTACAAGTCTCCCTGCAGAGGAGAACAGTACCTGCTGCCAACTCCCATACTGCCATCATGGGAGATCACAAGATAGGACCCATGGCACATTTTTTGTCCCCTCGTGTGCTGCCAATACACAGGCAGATGTGAACTCTCTGTTAAAGCTGGACTCACCTTAGTCCTGAAACAACCAAACCATACCCCCTATTTCCTCTGAGTATAATTGAAATTAATTTACTAAAGTCAAGATGTGAGAGATATTCCCTCATTAATTGTTGCTCCTGATGATCCAGGAGAGGAGAGTGAAAAGTTGGCTTAAAGCTCAACATTTAGAAAACTAAGATCATAGCATCTGGTCCCATCAATTCATGGCAAATAGATGGGGAAACAGTGGAAACAGTGACAGACTTTATTTTTGGGGGGGTTCCAAAATCACTGCAGATGCTGAATGCAGCCATGAGATTAAAAGACACTTACTCCTTGGAAGGAAAGTTATGACCAACCTAGACAGCATATTAAAAAGCAGAGACATTACTTTGCCAACAAAGGTCCATCTAGTCAAGGCTATGGTTTTTCCAGTGGTCATGTATGGATGTGAGAGTTGGACCATAAAGAAAGCCAAGTGCCAAAGAATTGATGCTTTTGAACTGTGGTGTTGGAGAAGACTCTTGAGAGTCCCTTGGACTGCAAGGAGATCCAACCAGTACATCCTACAGGAACTCAGTCCTGAATGTTCATTGAAAGGACTGATGCTAAAGCTGAAACTCCAATCCTTTGGCCACCTGATGCGAAGAGCTGACTCATTTGAAGAGACCCTGATGCTGGGAAAGACTGAAGGCAGGAGGAGAAGAGGATGACAGAGGATGAGATGGTTGTATGGCATCACTGACTCGATGGGCATGACTTTGAGCAAGCTCTGGGAGTTGGTGATAGACAGGGAAGCCTGGTGTGCTGCAGTCCATGGGGTCACAAAGAGTCAGACATGACTGAGCGACTGAAGTGAACTGAACTGATGATCCAAAGCCATATAGGACTTCAGGTATTGAGTGAATGGACTTTGTCAACACACACAACAGTAAGAAATTATTTTTTTTCCAGTGAGGATGAAGGCAATTAATGAAAAACATATAAATATTTCATTGCAAATGCAGACTTGATACATGTAATACTTGATATTTGACTTTAAACAATTTGGATCCATAGGATAGGTGTTGGACACTTCTGAATATATGATAAGACTCCACAGAGATATAGAACCCACATAGTTGACAAAGACCTGCCAATTAACAGCTATGATTTTCATGTTCATAGAAAAATAATGTTTGTTAAAGTAAAAATGGGAACTAATAGGAAATCAAAAGGATTGGGCTTCCTTGGTGGCTCAAACTGGTAAAGAATCCACCTGCAAATCAGGAGATCCTGATTCGATCCCTGGGTTGGGAAGATCCCCTGAAGAAGGAAATGGCAACCCACTCTAGTATTCTGCCTAGAAAATCCCATGAACAGAGGAGCCTGGTGGGTTACAGTCCAAGGGATCTCAAGAGTTGGACATAACTTAGCAACTAGACTACCACAAAAAGGTTAAAAATAATGCAATCACACTCCCCAGCCCTCAGGCTTTCTCTCCTCTCTTGGGCTTCCCTTGTGGCTCAGCTGGTAAGAATCCATCTGCAGTGTGGGAGACCAAGGTCTATCCCTGGGTTGGGAAGATCCCCTGGAGAAGGGAAAGGCTACCCACTCCAGTATTCTGGCCTGGAGAATTCCATGACTGTATAGTCCATGGGGTCGCAAAGAGTCAGACATGACTGAGTGACTTTCACTTCACTTCACTTTGGGTGAAATACCTGAAGCTCCCAGGAGTAAGCTGATTTCTGTTGTGCTGAATGGAAATAGTACGTTGCTTTTTGTTTGGTGGCACGGGGCGGCAGGTGGGGGTATGGAGTGGACATGCATCCTCTTTTCATTGGTAATACAGTGGTAATTAAGCTGGACCTTGAACCCTGAAGGGCTTCAAGAAATATTTGCTGAATGAATGGAATGTCTACATCTACCTCGTCTCCTGATATGTGGGATATTTGACTAGGTGACAGGGAAATTAGACACTGTCAGCTTGATTCGTGAGATGCATGATTTAAAAACTTAGCTCCCTAGTGAAGGAATCAGGCAAGAGAACCTAACATAGCAAAGTTAGAGGCCTGTGACTGTAACCAACTTAACCACTCCACAGTCAAGGGAAGGGTGTAATGGTTACACACACATCATATGGTGCATATGTGTGTGTGTTTGTGGTGTGCATGATTGAATGCACACGCATGTGTAACATGCAAAGACAGCTCTCTGTGGGTAGAGAAGACTGAAGCATCCAGAACATTTTTGTATTGCCCCTTTGCCTCAGAAACCAGAAGCATGGCCATCTGCAGTGTGTCAGGGAATGGAGACATTTGGATGTGTCTGGTTTTGATATCATTCAATGACCAATGAAATAAAGGAAGGGATCAGAGTGTGGTTCTCTCTGCTTTACAGATAAGCTGAGATTGGAGTGTGAGATGGAACAGTCTAGCCAGGTTAGGAGTGAATGATCTGCTGCTGATGAGAGGTAGTTGAAAAATAGTTCCACTTTAATTGTTTTATTGTCTACTTTATTTTATCAAGGCTTGTGGGAGAGAAGAGTTATAGATAACAAAAGTGACATAACCCATGTGCCTAAGAAGCCTCTGTCAAAAGGCATGAGATGTTTTCTCTGGGTATATCACATTTCATTTGGCAAGAATCTCTCCTAGAGTGTCTGGAAAAAGACACAGGAAGGTCCTGAATGTATTCTTTAATAGGAGGCCCACAGTGAGTAGTTTAGTCAATGGTATAGCAAATAGAAATATTTAGAAATGAAAAATATCACCCAAGCCCAGTCTTTTCAATGTCCCTTGGACCATTCCCAGCCACTGGGGGGACCCATGTTGTCTTACCTGTGGAACTTCAGATGACAAATATGTTCTTCCAGTGACCTGCTCGTCCACGTAGTATGTTCATTGAGGAGGGGACCCAGTCAGGAGAGATGCCTGTGTTAATATTCCGTTTTAATCCTTTTGCAGCTGGGTGGTGAAAGTGAACTTCATCTCTGTCTGAATCTCAGTTTTCTTATCTGTAAAATGGAAGTAACATCCCTTTATATATGGTCATTGTGAACTTTGAAGAAAAAAATAAAAGCCAGAAGAAAAATAATGCCTGGTTAATACCCAATAATTATTCACTTTTATAATTTTAATCACATATCATCAAATCTACAATACCAACAAAAATAACTTAATCATCAGATTTAATGAGAGCATTTTTGACATTTGGGGGTATGGCTTAAATGTGCTATTTTAATTACTTTTTAAACTAATTACCATTAGCATACATTAGTCTGTATTGTACATGTTATATTTGTCTTCAGGTTCAGCATTAATATTTGAGACTAATACTGAAAATATAGAATCTAAAGGTGTTTTTTTTTTTTTTTTTAATTGTGCATCAGTTTGGCCATTAGGGATTACAGAGAACATCATGGTGGCAGCCTATCTTTCTTCAGCTCATGTTTGTTATCTTGACATAGCACCTTTAAGACTGACGGTATAATTTGAGGTTTGTCAGGGTTTTGTCAGAGAAGACCAAAGTTTCCTTTTTTTCCCCTTTAATTGAATTACCTTTCACTGGAGGTTCAATAACTTCTTTTGAAAGAAGCCAGAATCGTTCTGACAAATTTTTGGTGTTTGAAAGACAGGATGTCATGACTGGGAGGATATAGAAGATTCCGGTAGTTGGTTTGTTTAGCTCTCTGTTATCATGGCTTGAGTCCTAGTTGCTGCTATGCCACTGCTGCCTCTATAGCTTGAAAAAAATGATTAATTTGGAGACATCCTCAACTGTTATTGACAGTAATTGAATTGCCTACTATGTGACAAGCAATCTGCTTATATGAAAATTTTTTATTTTCAATATTTCTTCATAGTACAATCTTCCTGAGACATTTTAAGCAACAGTTGGTGTTATAAATCTGAGTTTTAAGCTGTATGTGATGTTACCAATGAGAATTATTAACCAGAGTGATTATTTCTGAGCAGATACCTTGTATATTACCTGTGGTCAAAAGTGCATGACCCATGACAAGGACCTCACAACTATCTGTCTCTATGGCCACTGACAAGTTGCTTTTGAGAGTCTGTTATAAGCCATATCCCAATTCTGGAAAGCAACCAACAAAAAATTTAAAGTGCATCTTCTAAATTGAAAAGAAAAAAGGAAATATGATTATCTATGGCATATCCTAGCATGTTCTAAAAAGAATATATGTCATTTCCTCATATGCTCATCCTCCATTAGAAAAGGGTGCTTGGGTATTTTGTGTTTTCTTTTCCACCATGTTTCTGCAGTGGATCACTCTACTTGGTTTCTTCTCTGTAAGCATGCTCCCTGGAGGCAGATACATTCGCCTCTGAGAATTTGAGTTTTAGAAACATTGCTGTCTTGTTGTAAGTGGACTGTGACTGAAATTTCAGCTCTTGCCACTTAGGAGCTATGTGACTTTCCTCAACTCACTTGATCTCTGTGAATTCTGTCTCCTCATCTGTACAATAACTACAGCATACACTTTTTGGGTTATGTTAGTCCCATATGTTCCACTGTTTGATTATGTCTCCAGTTGCCAGGATACATCCAGGTATGGTGCCCAGTAAATTGCAGTTTAAGGTTATTGCCACAGATTATTACATTGCTGACATGTATGCTTGCTGCTTTGTAGTTTACAGCATATCTTCTTGAACATTAGCTAAGTTTTCTAGCAGTATGATGAGAAGGACCCGTCCATCTTGGGTGGCCTTGCACCTTCAGGTGCATACCTTCATTGAGTTACACCAGCCCCTTTGCTATGATAAGGCTGTGATCCATGAAGGGGATGAGAGGGGCAGGAAGTAATAATTTTTGTAAATGATAGCAAAAAGGGACTAAAAAAAGGAAATCTCTTCACTTCTCATGCAATCATCTCTTATTTCCTCCTCTGTCTCTCTTAGGGCATAATCATCTACCTTTTAGGTCATCAAAAATCAGCCATAAAAAGGAATGGATTTGGGCCAGTTGAATTGAGGTGGACTAACATGGAGGCCATTATACAGAGTGAAGTAAGTTAGAAAGAGAAAAACAAATATTGTATATTAAGCATATATACGGAACCTGGAAAAATGGTACCGATGAACCTGTTTGCAAGGCAGAAACGCAGATGTAGAGAATGGCTTGTGGACACAGTGAGGGAAGGAGAGGGTGGGATGATCTGAGAAAGCAGCACTGAAATATAACATTACCGTGTGTAAAGTAGATGGTGAGTGGAAGTTGCTATATGGCATAGGGAACTTAGCTTCGGGCTCTGTGATGGCCTAGAGGGGCGGGATGGTGGGAGGGAGTCTCAAAAGTGAGGGGCTCAATGTATACTTATGGCTGATTCACGTTGTCCTAGGGTATGCATGTCTGCTAAATTGCTTCAGTCATGTCGAACTCTTTGCAACCCCATGGACTGTAGCCTGCCAGGCTTTTCTGTCTGTGGGATTTTCCAGGCAAGAATACTGGAATGGGTTGCCATACCCTCCTCCAGGAGGTCTTCCTAACCCAGGAATTGAACCCACATCTCCTGCGGCTCCTCTACTGCAGGCGGAGTCTACTTTGAGCCACTTGGGAAGCCCTGTTTTATGACAGAAACCAACACAGCATTATAAAACAATGATCCTCTAATTAAAAATAAAATCTGATTTAATATAGGTATCTATTTATGTCATGAGGTGGTGAGGTGAAGTCGCTCAGTCGTGTCTGACTCTTTGCGACCCCGTGGACTGTAACCCACTAGGCTTCTCCATCCATGGGATTCTCCAGGCAAGAATACTGGAATGGATTGCCATTTCCTTCTCCAGGGGATCTTCCCGACCCAGGGATCGAACCTGGGTCTCCCGCATTGCAGGCAGACGCTTTAACCTCTGAGCCACCAGGGAAGCGCATTTATGTCATATTCTTTCTCTATTAGTCATTTTGGAGAAAATGTAGCTTGCTATTAAGGGCTTCCGTGGCGGCTCAGAGGGTAAGGAATCTGCCTGTAGTGCAGGAGAACTGGTTTGATCATGGGATTGGGAAGATCCCCTGGAGAAGGGAATGGCTAGCCACTCCAGTATCCTTGCTTGGAGAATTTCATGGACAGAGGAGCTCGGTGGGCTATAGTCAATTGGTCACAAAGAGTCGGGCACGACTGAGTGACTTACACACCCATATCAGACCAGAACAGTGTAAAAGTAGACTTAGGATTGTGAACAGGGTTGCAGGTGAGAAGAGTTTATGCAAAGAGTGCTTTCTTAGCCCTACCCCTAAGACTACCAAAATGGTACCTTGTGAATTAAAAAAATTTAAATCTCTGTGAGATAATGTTGCTCCTAGACTTTTTAATTTTTCCTGCTGTCTCCTAACCCTAAACTTTTGGTAGCCCATGATCCAAGCGTGATCTCAGGCCTCGAGGCTGGATAAGTCTCAGCCCTAGAGTCAGTGGTTGTGTTTCTGTATGCCAAGTTCAAGTAGAGTGCAGGGCTTTTGGAATCCAGCTTTGGTGCATCCCATCCTGTAACTATGATATATGATAAAAGGAAAAATTGCAGCCAAACTTGACTATGTTCAAAGCAAGGTGCTAGTGAAAGGATGGGATGGAAAATAAGTCCTAATGGATTAATGACTCATGATAAATGTTTTATTATAAGAGCTTGTGAATGATTAGATAATTCTTACTTCCAAGAGTAGAATTTAAATATTTTTGTCTGGCCTGTTACCAAAGTAAATAAATCACTTAAATATCTAGTTAATAGTTAAATCTTTATGTGCAAAAATAAGAAATGGAAAAGGTAATTTTTCTTGTAAATAATCAATATCTTATTTACTCACTGCTTATGGCTTTTCATAACACAGCTGTTTGAACCAACCTACCAGAAAAAAAAAAATAAATAATGCTTTCAAGAGAAAGCTGTTCTTTTTGATATTAACATTCATAAAAATTAAGTGAAATGAAGATTTTTCTAGGCAGGTGTCCTTGTTGGGAGAAACCGAACATTTACTGATATGTTTTACTCAAATTTGTTAAAGCCTCTCTAATTATTCCAGGCCAAATTTTTCCTCACTAACATCCATGCAGTTCCCACTGAGTGTATCACGTGCCTGTCAGAAGGTTGAAACAAAACGTGGTATCCATTTGAACTTATTTTCTTTCTCAGTGTGCTGGGGTCAAATTATCTTTGACACCCTTTTGAATCTAATTAGTACATTTTTAAAGGCCTGGAAACATATATACCTATTGATTTAGGCTTGAGATAAAAGATAAATTTTAACATAGTTTGAAACTGTGGTTCAAATGGCTCTTCTATCTGGATCAGTAATTCTCTTTTACTGGCTTTTACTTAACTCTTTCTTGTAATTTTCAGATGCAATTATTATAAAGAATAACTGTTTTGTTCTGACTACATTTTTACATACATTACACTGTTTCCTTTCCAAGATATTTCAGAGCTTTACAATGACCATGGAAAAGCTCCACATAGGCCACATCTGGGAATAAAGTAGAATCCTTTATCCTTTTTTGTCTTTTGGATCCATCAAATTAATCACATCATACTTGCTATAGAGACTTTAGATGAACTAGTGGGAGGAAAAGTAAAATAAGTGAGCTAGTAGGTTGTGAATAGATGACAAATGATAGTATTCCTGTATTCATTCCCATTATTGAAATAATAAGATGATCTGCTGTTAGGTTGTTTAGCACAGGGCATAGTACATAGTAGGTGCTATATATTTCTTTTTTAAAATAGACACGTTGTTGTTTTGTTCACATCAGCAAAACCCATGTAACAAATGCTTCCAGTTTGTGCCTCTTTTTCTGGTCTGGCATAAGTTAAAATTTGCTGTTCTTATTTTCTATTAGCCAACAATGTGATAAAATAATCTTGATTTGTCTGAAATTTGCAGCTGTGTTCCAACCTCAAGGCTGAAATATCAATAGGAGAGTTCTGATTTATTCTTGAGTGCCAAGATTTGCACAGTTAATTTGACTACCATTTATTTAAAAACCAAAATGTGTCTTAAAGACTGTGTACCTCTATCCTAATTTATTATCTGTATAAACGAGAATGAAAAACCAAGTAAAAAATGGACTTGTGTTTTCCATTCTTTCCAGTTTGGCTGTTTATGTAATATCAATTTAAAAGCAATTTGAATTAAAGGAAGTTTTTAATACTAGGACACTATTATATTTACAAAGCATAATGTTGTTGTTGTTTAGTCACTAAGTCACGTCCAGCTCTTTTCCACCCCATACACTGTAGCCTACCAGGCACCTCTGTCCTTGGGATTCCGAGGCAAGAATACTGGAGTGGGTTGTCATTTCCTTCTCTGGGGGATCTTCCTCACCCAGGGATTGAACCCATGTCTCCTGGTTGGCAGGCAGATTCTTTACTACTGAGCCACCTGGGAAGCCCAGAAAATACATTATCAAGTGCTAATTTTATTTTCCTAGAAAACTGAATATCTGACATCTTCATCACTCTTTGATGAGACAGATAGAAGAAAATGGAAATGTGTAGTTACTTAAATGTACAGTTCTTGCAGCTAGAAACTCTATCCCAGAGCAATCAGTTTCCCGTTTTTAGAGTTTTCTCTGTGGGACATTATAAGAAATGAATAATTGGAAAAATTACATGCATCATTCTCTGTTTCCCTATGACAGATGAGGTGAGTGGGTGAGGATCCCTGTTGGTGTCATGAGAGCAGAGATTGAGAAGGGCTGGACCTGATGGGACTAAAGTGGCTTGTTGAGAGTGAAGATTTGTAAGAGGAGTATGTGGTGTGGAATGAGGTTGGTAGGTTTGTAGGTGGTGTTGTCCTTGACTTAATTACATTTTTTTTCTATCTTCCCCACAAATCATGATAGAAGTACCTTAGATTATAAAATTGGTCAACTATTCTATTTGCAAAGGACCATCTGAAGTGACTAGTCAGTAGTATGAAAGAAGATCAGGTGATAGGGAACAAATTCATAACATTTTAGAATAAAATTAAAATTTGTTGAAGATTCTGGAGAAGTGTGATCAAATTTAAAGACTTCAGTTCTTGAGTGCACGATAGCATTTTTAATTTCTTTGCTGGAGAACAAGTATCACATTTTTGGAGAACAAGTATCACATTTTTGGAGAACAAGTATTCCATTTTTAGTGGGACTCACTCGACCAGATTGGTATTGAACTGGAATACATACAAGGAAGCGTATTCAGTCCCTCAGGCATGTCTGACTCTTTGCAACCTCACGGGCTGTAGCCCATCAGGCTCCTCTGTCCATGGGATTCTACAGGCAAGAGTACTAGAGTGGATTGCCATATGCCCCTCCAGGGGATCTACCCAATCCAGGGATTGAACCTAGGCCTCCCGCATTGCAGGTGGATTCTTTACTATCTGAGCCACCAGGGAAGCCCAAGAATACTGGAGTGGGTAGCCTATCCCATCTCCAGAGGATTTTCCTGACCCAGGAATCAAACTGGTGTCTCCTGCATTGCAGGGGGTTTCTTTACCATTGAGCTACCCGGGAAGCCCATGTAAGGAAGGGCATCTACTATATACTAAGCACTATGCTAGCCACTTTATAAATGTCATCTTTTTCCATCCTCTTGCTGATCTTGTGATTTAGCGGGGCAGCAGGGGATGCTCAAGTTTCTGAAGAAAGGGTTCTAAAGAGTTAATGTTATTTGGGGTCATATTGCTGGTGGTTCCCAGATCCATAATTTGAATCCAAAACTCGGGGTACTAAAAAGTGGGTGTATATTTGAAAAAGTAATTCAATGCTTCTAAGAGACCTCAAAACTGTGGCCCTTGTTTCTAAAATCTGCTCTTGGCATGGTCACATTTTGCCTCTCTTAAAATAGGGAGTTGTCCACTATGCATGGTAAGAATTATTAACTTTGCTACAAATCTTGTTTCTCATCCAGTGGGTTAATCAAACAAGCATATATAAACAGACTACTATTCTTGCATCCTCCTTCTTTTACCTTTCTTTCCTTTGAGACAATCATATATGCATGTATGTATATGTGTGTGTGTGAACAAAGAAAATTATAATTAGTTAAGGTTTACCTTTGTAGAATTTTCTGCTCTTCCATTATCCTTAATATCTTCTGAAGTTTAGAAATGGAAAAACCTACCTTATTTTTTTAACTTTGCAAAGTAGAGAATCCTGTAAATTATCTTCAGGTTATTGCTTCTTCAGTTACTGGTAGAATATCTTTTTCAACTGAGTAAAGAATGTGTAATAAGCTCAATTAAATCTGATATTTCTATGGTCCTTTCTAGATCTAATATTCATGGTTGTGTTAATTTAATGATTTCACATATATTTGAGTACTATTACAGAATCATACTGTTTTAAGCAGTGAGGTAGAGCAGTGAATGACAAATGTTTTCCCTCATTAAGCTTGCATACTAGTAAAGAGGGATGGATAATAAGCATTAAAACAAACAGGTGATAGAAATAATAGACCGGAAAGTGTCTGAAAAACACTGTGAAGGAAAGAGCAATACAGCCTGGAGTATAGAGAGGTGAGGGTTCTTTTTCAGATGGGAGAGTTAGATAAAACTCCTTATAAGATGGCATTTGAGTGGATGGCCTGGAGCAAGTGAAGTGGTAAGCTATGCACATACTCAGGAGCTGAGCACTGCAGACAGAGGAGAGGCACAGATGAGAGAGTGACTTGGGTTTAAGAAGCAAAAAGGCAGGCAGTGCAATGGTGCATAGCAAGGGGTAGAGAGAGGTGGCTGGTGGGCAGACTGCACATGGTTTTGAGGACCCCAGTAACAACTTTAGGAAGCTATTGGAGAATTTGATACTAGGATTATCAGGATCAAAACACTGTACACCAAATAATAAAGCTTACTCTATGATAATTTAAATATGTATTGTAAAAGATCTCTTCGGCCACTTTGTGTAGAATATACATTTGGGGTCAAGGGTGGAAGCAAGGGGTTCTAATGGGATGCTTTGGCAATAATCCGGGGGCATGATGATAGTAGCTTGGACTTGGGTGGTACAAAAGCAATTAAATTCTAGAAATAAAATATTTTGCTGACAGACTGGACATGAGACAGGAAAAAAGGGAGGAGCCCAGAAGTTTAATTTCAAGTGAGGGGGGATCAGTGAACCAGAGCATTCTGAAGAATGGAATTAACATTTGCTACAAAGGAGAAGACTCAGGAGAAGGAGTTGCAGGGAATCAACAGATTATGCTTCATACTTCTGTTGGACATTAGGTGAGAGTGCTGAAGAAGCAGCTGGGGTCTTGAGTTCAGTGGAGAGATCTGTACTGGAGATATATGTTGGAAGTCATTAACATATAGATAGAATCTAATCCTGAAGGTCTGGATGGAATCACCTAGAAAGAGAGAGTAGATAAAAAAGGAGTTGAAGACTTAAGACTGAAGTTCCAGATGCTTCAGCATTTAAAAGTTGGGGATATGAGGAAATATAAACAAAGGAGACTGGAAAAAAATATATTGAGTAAACAATGGTCAACATGGAGTCTTTTGGGCAACGTTGAAAACAGCTGCTTTGGTTGATGGTGAGGACAATGGCCTAACTGGAGTGATTCAAGGTAAAAATTGGAGGAGAGGAACTGGAGACAAGGATCAAAACTTTTTCTTTCTAAGGGTTCTACTATAAAGAGGACAGAAATATGGTGGTAGGTATCTAGAGGTGGATGTGAGTTAAAGGAGGTGTTTTGATTCTTTTTTTTTTTTTTTTTTAATTTTAATATGGGAGATGCTTTGACATGTTATGTGGTGATTGGAAAAGTCCAGTAGAGAGCGGCAGCAGGTAGAGATTTATAATTGTGGTTTTTGATAAAACATTCCTGTTGAATGTCCATAAAACAGATGCGTTTTGACATTTGGGCACCTCCTGGTCCATGGGCGGGTGGAAATTGCCTTTACACTTTGTAACAGAGTCAGCACCATGACAGAAGCTCACCCATCACTCCATTTGCTAAGCTAATAAAGAGGCAATCAAAGGCCTGTGTGTTCACGGGGTAGGTTGGTGTGATCAGAAAAGGAGATTTATGGACCAATGTGAGCCAAGATATTAAAAGGTCACAAGTAACATTTCCCTGTTGTGTCTGCTCTCACAGATCCTATGGCCTTCTACCTCTGGCTTCTTTATGGGAATTCATTTGGGCACAGTTGTGTTAACCCCTGACTGCTAGCCCATGGGATAGCAGACTCCCAGGAGGGTGGGATGAAGAAGGATAGTCAGAAACTCTTAAAGATCTAGCTTGAGCCCTCCTGAGGAAGGCAGAACAGGAATCCCAGGACAGGACAGTATCTCTTTCTAGAATGTTCTACGACTTCCTTCTGGCACTGGCAACCTGTGTTTTTGTGACTGCACAATAGATTTTCAACCACACTGAGAAATCACTCTTTCTTCTGCTAACAAGCAGAGCTATGCCTTCTGCTTTCAGTGTGTCGTGACTGTCAAGCTGTTCTCAGGAAATTTAGCCACTTTTGACTTTTATCTTCTTTCAGTGTCAACTTTGTTTCAGCTTTCATGCCCAAGAGAATGTTCATGTGCCTTCAGTCTTATGGTTTTTTACTGATTAAAGGCATTTGTAGTCTGTTATTATCAGTAGAGGCTAAACCAAAGTTTACTTTTGCCCAATCTGTGGCAGAAAACAGTTTTTTATGTGTATATATGTATTTGGGGAGAGATGTTGAAGTGGTGTTGGGATTGATAAAAAATTGTCTTTGAAAATGTCAGAAGCACCTTTTGGTTCAGAAACAACCATTTATCATTAAAGTAGGTTCAATGGGGTCTCTGTTGGTCAATACTCTGGTAGTTAAATGAGTCATGTGCATACAAGTAAAAAAAAAAGTAAAAGAAACTGCATTCCCTTACGTCCTTAATTCACTTCTGCACTGGACTAAGTAAAGGTGGCTATGAAAAATGGTTTCAAGTGAATCAGTGATCAGTAGCACTAAAAGAATTTCTGTCCAGTCTAGGCTCCTAGGCAGATATAGCAATCATAGATATAGAGATAGCATTGTTTTCGCCTGTCCTGTTTCGTCAAAACTTTAAAAATAATTCACATTCTTATCTTAAAAAATAAAAAACAAGGAACTGTTTTCATTATCAATTAGGAAGCACTAAGATGGAAGGTATAATCATAGAGATATTTAAGGAACTAGAAATCTCCGTAAAAGTGGGCTTTTGCAGCATTCGGGCTAATCCCAGTGTTTGCCTTTGATTACTTTGGGTACCATTTAGTCCACTTACTGTATCATTTTGTAATTGCCCTGAACAGTTTTTCATCATGAGAGTAGTTACGTTCTCTCATTGTTTGACACAAAGTGTAAAGAAAAAGTATTTAAAATGTCAGGCTACTTTAGTATGTTATACCACAAAGGATGGAGCAGATGTTTTTAAATAAACATCAGCCCTGGTTGTGCATTGTTAAGGCCCTGAGGAGCCTTTTTCAGAAGCAGGGGAAGCTCATGAATTTAGAGGAGGCTTAAATACTGTACTTTCACATAAAACCATAAAAAGTTGGCAGAAGTATCAGGGGCCAATGAATGGGCATAGAGCTGAACATGTTATAACTCAGATTACCAATAAAAATGTCAGCCTCAAATCCGAAGTGAATAGTTTTGTAATTCTGAACTGAAAGCATTTTTTAATTGCTTTCAAATGGAAAAACTTCATATAATTTAATAAAATTTATCTACTTTATTATCAAAAAGGCTATTATTGCAGCAAAGGGAAATGGAGGATTTAAATGTCATTCCTAGCATCTAATTTCCCAGCTCTTTTATTGGGATGTTATTAAAACAAGACCAAATGGACTTTGCTACATCCATAAAAGCCAGTCAAGCAAAAGAGTTAATCTGAGCACTGCCGAATCGTTAAACATGGCCCATGGTTGTAGTCTGGCTGGTGTTGGGTGAGATGTGCCCTGGGAAGCAGGTGTGACATGTCAGGAGCAGTGTTTTGGCATTCTATAGCTTGTGGAGCCTAAAGAGCAGCTGGATTCAGGGAGAAGTATGCCAGGGACAATGGCTATCTTTGTACCCAAGGGGTCAATTTCATTCATTAGTGTTCCCTGTGAATCAGCTAAAGGCTTTGAAACAAATGAGGGCAATGAAGGGCTAGGGTCCTAGGAAGGGCTGGAACGGAGGTCTCTTTCTCTGTTGGAAAGCAGTTCTCCTAACTTGCTAAGAGGTTACTTGCAGTGAGTGTGCTTTCTGTGGACATAGGGAGAAACATTCTAGGGTTGGTAGGAGGGTGGAACAGCCTGTGAGTGGTAGAGCTATTTACAGTAAAGAAACAAAGGTGATAAGGAAGGATCGAGCTGTCCTTGGCTATAAGGAGGGAGCTGTAGTTAGTTACTAGGAAAGTGCAGAAAGGGAGATAAATACTTATCTAGATATTGCATTTTAATAGTAGTTGTAGTCATAGTAATAAATAACATGTGTATGCTTTATAACATTTGCAATGATCTTCTGAGGTATTCTTCCCATTTCACAGATGATTCTAACACCTAAGTAAGTTCTATTCTTTCATTTTTAAATAAAAATCTTATTTTATTGTGTTTCACTTTATTGTGCTTCACAGACACTGCATTTTTTTGCAAATTGAAGATTTGTAGCAACCAACCCTGCACTGAGAAACTCAGTGCCTTTTTCTCAATACCTTTTTCGCCTGTGTCTCTGGGTTGAATTTTGGTAATTCTTTCAATATTTCAAACTTTTATTATTATTATTATGTTTGTTATGGTGATCTGTGATCAGTGATCTTTGATGTTATTACTGTAACTGTTTTTGGATGCCATAAATTGTGTCCAAGTAAGACGGTGAACTTAATGAGTATGTGTGAGTTCTGACTGCTCCATGGACTGGGTGTTCTCTCATCTCTCATTCTCTCCTCAGGACTCCCTCTTTCCTGAGATTCTGTGGTATTTAAACTAGGCCAGTGAATAACCCTAGAGTGGGCTCTAACTGTTCAAGTGACAGGAAGAGTTGCCTATCTCTCACTTTGAAAGCTGCTGCTGCTGCCGCTAAGTCGCTTCAGTTGTGTCTGACTTTGTGCGACCCTAGAGATGGCAGCCCACCAGGCTCCCCTGTCCCTGGGATTCTCCAGGCAAGAACACTGGAGTGGGTTGCCATTTCCTTCTCCAATGCATGAAAGTGAAAAGTGAAAGTGAAGTCGCTCAGTCATGTCCCACTTCTAGCGACCCCATGGGCTGCAGCCTACCGGGCTCCTCCATCCATCAGATTTTCCAGGCAAGAGTACTGGAGTGGGGTGCCATTGCCTTCTCCGCACCTTGAAAGCTAGGAATGATTAAACTTATTGAGGAAGGCATGACAAAAGCCCAGATAGGTCAGAAGCTAGTCCTCATGCACCAAGTTGTGAATGAGAAGTAAAAATTCTTGAAGGAAATTAAAAGTGTTACTTCAGTGAACACACACAAATGATACGAAAGTGAAACAGCCTCACTGCTAATGTCTGAATAGAAGATCAAACCCATGACAACATTCCCTTGAGCGAAAACCTAACCCAGAGCAAGACTTCAACTCTTATCAATTCTTTGAAGGGTGAGAAAGATGAAGAAGCTTCAGAATAAAAGTTTGAAGCTAGAGGAAGTTGATTTGTGAGGATTAAGGAAAGAAACCATCTCCATGACATAAAAAACTACAAGGTAGAGTAGCAGAGCTGATGTAGAAGTTGCAGCAAGTTATCCAAGGGATCTTTGTTGTTGTTCAGTCGCACAGTAATGTTTGACTCTTTGCAACCCCATGAACTGCAGCACATCAGGCTTCCCTGACCTTCACTATCTCTCAGAGTTTGCTCAAACTCATGTCCATTGAGTTGGTGATGTCATCCAACCATCTCATCAAAAGATCTAAATGAGATTCATTAATGAAGGTGGCTACACTAAACAACAGACTTGCCTGGTAGCTCAGATGGTTAAGAATCTGCCTGCCAGTGCAGGAGTTGTAGGTTTGATCCCTGGATCGGAAAGATCCCCTGGAGAAGGAAATGGCAACCCACTGCAGTATTCTTGCCTGGAAAGTCCATTGACAGAAGAGTCTCGTGGTTGATAGTCCATGGGTTCACAAAAAGAGTCAGACAGGACTTAGAAACTAAACAGCAACAACATTAAACAACAGACTTTCAATGTAGATGAAACAGCCTTCTCTTGGAGGAAGATGCTGTCTAGGACCTCATAGCTTGAGAGGAGACTGGATTGTCTGATTTCAAAGCTTCAAAGGACAAGCTATCTTATTAGGGTCTAATGCAGCTGGTTGCATTGAATTGAAACCAATGCTGGTTTACCATTCCAAAAATCCTAGGATCTTTAAGAATTATCCTAAATCTACTCTGTCTGTGTTCTATAAATGGAACAACAAAGCCTGGATGACAGCATGTCTGTTTACAAAATGTTTATTAAATATTTTAAGCCTTCTATTGAGACCTACTGCTCAGAAAGAAATATTTCTTCCAAAATATTTCTGCTCATTGACAATGCACCTGGTAACCCTAGAGCTCTGATGGAAATGTGCAGCAAGATTAATGTTGTTTTCATGCTTAATAACACAGCTTTCATTCTTCAGCCTATGGATCAAGGAGTCATTTTGACTTTCAGGACTTATTTTAACAAATATATTTTGTAAGGCTATAGCTGCCATAAATAGTGATTCTGCTGGTGGATCTGGTCAAAGTCAACTGAAAACCTTCTGGAAAGGATTCACTAGCCTAGATGCCATTAAGAATATCCATGATTCATGGGAAGAGATCAAAATAGCAACATTAATAGAAGTTTAGAATAAGTTGATTCCAACTCTCAGGGATGATTTTGAGGGGTTTAAGACTTCACGGGAAGAAAATAACTGTGGATGTGGTGGATATAACAGAAGAACCAGAATCAGAAGTGGAGCCTAAAGATGTGACTGAATTGCTACAATCTTACAATAAATCTTTAAGAGATGAGGAGTTGCTTCTTATGGATAAGCAAAGATAGTGGTTTCCTGAGTTGGAATCTACTCCTGCAGAAGACATAGTGAAGATTGTTGAAATGACATCAAAGGATTTAGAATATGACATATACTTAGTTGGTAAAGCAGTGGCATGGTTTGAAAAAATTTTTGAAACCAGTTCTACTGTGGGTAAAATGATGTCAAACAGCACTGCATGCTGCAGAGAAATCATTTGTGAAAGGAAGAGTCAATTGATGTCACAAACTTCATAGTTGTCTTATTTTAAGATGTTGTCACCTAGACTTTCAGCAACCACTGCTCTGGTCCATCAGCAGCCATCAACATCAAGGCAAGATCCTCTATCAGGAAAAAGTTCATAACTAACTTAGGGCTCAGATGATGGTTAGCATTTTGTTAGCAATACAGTATTTTTAAGTTAATTGATGTACATTTTTTAGACATAATGCTATTGGACACTTAATAGACTATAGTACAGTATAAACATATCATAATGCACTGGAAAATCAAAAAAATTGTATGACTTGATTTATTGTGATATTTGCTTTATCATGGTGCTCTGTAACTGAACTGAAACTATTTCCAAGGTATGCCTAAATGTGTACATATGTATATATACCATGTAAGACATGATGGTTTGACATACGTATACATGATGAAGTGTATACATTTCAGTAAAACTTTTTAGCACAACTTCTCTCATAAATGCCATGTTTTGTGTATGTGTGTGTGTGATCAGAGCACCTGAAATCCACTCTCTTAACAGATTTTCAGTATTCAATGTGATATCATTACTATGGTCATCGTGCTATTCATTAGATCTTTGGACTTACTCGACTTACTCATTCTGCATAACTACTGCTTTGTACCCTTTGGCCAACATCTCTCTATTTCCCTTTCCTGCCCCTGGTAACCACTGTTCTACTTACTGCTTCTATGTATTTGAATGTTTTAGATTCCAAAAATAAGTGCGATCATGCACTTGTTGTGTGTTTGTTTTTTTTTTTTTTTTTTTGGCCAGCTTATTTCATTGTGCTTACTGTCCTCCAAGTTCATTCATGTTTTGCATATGACAGTATCTCCTCTTTTGATGCTGAATAATATTCTTAATATTATATATAATGTATATATCTTACCTTTATATGTAAGATATACATATAAATGTATATATGCATATTAATACATACATACATACATATTAATGTATATATCTTATCTTTATTTTCTCCATAGCATATCTATTTATTTACAGTTGAAATATATTTGACATACATACTACAATTTCCTTATCTACTTATCCTTTGATGGACACTTAGGCTGTTTTTGTATCTTTCATATCACAGGCTATTGTGAGTAATGGTGCAATAACATAGGGGCATCTGATCAAAGTATTAATTTTCTTTGACTATATTCCCAGAAAAGGGATTGCTGGATCATATGGTAGTTCTATTTTCAGTTTTTCAGGAGCCTCCATACTGTTTTCCTTTACAGTCCTTCCAATTTATATTCCCACCAACAGTGTCCAATGTTTCCTTTTCTCTGTATCCTCACCAACACTTGTTATCATTTATTTCATTTTTTGTGAAGTGAAAGTTGCTCAGTTGTGTCTGCCTCTTTGTAACCCCATGGATTATACAGTCCATGGAATTCTCCAGACCAGAATACTTGAAAGGGTAGCCATTCCCTTCTCCAGGGGATCTTCCCAACCCACAGATCGAACCAGGTCTCCCTCATTGCAGGTGGATTCTTTACCAGCTGAGCCACCAGGGAAGCCCAAGAATACTGGAGTGGGTAGCCTGTCCCTTCTCTAGTGGATCTTCTTAACCCAGGAATCAAACTGGGGTCTCCTGCATTACAGGTAGATTCTTTACCAGCTGAGCTACTAGGGAAGCCCCTTCATTTTTTAATAGTAGCCATCCTAACAGCTGTGAGTTTAGTTTTGCTTTTACAGATGGTAAAGAGTCTGGTGGCTCAGACAGTAAAGCGTCTGTCTACAATGCGGGAGACCTCAGTTCGATCCCTGGGACAGGAAGATTCCTGGAGAAGGAAATGGCAACCCACTCCAGTATTCTTGCCTGGAAAACCACATGGATAGAGGAGCCTGGCAGGCTACAGTCCATGGGGTCACTAAGAGTGGGACACAACTGAACGACTTCACTTTGCTTCACTTTAACAGCTGTGGGACAACATCTCACTGTGGTTTTGATTTTATTTCCTGAATGGCTAATGATATTGAGCACCTTTTCATATACCTGTTGGCCATTTGTATGTCTTCTTTGGAAAATGTCTATTCAAGGCCATTGTCTATTTTTTTAATTGGGTTGTTTTGCTACTGTTTAGTTGTATGAGTTCCTTTGTATTTAGGGTGTTTACTCCTTATTAAGTATATGGAAAGTGAAAAAGTAAAAGTGTTAGTTGCTCAGTTTTGTCTGACCCTTTTGTGACCCCATGGATGTAGCCTGCCAGACTCCTCCTCTCCATGAAATTCTTTTTTTTTTTAATTTAAATTTATTTATTTTAATTGGAGGCTAATTACTTTACAATATTGTATTTGTTTTGCCATACATCAACATGAATCTGCCACAGGTGTACATGTGTTCCCAATCCTGAACCCCCCTCCCACCTCCCTCCCTGTACCATCCCTCTGGGTCATCCCAGTGCACCAGCCCCAAGCATCCTGTATCCTGCATCGAACCTAGACTGGTGATTCGTTTCTTATATGATATTATACGTGTGTCAATGCCATTCTCCCAAATCATCCCACCCTCTCCCTCTCCCACAGAGTCCAAAAGACTGTTCTATACATCTGTGTCTCTTTTGCTGTCTCGCATACAGGGTTATCATTACCATCTTTCTAAATTCCATATATATGTGTTAGTATACTGTATTGGTGTTTTACTCAGCCATTAAAAAGAATAGATTTGAATCAATTCTAATGAGGTGGATGAAACTGGAGCCGATTATACAGAGTGAAGTAAGCCAGAAAGAAACTCCATGAAATTCTTCAGGCAAGAATGCGGGAGTGGGTTGCCATTCCCCTCTCCAGGGGATCTTCCTGACCCAGGGATCAAACTCAGGTCTCCTGCATTGCAGGTGTTTTTTATCATCTGAGCCACCAGGGAAGCCCTCTCAAGTATATGGTTTGCAGATATTTTTACCAATCCATAGGTCATCTTTCAACTTTTTGAAAATTGTCCTTAGCCGAATAATGTTTTATTTTTTCTATTCCTTGATCTGCATTCTCTTTAATCATGCCATGAGTGTCATGGAGCATGCAATACCAACTCATTGTTAAAAGAAACTTGGTATTAAAAGAAACAACATTAATCCCTAGTTTCAAAATGCTATGGACAAATGTTATAACCTTTGTTAAAAAATCATGAACCTACAGTTCTATATACAAGTTGCTATTCTAGGCACAGAAGGTGGGCAATGAATTAAAACATGAAAGTCACATACTAGTATAATGGAGTGTATCTTATATACACCAATCCAACACCTGACCCAACAATTATACCATCCTCTTCTGCATGTGTTCCATGTTCCATGTTTTAGAACAAAAGAAGATAGATGCCATTGTCAATCTATTGGATCACTGGAAATAATATTATATAATTACTGAAAAGAACTTAAATTATTAAACCATCCCTTTCACTTGATCAACAGGAAACTGAGGTTCAGACAGGAGCTAGAACTAGATGGTGAACTGTTAAAAACACAGAGGCTATTTTAATATTCTTTGCAGGCCTAATAGACACATGTTGTTGTTATTGTTTACCCACTCAGTCATGTCCAACTCTTTGTGACCCAATGGACTGCAGCCCTCCAGGCTCCTCTGTTCATGGGATTCTCCAGGCAGAAATACTGGAGTGGGTTGCCATTTCAAGTCTATGCTTAGGTACATGCCCCTTAGTGTGATATATGTCTGTCTTTCATTTAAAGAAAGTGGTGAGTTAAATATATACTCAAAAGCCCCTTCTCCCACAAAATATAGTCACAAAAAGAAACTAAAATCCTCTAGCAAGTCTTGCTCACCTATAGTAGTTTAGACACTAAGTCGTGTCTAACTCTTGTGACCCTATGGACTATAACCCACCAAATCCTCTGTCCATGAGATTTCCCAGGCAAAAATACTGGAGCAGGTTGCCATTTCCTTCTCCAGAGGATCTTCCCAACCCAGGGATCGAATCTGGATCTCCTGCATTACAGGTGGTCTCCTTGTTCACCTAGGAAATCCTACAAAAGGTACCTAGCATTCCAATTGCTCAGAAATGCTTTCTCTCTCTGGCTGGTACTCTTTTAATGAGCCCACAATGTGTGTTGGGGAAATTTAATCACATTGATATCTACTTCTTGCACCAGGAGCGCTTAAGTTTTATTGAGCATATTAATATGGATTTGTTTGTTTGCTTATTCTGTTGGGCCTTCAGAAAAGCCAATATCCTTGGAAAGACTGTCCAAAGCATTGAAAGCTTTCCTTGCTTTTTGTTGTGAAACATCTGGAATCTAGCTGAAAATTATGGACCCCTAGATCTTTTTTCATTTTTTCTTTTTCTTTTGGGGTGAAAGTCAAATCATAACAATTTGAGATTTCTGGAAATAATATTATTTTACAGTAGGAGTTTTGTGCCCATTTCAGACTATAATTTCCAATTCTCTTTTCACACTCAAGGGTACAGTGATGAACGGTACCAGCTGTGTAATTGTAGTTTTCGAGTTTCTCAGTAGACGGCAATGTAATAATGTGAAGCTTCAGTGCTATTGGTGGTCAAGAAGTCTTGGCAGCATTCAGCTCCTGCTTGTGCTTTTGTTCATCACAGTATTTCAGCAGCCCTGAGCTCCATTCAGACTCCATTCCTTATTTCAGGGCACACGATGGGACGGTTCCCCTCCTGTGTGACTCAAAGATCTAGGCTGGGAGTTCCAGCCAATTTTCCACCATTGTGGACCTGACTTCCACCACAGAGACTGGCCTGACTGTTTCTGCATGGAGAATCTTATCCTCACCCAGTTGATCCTTTCTTGCCACCTTCAGGGTATAATACCTTTAGTAAGGATTTGATTGGAGGAGAAGAGCCACTCTAGTTGAAGGGCTTTCAGATAAGTTGCTGCCAAGACCTTTTTTAGGAAAATGGTTCTACTGAGACACCTTCTGCAGCTTAGAAATCAATGCACAATCTGTTGGCACACACCTGCATATTACAAACAGCCAAGGTGACATAGAAGAAATATGCAAGTGCCCATCCTGGGTCCTTATCCAGAGGGAGACAACTAGCAGCCTCTTGGCAGGACCTGGCCTCCAGAGTGTTTAGTTTGGCACTCAGCGTTGGCCTGCACAGTGTTTTATATTTGAATTATTTAATAACCAAAAAGGGGGAGGGATTTCACATAAATCTTTAAATATCCAAATTCCTTTGAAAAACACTTGGGTAATCCTTGGCCCTGATCCCCCATATCTTCAAAAAGGCTATAAAAAAACAGCTTTTGCCCTCTTTCAGAAAAGCCCAGTGACTCCCAGTTCTCCACAGTCCCTTGCACACCTTGTTTTTTCCCCAAACTGATGTCTTACCACCTATTCCCAGATAGCATTTTATATACCAATTTCATTAATTTAAGTTCCCTACATAGGGCCTCTAAACACTTGATTTTCTTGAGCAGAATAATACCTTCTGACCTTTTTAAGAAACTAGGGCAGAAAAGATCTTCCTAAGGGAATAAGTAGGTGGGTTTTCTCTTCTAGGTTCAGGTGACTTTGGGAGTCACATGATTCAATATCACAGGCGTAATTTATTTCAGTGAAAAGCACTATGTTATTTAAACTTTCAAGCAACATTATAGGATGTCAGGAAAAATAATAAAGACCAAAATCTCTGTTTTATACTTGGTTACTGTATTCATTAACTTATTCAGCAAACATCATTGTGTGTAACTTAAGATTTTCCACCATGCAAGTCAAGAAATGTAGCTTTGACTGATTAATATCTAATACATTTCCTCAACTACTAATTGGTTACTCAGTTGTACAATTAATACAGGAATGGCAGAATAAATGCTTCGTTCTTTCTCTTTATTCACCAGTTTTAAATATAATAAATTGGCTCTCTAAAATTCTCTGCTGGTGAAGTTAGTTTTTTATTTTTATTTATTATTATTATTTTACTTTATAATATTGTATTGGTTTTGCCACACATCAACATGAATCTGCTATGGGTGTACAAGTGTTCCCAATCCCGAACTCCCCTCCTACCTCCCCCCCACACCATCCCTCCAGGTCATCCCAGTGCACCAGCCCCAAGCATCCTGTACCTTGCATCGAACCTAGACTGGCGATTTGTTTCTTATATGATATTATACATGTTTCAATGCCATTCTCCCAAATCATCCCACCTTCTCCCTCTCCCACAGAGTCCAAAAGACTGTTCTATACATCTGTGTCTCTTTTGCTGTCTTGCATACAGGGTTATCGTTACCATCTTTCTAAATTCCATATATATGCATTAGTATACTGTATTATGTTTTTCTTTCTGGCTTAGTTCACTCTGTATAATTGGCTCCAGTTTCATCCACCTCATTAGAACTGATTCAAATGTATTCTTTTTAATGGCTGAGTAATACGCCATTGTGTATATGTACTACAGCTTTCTTATCCATTCTTCTGCTGATGGACATCTAGGTTGCTTCCATGTCCTGGCTATTATAAACAGTGCAGCGATGAACATTGGGGTACACGTGTCTCTTTCAATACACACCGAGGAAACCAGAATTGAAGTCAGTTTTTTAAAATGTTATTATTACGTTATGGATTTAAGCATAGTTAATACTTTGGAGCTCAGATTGTTCCATCTCTCACTCAATAAGATCTCCTTCAAGTTTGCTCCCAAATAACGTTGACATTCTCTATAGTCTTTGATTGCTTCCTTGCTGTGTGTCATGACATGATATTTGAGGCTTCCCTTATTCATTTCTTCTGAGGAATAGATGAAGAATTAGTGTTAGTAGCAAAGTATATTGCATATTTATATTTAAGAACAGTTATACTTTTAGTTTCTATTGATTGGTCTATATGCTGATAAAAATTCTGTTATGATATTGTTAATCATTTTAAATGGACTCACAATTTTTAAATACAATTGCATCTGCATAATTAAAAATGGCTTTCCAAATATATACAATACATATGATTTATTCAGTCAACAGACAGTGATTGATGTATATTTGCATAAACACTGAGCTACAAGGAGATCATCTTCCAAATCATTAAATCCCTGTACTATTGACTGAAGTATAAATGAAGGAAACTTAAGCTCAGGAAACAACAGCTCACTCTTACTCAAAATTCCTCATCACTTTCTTTATCTGGGTCCTACCAGGTAAAGTCAGTGGACCACTTACTGGGTAATAGATTATGAACAAGGATATATGTAGCATTTTAAATAACATTTTCCTTATTAAATAATTAATTCATGGATTAATTTCTAGAAAACTTAGAGAAGAGAGGAAAAATCATCCAAAAATCGATATAATCTGTACCACCTAAAAACAACCACATTGTCAGTAATATGAGATACTTTTTTACATTGTTGGAGTTGCATGGGTATGTGTGTCCATAGATATATTTATATGCATATGCTATAAATTAGACCATAATGTGTTTATGATTTTACAATTGTTTGTAACTTAATATGAATTATTACATATTCATGTTCTTCAGCATTGATTAAAAACATGAGCCATTAAAGATCTATCTATGCACAACTCTGTGTCTCCCTGGTGGCTTAGATGGTAATGAATCTGCTTGCAGTGCAAGAGATTCAAGTTTGATCCCTGGGTCCGGAAGATTCTACTGGAGAAGAGAATGGCAACCCACTCCAGTAGTCTTGCCTTGAGAATTCCATGGACAGAGGACCCTGGTGGATAACAGTTCATGGTGTCGCAAAGACTTGGACACGAATGAGCTGAGTGACTAATACTAATGATAGTCTAATAAAGTAGTGTATAGATGTCCTGTTATCCCACTAATGGACCTTCAGGCAGATTCCAATTGGTTGAGTATTTTAAGTAACACTGCAAAGAACATGTTTATGAAAAATATTTTGTCCATATCTCTGATTGTTTACTTAGAATAAATATTCATGTGTTAAAGTATATATGAATGGAATAAAAACTTTCATTGCTCTTTATGCAAATGGCCTTTTAGAAGATTTGCTTTGAAAGTATTTTGTATTCTCACCAATGACATAAGAATATGTAGTATATAAACGTTTTTATATTTTATTAATGTTTGTTGCACATTTTTTAAGTTCATAGAATGCCCTTTTATATGTTATCTCTTTTTCTCCTCCATGGAAATCAGGGCAGTATCATCTCAATTTTACGTAAAAAGAATCTAAGTCATTAGGTAATTAAGTGATTAATATTCCCTCAAGGCCACTGCTAATAGGTAATATGGCAGAGACTGCTCTGAAGTGTTCTTTCCCCTAAACCATACAAAAGAGGTCTGGTTAGAGATCTGGCTCACTCTATCTCTCCCTCTGTATCTGTTTCCCTGCCTGTCTGTCTTGCCTTCCTTTCCCCTCTCTCTCTCATTCTCTCTCATTCATCTCTATCTCCTTTGGACTCAATAAATATAGTCTCAATGCTATATTATGACTGTTACTCTATCAACTGAGTTGTATCATAAAAAACTCCCTGTATGTGTGTGTGTGTGTGTGTGTGTGTGTGTGTGTGTGTGTGTGTGAATGTGCATGTGTTTAGGTCAGCTTTAAGACTTAAATCCTAAAAACTCAAGCTATTTATGTTTGTTCTAAAGCATTACTGCTCCAGCTCATTAGGGTGTTTCCTTCCAGTTGCCATTAGTTTGACTATTATTTATTCAGACTTCTCCAAAAATTGACTCATGTACACCCTTCTCTCTCCTTCCTCATTACCCTCCTCCCCCTACTAGTCTTCTGTGAGGGATAAATCACATTTTTTGCTGGCAATTGTCTTGTAAGGGGAATTCAGCACAACACTGAGATTTACTCTGTCTAAAATTAGCTGGCCCTGATTCTTATTATTTAATTGCTCCATATGGTTATGTTACTTCACCTAGATGATGCCAGAAATACCTGTGCAGGCTCTGATGTAGAAGCTGGGGAAATGACAGGGGCAAGGAGAACCCAGTTTCCTTATGCCTGGGGCTTTACTATTGACTGAAGCACACTAGTTTTCCCCTGTGTGAAACAAACACTCACAGGCATATTTAAATAGTTTTATCTTCTCTTCTTATTGGGTGAACATGCCCAAGCAGGAGCAAAAGGTAGAGGAAAGACACTGAGATGCTCATTTCCTGAAAAGGAGTACTGCGTAGATTTGGCCCCTTAGTCCAGGGGTAATTGGGCTATGTATTATTCTTGGACAGGAGCACCAAAGGGAAGGAATTTAGAGACTTGAAATGGAAAGATTGGGTGTTACTCAGCCTCTGATGACTGCCTTCAAAGTCAACAAAGTTAAGCAGCTGGAGTTGAGAGAAGTCATATTTGCAGTGAGGAAAGACTAGACCACTCTTAACTGATCCTTTGATTTTTATTTTAGCTGCTTCTTTTTTAACTTTGTTATTGTAAAGATCACCTATTTTAATGAGCCTTAGTCCTTTAAACATTTGCAAACACCTCGTTGAGAATCTCTTTTCTGGTGGGAGTGGGAGTGGGTGTGGTGGTTTGAGAATACTCTCTGCCTAGTTTCTTCTTGACAAACATTTGGATTCCATTTTATTTTTGGACCCTAAATTCCTAATTTGAGAGGCTATCTTATTTTTGGTATGTGCTTTTGATTGCAAAAAAAGTAGCTTAGTCCAATATTTCCCACCCTAAATCAAGTTTTTGAGAACCATAAATAGGCCATTAAAAACTTTATACTTTTCCAGTGAGATTAGGAGGGGAATGTTCCAATAAGTTCACACCATTGTTTTAATGTCTCTGAGTGATCATAAGAGTAAGCCAAAAATCACACAATCAACCTCTAAGATGAACAAGACCTAGAATAAGAAACAAAGCAGTTTAAAACTGATGTACAATTCTTTTACAAATAATTGAATTATATTCCCCAGGAGTGCCATGTATAGGATAATACTATTATTTCTTGTACTTCTCTCTGTAGTTATTATTGATCTTTATTGCCACTACCTCAACTATAAAACATGTAGGTTATTCCCTCATGTAACCAGCAATCTTCTGGCCCATATATTTGGCTACTCTAATAACTACAGAGAATAAATTTTAGCAATGAAGAACCATCAGAGAAGTATAGCAACTACTTGCTTTCATAAACATAATTAGATATAGCTCGAGATGATTACTTGATTAACATTTGTTTGCCAGATACGATAAGATTAGAATTGTAGTAAAAGTAAACATGTTTCCTGGATAAATTTATACGAGAGAAAAAAAATCAGTTTTGAATGTCTCAGTTACTTATTCATGGTAACTTAAAAAAAAGAACTAAAGAACAGAGTTGATCATTTTGTAATCCATTTCAGCAACAAGGAAGGTCTGATAAGGGGAAAAATATTTAATAATGTACATAAAAGATAATCCCAGATTAGATGATCAGAAGTGACATTCCATAGCAAATATTATCCTGGTTTATTACAAAGCTGATTCCCTTTTTAATCTTTAATACGGAAAAGAGATGTTACTGAGATTGCTAAAGTTCATGTCTGACAAAATATCTTGATATTCTGAAGCAGTAAATGTCACTGAGCTTCAAAGGGGCAGAAATCTAAGTGAGATACTCATGGCTTAGGGAGGTATGTGTGTGGTCATATGTGTGGCTCTCCGTGTGTTTCTGGTTGGAGAAGATTAGCTGAATAGATGGGTTATGTTCCATGGTAAATTGTCAACCCAGGAGATTTTTAATCTTTATGCCTGGAATAGAAACAATTTTGGCTGACATCCCTAGAAAAGGGATGATTAATGAATTGGAACTAATTTTAAGGACATGTCAATCTTTCAAAACAAAATAAAAGTCTGTGTGTGGTATTATTTGCAAGTTGCTTGCATGATGAGTCTTAACAGAGTTCTTGCCACATGGGTTACCTGAATAAATTAATCAATAAGAAGAGAGAGCTAGCTTGTGCCAAGCAATTACTGCATCTGATAATATATTCTAGCATAACAAAAAAATATATATAGGTTATGATACTGATATAAAATGGGTCAGTTAGTTAGAACATAAAATATAATTAACACAGTATGTGTCAAATAAATACCCCAAACAAGGAGAACATCAGGTTTGTTCATTAAATGGTGCTCTGATAGGATACCAATTTGGAAAATGAAAAGATATATTAAGGCTTATTGAGTCGAACAGCAAGGATTGCACATTCTTACCTCCACTGTCTTGAAACTCCAGTAAAGGATTTTCTAAACATAAATATACAAAGCACAGAGAAATTGAGAAATGGCAATAGCAACAAGATGAGTGCTAAAATACTTAACAGACCTGAAAAAAACAAACAAAAACTGAATTCTAGGTCAGCAGTGGAGAAAGCTGAGCAGGTCCTCAATCTGTACCACAGATCTCCCAAGAGGCTCAGAAATTGTCAGCACCAGTTTACCTCTGGAAGTGTGGAGGATGAGGTGTATGAAGAAGTTGTTGAAAACAGGAGGTTGGATTAAGTTTTGCTTTAAGATGCAGTTAAGTCACCAAATTCTTTCCCTTTTTTACCCAGCTGGAAGGTTTCTCTTCTGTCACCCTGGCAGAAGAGGAAGTTTATTCTCTGGAGAGGTTGCATATCTCCTGACTAGGAATATTTGGTGAATTTGAAGGAAAAAAAAATCTGCCAAATTGAGAGATTTCACAAAATTTAGTGCACTGAATGTTCAGTGAGTGCTCTGTAACACTCTTTTCTCCTTTTGATCTCAGAATACTAGGAACCTGGCTTACACTTTCCTTAATACACTGGATGGTTCATCTGTGCAGAATTTCAATGGTCCAACAAGAAAAGACATTAAGGTGTACATCAGTATTTTCTTCACGATATAGCCCAGTCACATCATTCGTAAAAGTGAAGCCCAAAGTTGACAGCATACACAGTGCCTAGCAGTTCCCATCACCATGCACAGATCCACTCTTGACCATGAGCAGACAGCCAATGAGCCCCTGGTATTCGAGCAAAACTGCTAATTAAAAAGATAGAGACTAAAATAAATAAGTAGAACACATCAGCATGGATGGAACTCAATTATACAGGGATACAGAACATATTCAAAATATCATTATATTATAAATAACTGAGATTTTACATCAATGAAACAAGAATAGTATGCCACAAAAAGGGATAATATGACTCCAAGGAAAAAAGGTCTTGAAAATTAAAACTATATATAAAATATGATTAAATGATTCTAAACTTTAGAAGCTAATGATGAGGAATTCTCTCAGGAAGTTAAATAGAAATGGAAAATAGGAAAGAAAAATATTAGAAGATTGTCTTATGAGTATCCATACCAAAAATTTTAGTTCTAAATAGACAAATCAGAGAAAACAGAAGAGAAAATCATCAATAAATAATGTTATAGAATGAAAATTTAAGGACTTCTCTGGTGGCTCAGATGATAAAGCGTCTGTCTACAATGTGGGAGACCTGGGTTCGATCCCTGGGTCGGGGAGATCCCCTTGAGAAGGAAATGGCAATCCACTCTAGTACTATTGCCTGGAAAATCCCATGGACAGAGGAGCCTGGTAGGCTACAGTCCATGGGGGAATGGATCAAAACAGAATGACACCCTGCCAATACAAAATTTCAGTGGTCAAGAAAAGATCTTGAAGCTCCCAGAGCAAGGAAAAAATCAGTTATACTAAAGATTATACATAAAGTCTTTGGACTTTGTAGAAACAGAGCAATACCTCAAAAACTATTATGGAAAGGTCTTCACATTTTTCAGGGGAAATGTTTTCTAACCTATAATTCTGTACTCAGTCAAATTAGCAAATATGAGTAGAATAAGGATATTTTTGGAGAAACAATATCACTAAAATTTATCTCATTCTCATGCTTTCTCAGAAAGCTATTTTAGGGTGTGTTCCACTAACCAAGAAAGTAAAAGTAAGAGAGAAAACAGGATCTAGGAAATGGAAGATTTCACTCAAGTAAGTACCAGAAGGAATGCCCTCGATATGATGGTGTGGCAGAGATTTCTGGTAGTCAGTAAAAATTCCTTTCCTTTTAAGAACATAGACTATCCACCAAACTCTCTTGCTTTAAATGTGGCCTCAGGACTGAGTCCTGTGGATACAACTAATTGTGGTACTTCCAGGCTACTCTTTTCAAAAAGTAGAAGTGCCTCTTCTAACTCTCCTTGAAGCAACTGGATACAGAAGATGATAGATGGTAAATTTACAAGATGAAAGAAACCCGGATTCCAAATTCGCTACATGGAGGAGACACACCCACTAACCAAGGACCACCATCTTAGATGGTTACTTGAGCAGGAAATAAGTTTCTGTTTTGGGAGTCTGTCATTGCAGCCTATGCTAAGTACTAGGAATTCTAAAAAGAAATACTAGGATAAAAGTTGTATAACAGGGCTAGAGAGTAATCTAACCAGTCCAGAATTGGAGTAGGTCAAAGGTTCTGAAATAGAAGTTTTCCACAAGATGAAACTGATAGAAAACTGGATGTGTTTGAACACTGAGGAAAAGATGAGGGTGAATTAGCTATAATAACACAGGCAACAAAGAAAACAAAGTAAATGACACATTCATTGACTCCAAGGAGAACAAAGTTTATGTGAAATAAGGAAAGTAATTATATCTAGCTGCACGATCAGTTATAAATAACATTTCAATAACTTTAAATAGATTGATCTGAGCAACATAAATATATAAGTTTATTGGGGAGATGAGAGTATGAAAGTGTGCCTGTGTGTAGTAATGTGGCATAGGGAAAGAGAGTTAGTTAAGTTCATATCTCCCATCTTGAGATGTCTAAAATTGAAAAAATACAAAAATGAATGATACAAGCACTGTTGTTGTTCATTCTCTAAGTTGTGTCTGACTCTTTTATAACTACATGGACTGTACCACGCCAAACTCCTCTGTCCATGGGATTTCCTAGGCAAGAATACTGAAGTGATTTGCCATTTCCTTCTCCAGAGGATCTTCTCCACATCTCCTGCTTTGGCAGTAGGATTCTTTATCAGTGAGCCACCTGGGAAGCCCCTATATATAGAAATATATACAGGGGATGACACTGAAGAAGGAAAATATCGAGGGGATAGCAACAAGGGATTCATAATTTATAATAAGCCTCTTAGATTTATTTTGCCATTTAAAAGTATATAGGTATTACATGTATAAAAAAGACAATAATATTAACATTTATATCCATATTTCTTATAAAAATATTTCATATGGATCAAAGACAGAGTTAAACATTTTAGTAAAGTTCAATCAGAGTGAAACAGGACACAAATTTAATAATATTAGAGTGAGGGGGAAAACTTCCTCTGTTTGAAGCTATATAAGTAACAAAGGGGAAAACATCTGTGTAATAAAAAGAAAAACTAACATGAAAGAAAAACAAACCTGAAAAACACTTTATCAATTATAAGAAAGAATTAATTTTTATTATGAAATAACTCATTTAAATATATAAGAAAAATATCAACATCTCAGTAGATGAACAAAAAAATAGATGATAGGGAGTGGAAATGGCTAATTATGATCCAATTTGCTGGTGATTTAAGTAAGTTAACAAATAAAAGTTACCTTTATACTTATTTCAACTTAAAAATGGTAACTTTCTCTTGAAATTGTGATAAGCTTATGTTATATGTACATACCTAACTAGTCTCAATGCAAATATTTATGTTCTACTTGAGAGTATGATAATTAACAGCAGTAATTAATGGAATCTTCAAACTTTTTGACAAAGGCTCAGAGACCTAAAGGACTTCCCTGGTGGCTTAGATGGTAAAGAATATGCCTGCAATGCAGGAGATCCAGGTTGTTTGATCCCTGGGTCGGGAAGAACTAAACATTGTCCTAAATAAATAATTAACCAAAGAAAATAAAGTCATCATGGTAGGAGAAAGAAATAAATTATAATTCCCCACACCATAGAATAGCAACATAATTATTAATATAAAAACAATGCCACAAGTTGACCAGATTATTATATGTAGTATGAAAATGCAGAATATAATACATATGAAAATCCTTGGTAGATGTAAAGACTTTATTAACATGTAGAGTTATTATTATCATCCGTGCTGTTGGGAACACTGCTTTGGCAGAATTATTCTTTCTCAACCACAGACAGAGATTTATCTCCCTGCCTCCATATGTGACACATTAGAAGTTACTTGAGCTCAAGGTCAATTTTTAACTTTGGCTTCTTAGAGGAGCGATGGAATAAACCAAAGATCAATGTGAATATTTTCCAAGAAAATCATCCAAGAGGAATACCCAGGGAATGATGGAAAGCATTCCAAGGACCCCACAGGAAGAACAAGTCTTTGTCTGAGAGCTCTGGGCTGCTCTAATAACTTCATCTTAGCCATTGTTCAACTCAACATTGGGAAAGACTGGCTCCTTGGTCAATTTCTATCACATTTCAGTATCTATGAGGGGCTGTATGTCTTTGAGGGCCTCAAACAGAAAGACTTAATCATATGACTGAAGCTTTTAAAAAAGTAGTATTTATGCCCAATCATTATAGTTGAATCTGAGATCAAATTTGAATTCTTTTCCTTCAATTTAAAAGTATATATTGGTAATTTTTCAGGTTGGGAAACTCCCTGAATCCAACAATTAAAGTTTAGGGATAATTGTTTGGGGATACGCCTTTGAGAGTTCTTCTTTTGTTTTTGATTATTGAGATGAATGGACTTCCCTGGTGGCTCAGTGTTAAAAAATTTGCCTGCCAATGCAGGAGACATGGGTTTCATCCCTGATCCCTGATCTGGAAGGATCCCCTGGAGAATGAAGTGTCAACCCATGCCAGTATTCTTGCCTGGGAAATCCCATGGACAGAGGAGCTTGGCAGGCTACAGTCTATGGGGTCACAAAGAGTGAGACATGACTTAGCAACTATGGAAAGATCAACCACGTTGAACATGGAAAGATCAGAGATAACCTCACTTGCTATTTTCATGGCTTGTTGTTTGGGGAACAGGAAAAATAAAGTGCATGTATATACTGAAATTTCTCAGTCATATTATCTGAACAATAATACTTACTGTAAAATGAGTTTTGCTAATGGCTATTTTGTTTGCCATCTCTATATATTTTGCAGTAAAATGTCCACTCAGGTCTTTTGTGCACTGATTGTTACTTTACTACTAAGTATATATGAGGTCTTCCAGAGAACAAAAATTTTAAATTTTGATTAGATCCAGTTTATCAATATCTCCTTTTATGTATCATGCTTTTGGTGTCAAGTTTAAGAACACTGTCTAGCTCTTTATCCCAAAGATTTTCTCCTATTTCTTTTCCCCTAAAAGTTGCGTAGAATTACATTTTAACTTTTCATTTAAGTCCATGATGGTCCATTTTGTGGTAATTTTTTTATCAAGTGTGAGGATTTTTTGGTTTTGATTTTTATTTTTCACTTGGATATACAATTGTTCCAACCTTATTTCTTGGAAAGACCACCCATTCTGTATTGAACGTCTTTTGCAAAATTATCAGAAATCAGTTGGATATATTTGTGTAAGTGTATTCCTAGGTACTGTTATGTTCTGTTGATCTGTGTGACCATTCTTCCACTAATACCGCATGGTCTTGCATAGTGTAGCTGTATCGCAATTTTTAATGTTAAGCGTAGAGTGATCAATGGATATGAGTTTGAGCAAACTCCAGGAGATAGTGAAAGACAGGGAAGCCTGGCATGCCGCAGTCCATGGGGTCACACAGAGCGACTGAACAATGAATAGTAGCAACATAGACTTATTAACCTCACATTCTTCTTTTAAAGTCTGTTAAGAATTTTTCTGTCTAAATTTGCGAGAGATATGACTTTGTTTTTCTGATGAATTAACTTATATCTTTGAAGACTCTTGAGAGTCCCTTGGACTGCAAGGAGATCCAACCAGTCCATTCTGAAGGAGATCAGCCCTGGGATTTCTTTGGAAGGAATGATGCTAAAGCTGAAACTTCAGTACTTTGGCCATCTCATGCGAAGAGTCAACTCATTGGAAAAGACTCTGATGCTGGGAGGGATTGGGGGCAGGAGGAGAAGGGGATGACTGAGGATGAGATGGCTGGATGGCATCACGGACTCGATGGACGTGAGTCTGAGTGAATTCCGGGAGATGGTGATGAACAGGGAGGCCTGGTGTGCTGCGATTCATGGGGTCACAAAGAGTCGGACACGACTGAGTGACTGAACTAAACTAAACTAAACTAATTTATATATTTACTTTTCTACTTAACCATGACAGTACCGTAATTATCACCTTCTGATATCATTTCAATATAAATATTCCATGTTATTGTAAATTCTTCAGAATTCTTACTTTTTATGGCTATTCATTTTAGAGCTATGCCATCATTCTCTTATTGTTAGCCATTTATTTTATTGATTCCAGTATTTTTCTATTATACTATTGGTGTACAAATCTCTTAGGCAATACAGTTAGTTTTGTGTTTTGCTTCATTAAATATAAAAGAGTCAGGGGAGGACAACCATGAGAGACAAAGTTATAAAAAAACATAGACTTTAGTGTCAGAAAGAGAGCAATTTTGTCTCTCATTCTATTACTTTCTAGCTGATACTTGATGTTCCTGAGTCTCCATACTCCTCCTCTTAACATGGAAACTCACCAAAGCAATGCATATAAAATGCTCAGTCCACACTGGGTATTCATACATCTTACTTGGCAGTTCTTTTTCCCCTTCTCCTGCTCCCTCTACTCCCTTGTCTCACATTCTTACTGAGTAAAATTATAATGTGTTATCTTGCATGACCTTTTAAGAAGAATTTTTAAAATATCAGATTAAAAAATAACTGATACTATTATTTTAGACAGTTTGCATTTTGCCTCTATAGAAGTGAATTAGTTGGAAATGGGATATACGATAAACAGAGTGTAGGATTTATTGTGCATGAAATGTGTGGGTGAAAGAGAGAGAGTTATTAATTCTGTTCATGGAATACAAAGCTAAATAAAAATAAAACAGTAAGGAAAGCAATGTTAGTAAACATTAAACAATCAACACTACATAGCATGGCAATCAAGTGCCTTGCAATTTCCAGAAGTCTCCTTATTCCATAGCAACCATATTTGGATGTCTCACAAATGGTGATTGCCCTATAAAGAGACCCAGAGGGTTTCTGCCTGATCTTTATTACTGATGATATGATGATGATAATGATGATTATGAGACTGAAAATGAAAATGGAAGAGAAATGGAGGCCAATGGGAGAAAAATAAAAGGGGGGGAAGTAGGTGATAGTGTGTGGAAAAAGATTAGCTAATATACATCAGCTGTTGAACGCCTATTTGGGATTTTTTTTTTTCTGATGACAAAGAATCTAGGATCATTTATTCCTTCTACTTTCTATTATCTTCTACTTATTTTCATCTTATTTGTGCATCCTGAAAGGATGTAATAGCAATTTAAGAGAAGTATTTCATTTCTCTGTATTTGAGTACAGTGCTTACTCTTCTTTTTAAATCATTTGCTAACTTATATTAGGGCACTAAAACATATTATTAATTTATTAATATTTAATTTCTAGTGAATTCTTCTTTTTAATAAATTATATTTAGGATTAGAATTCTTCAGAATCAGGAATCAAATTACTGTGAATAGAGCTTGCTTTCCTCATTTTAAAAATATTCAGTTTATTTCAGTTGATTTTGGTTGAGTTTAGAATAAATTTATGGGGTGATGAATTTTTATCTGTGTTTGTTATTTCTACTCCAACAGGAAATCTGAGGTGCTGGATCACGCACCTTTGGTTTGGGGACTCTGGTGGATTTATTTTGAGAAGTCACGTGTTTCAGCATTTTTGGTACTAACTGTAGTCATGCACAAAGCCCTGCCTTGCCTTCACCTTTGAACCTGGGTTCCTCGAAGACCAAATTTACTATTTGTTTAAGCTCATGATCCCCAGTGGGAGAGCGAGGCACCGTTCAGCCAAGTTGGCTTAGACAGGAAGAGCGTGTCTTGCCCCAAACAGAATCCAATCATGAATTTCCTGGAAGAGAGAGCTATTTTGACTGTTTTGTCAGGAAAACACCATTAGGTAAACTCATCTGACTCTACTTGGTCCTCAAGGCCTAATTTTTTATATGGGAAATATCACAGAGACTATTCCATGTCATGAACTCTAATGGGTGCCAAATGGCTCTTGGAGAGAAGAGACTGGTTGGAAGAAATGCTTTTAGAATGTATAACATAACAGGTGGATATATAACATAATGCAGTATCTCTGTAATTTAAATTATAACTGTCCTACATCAAAATATATTCATTAAATGCATCAGCTTAAGAAGTCTACAATGATCATAGCCAAATAATATTATCACCTCATATATAACCATGACAGTCTTGAGATTAACCAGCCACTGGGTGCTATTTTCATGAATCTTTTGTTAGCAGATCTACTTAGAGATGCGAACATTTGGCAGATATTGTCATATTTAATTTTGTATTGTAGAAAGGTCTTAAGCCTGAAAAAGTAGCTAGATTCTCACTTGGAAGATCTTGAATCTTTACTGTACTTTATGCATCAAACATTTTTGAATTGCTATATACCATCCTTTGTTAGATATTGTAGTTAGAAGATAGACTTTTTTAAAGACATTTGTTCACTCATTCATTTGAAAGTCATTTTTGAGTATACTTTATGTCCCAAGCATCATGCTAGGTTTTGTGAGGTGATCCAGAAATGGATATAGTAAATCTATTCATTTGTTCATTTAGTTAGTCAATGAATATTATTTAAGAAGCAGTGATTTCCCAAGTTAATAAAATATGGTTCCAATCTTAGATAAACTCCGTGCACTTGCAGGAGCCCCATTAATAAAACTAGCGAGGTTCTTTTAGGTTAATTATGAAATTACAGTAAGAGATAATAGATGCTAGTGAAATAAAGCTTTGTTCTTGAAGGCATTTGTTCAATGTTAAACTAGTCAGCTACCACTTTCTCTTGAGTATAAGTGGTACTATGAATACATCTAATTTAGTGTCACTGAATAAACATTCACCACATTCCAAATTGTGTGCCAGGCACTGGAAACAACAGGTTGAGAGAGACTTGTTTCCTGCTTTTGAGGAACTTAACAGTGACAAAGACAAGAATGCTCAGGAATTGTGTAATAGCACGAGCAATGTGAGCACTGAGGAGGGAGGTGAGCAGTTTCTCGACAATATTGGTGTGTGGACCGAGCTTCAAAACGCTGAAGGCGATGGGGCACCAATGTTCCAGCCACAAGAAAAAGAGATCAGAGACCTGAGAGAGCTTGCTGTGTTGGAGGGACTGTTTGTCATGTGTTATTACTGGAGTGTGAAGTCTATGGAAGTCCGCGCATGAAGCGGATGGATCCCTTACTAACATCCAGCTGCCCATCTCATATTTCTAGACAAGTTCAGTCATTTATTAACTACCTTCTTTTGCATTTTCATGTTCAGGAGTGAGTTGGAGGTCAGACCTAGAATTTGAATTCCACTGGGCTTCCGTGGGTGCCTCAGATAGTAGAGTCTGTTTTCAAAGCAGGAGACCTGGGTTCAATCCCTGGGTTGGGACGATCCCTGGGAGAAAGAAATGACGACCCACTCCAGTATTCTCACCTGGAAAATCCTATGGAAGGAGGAGCCTGGCAGCCTACATGGGGTCGCAAAGAGTCGGACACGACTGAGTGACTTCACTATTTCCTCCTGATTCTACAAACCTCTTAATTATGATCAAGTTGCTCAAGTTTTAGTTTTCATTTGAAAACTGAAATGTTATTATAAAAATGGGCACAATAAAAGTACCCTCTTTAGTAGAGTGTCTGGCAAATGTTAATTTCTCAAAACCATATAGTTCAGTCGCTCGAGTCGTGTCTGACTCTTTGGGACCCCATGAATCGCAGCATGCCAGGCCTCCGTGTCCATCGCCAGCTCCCAGAGTTCACTCAGACTCACATCCATTGAGTCAGTGATGCCATCCAGCCATCTCATCCTCTGTAGTCCCCTTCTCCTCCTGCTTTCAATCCCTCCCAGCATCAGAGTCTTTTCCAATGAGTCAACTCTTCGCATGAGGTGGCCAAAGTACTGGAGTTTCAGCTTCAACATCATTCCCTCCAAAGAAATCCCAGGGAAAAATTAATAAGAGCCTAACCCTGCTTTCCCCATGCATTAGTCCAATGAGAACCCCAGAATTCAGAAGAGAGATTTAAGATGTTTCATTAAGGATAGAAGACAGAAAATCTCAGGCATCAAGACCTTTTTCTTAATGCAGTGGAATCAAGCATCTTTGGCTATTCATCTCTTTCTGTCCATCTCTTTCTGTTCTGTTCTGTTTCTATCAGTGCTGGTCAAAATGCATGGCTGGTTAAGAAAAATCCCTGCACTGAGGAACATGAATTTACCTAGTCTTGGGAACAGCATCCCCTTCTTTCCCCTCTATTCCCTCTTGTACGGCTTACTACTCTTAAAGTTCTTCTGTCCTTCCTTCCTCTAGCTGTTTTTCTTGGCCTGCTGAGACTTTTTTCTGATTGGGTATCTCATGGAATTGGGATTTACTCCATTAGTTCTGACAGTACATACCCATAGGCCTATAACAGATAAGCAAAAGGTCATGGATATATATGATTTAGGTTGCGACTGCACACATCCACACATACCATTGCTCACACACACACACTCACATCATACATACACAGACACACACCCCATATATACAAACATACACCATATATACAAGCATAGACAGAAAATGCCTGTTTCCAATTAGTTTTGTTTCTTGTATAAAATAGTTTATGTAAGGAAGACTATAGGTTAAGTATGCCTATGTTGAAAAATTTGTCCAATGAGTTTGGCCAGAGGGGCATTTGTGATATCAGAGTCCTTAAACAGTATCATTTTCAAGGGGTCAAGCCCTGCTGGGCCTGGCTCAGAGTTCTTTGCCAGTTTTAAGGGTGTGGTATGGAGAATCTGATGTTTGGTTTAATGATTGTGAGAAGTCTTTTAAATAGATTGGCTGCCTAGAAAAACATTGCAGATGCTTCACAGTCCTGAACTTTGGCTTCTCCAGCCATGACCAAAGGAACACTAGTATAAGTTTAAAAGCTTCTCCAATCATTCCATAAAACCTGTGGTTTCTCTCCTCTATCAAATTAGCTAATCTCATTTAACCATGACCAACGCTTATACACAATCCAACTGTAGACAGGAAATTCTGACTTGGCTTTACAGAACCTAAACTGAGGCTCACACACTGATAACTGAGGCCCTAGCAAAGCCGAGGTCTATGCAGTAATGCTCCGTGAGGGCAAGTGCCACCCTGGTGTCCCCCTACCTGTCTTTGGAACAGAGACTTCATCTCCAACAGACTATGGAGTTTCATTGGTCTTTTCGTATCTGAGGTGGATGCCTAACACAGAGTAGACTTTTCAGAAAGTATTTAAGTTTGGTGAGTACTGGCCCCTAGAATCTATTTTCTGACCCTTATTAGTCTAGATTCAGACTTTGGTTTTATTAAGACAGCTACTCTCTGGAGAGGTGACTCACAACACTGGTCTTCATGCCTGCTGCTTCTGTATGAAGGAAAGATGGGGAGGTGAGAGAGTGCTGAGGTGGGAGAAGTGGATGCATCCATGGGGCAGGTTAAGAACAGATAAGACCTTTTCTTTCTTTACCGCTAAACTGTAGTCCGTCTTCAACCAGCTCCATCCCCACGCACATCCCTCAGGGCTCCCTCACACTGCCTGTTGCACAGAGAGCATTGCTTCTGCTATCTCTTCAGGCATAACAGACTACTGTCTTTCTGACTGAACAATGAGATCCCTGAATGAGTGTTTTTCCATGGCTTCAGCTTTTTGTTATAGCTCCAGTGACTAACACACATAGATATTTTTTCTTTCTTGTATACACATTTTTACTGTAAGAGCAATATGTACTCATTTGATGAAAATTGGTGCTATATATAATATATGAATAAATTGGGTAAGATTGTTATTTAGTTGCTAAGTTCTGCCCGACGCTTTGTGACCCCATGGACTGTAGCCCGCCAGACTCCTCTGTCCATGGGATTTCCAGGCAAGAATACTGAGTGGGTTGTAATTCCCTTCCCCAGAGGATCTTCCCAACCCAGGGATCACACCCATGTCTCCTGCACTGGCAGGTGGATTCTTCACTGCTGAGCCACCAGGGAAGCCCATAATAAAATTACTTATTAACATTTAGCTATATTTCATTTCAGTTATTTTTTTTATCAATGGTCAACTGGTTTTAATAGGAATTTGTGCAAGTTAATCTTTTTTTTTAACCATTTATCATTTATTTATTACTATTATTATTTTACTTTACAATATTGTATTGGTTTTGCCATACATCAACATGAATCCACCATGGGTATACACGTGTTTCCCATCCTGAACCCCACTCCCACCTCCCTCCCCATACCATCCCTCTGGGTCATCCCAGTGCACCAGCCCCAAGCATCCTGTATCCTGCATCAAACCTGGACTGGCGATTCGTTTCTTATATGATATTATACATGTTTCAATGTCATTCTCCCAAATCATCCCACCCTCTCCCTCTCCCACAGAGTCCAAAAGACTGTTCTATACATCTGTGTCTCTTTTGCTCTCTCACATACAGGGTTATCATTACCATCTTTCTAAATTCCATATATATGCATTAATATACTGTACTGGTGTTTTTCTTTCTGGCTTACTTCACTCTGTATAATAGGCTCCAGTTTCATCCACCTCATTAGAACTGATTCAAATGTATTGTTTTTAATGGCTAATACTCCATTGTGTATATGTACCACAGCTTTCTTATCCATTCATCTGCTGATGTACATCTAGGTTGCTTCCATATCCTGGTTATTATAAACAGTTATGTCTAGTTTTTTTTTTCTATTTTCTTGTACAATTAATATCACAATGTATGAAAAAATTATCTTGACTTTTCACCTAATTATATCTAGTATAAGCACTTTCCTGTATCATTAAGTAAAATTATAAATGTTATTTTGAAAAACTGTTAACTTTTGTACTGTACAAGTATACCATAATTTATCTAGATTTTCCTCTGTTATTTGGTAGTGATTAAAAACAGCATCTGACTGTCCAAGCCAATCTTCTGATCTTACTGGGTTGAGGTAGCTTTGTGTTTTCCTGGTCTAGTCTTTGTTAATTAGCCATGTGATTAGGATGAGCATGGATGCAACACGATATCTCCAGAAATAAACATATCCTCATTTTATGGTTTCTAACTTTTATAATTTTGAAACAATAGAAATGATACCCAACCTGATGGATGGCTATTGGTGAACAAGTCACAAGCATCATTGTAGATTTTTAACTTACTAAATAGTCCAAAAAAACAAAAACAAAAACATAGTTGGTACATTTCAACCTTAATTTAGATGACTAATAGCTTGGCTTGATAAAAATTAAATGAACACTAAGTCTTCCATTCTCTGGAAGAGTATTCAATGGTGCAACACTTTGAAAAATATTATCACCAGTTCCAAAAATCCAAAAGGATTAAAAATAGAATTATTAATATCATAGCCAGGAATTTCTCTTCTGAGTGTATACCCAAAATAACAGAAAGCAGGGACACAGATATTTGTATGACCATATTCAGGGCACCATTTTTCACAATAGCCAAAAGGTGGAAGCAACCTACTTGTCCACTGATGGATGAAGAGATAAATAAAATATAGTATATTCATATGATGGAATGTTTTTGAGCCATAAAAGGAAGGAAATTCTGACACACTATGATGTGAATGAACCTGGAAGACATTATGCTAACTGATATAAGCTAGAAACAAAAAGGCAAATGCTATATAATTCCACTTAAGTGAGGCACCTAGAGCAGTCAAAATCATAGAAACAGACAATGGTTGTCAGGGATTTGTGGAAAGAAGGATGAAAAGTTGTTATTTAGTGAATATAAAGTCACAGTTTTGCTGTAGAAAGAGTTGTGGAGAAGGATTGTGGTGATGGTTTCACAATATTCAGTTTAGTTCAATTCAGTTCGGTCACAGTCCTGTCTGTCTTTTTGTGACCTCATGGAGTGCAGCACACCAGGCTTCCCTGACCATCATCAACTCCCAAAGCCTGCTCAAGTTCACATCCTTTGAGTAGGTGATGCCATCCAACCATCTTATCCTCTGTCTTCCCTTTTTCTTCTGCCTTCAATCTTTCCCAGCATCAGGATCTTTTCAATGAGTCAATTCTTCGCATCAGGTGGCCAAAGTATTGGAGCTTCAGCTTCAGCATCAGTCCTTCCAATGAATATTTAGGACTTATTTCCTTTAAGATTGACTGGTTGGATGTCCTTGCAGTCCAAGGGATACTTTCTAGAGTCTTCTCCAACACCACAGTTCAAAAGCATGAATTCTTGGTGCTCAGCTTTCTTTATGGTCCAACTCTCACATCTATACATGACTACTGGAAAAGCCATAGTGTTTTCAACACCACTGAACTTTACACTTAAAAATGGTTGAGGTGATAGATCTTATGTATATTTTACCACAACTTTGTTTTAAAGGTTTCTGGAAAACCAAAATAAGTGATACAATAAATACTTTATGTTAGGGACATAAGGGCTTCCCTGGTGGCTCAGAGGTTAAAGCGTCTGCCTGCAATGCGGGAGACCCAGGTTCAATCCCCGGGTCAGGAAGATCCCCTGGAGAAGGAAATGGCAATCCACTCCAGTATTCTTGCCTGGAGAATCCCTGGACGGAGAAGCCTAGTATGTCCATGGGGTCGCAAAGAGTCGGACACGACTGAGCGACTTCACCTCACCTCACCTCAGGGACATAAAGTAGGGGAAACTAGACTACTTCATAAATTACACCACAGGGAAAGAGTGAAATGAGCATGACACTGACAAAAGACAATAAAAAGTTAAGTGAGAGTGCATATACGTGTAAGTTGGTAAATGGGGGCTGAAAATCAGGGAAAGCTTCATGAAGAAAGTAGCCACAGAAGGATGTGGAGGATGGATGGGATAGGCATTGTGGAGAGAAGAGAGTTGTTAATCTTTGCAAATTCTTCAAAATAATAGAAGTATAAAAAAATATTTCCAAACTCATTTTGTGAAACCAGAGTCATTCTGACTCCAAAGCCAAAGACACCACAAAGAAAGAAAACTATAAGAAAATAGCTCTGATGACTATATATGCAAATATATATAACAATATATAACATACTAGCAATCTCAGTTCAATAACACATACACCATGATCAAGTGGTGTTTATTCCTGGGATATAAGTTTTGGTTTAACATAGGTAAATCAGTGTGATATATCACATTAAGAGAATGAATGATAAAAACATGATCATTTCAGTAAATGAACTAGAATCATTTAAGAAAGTTCAACATCTATTCATCATGAAAGCTCTCCACAAAATAAGTATACAGGGAAATTTCCTTAACACAATATAGGCCATTCATTAAAAGTCTACAGATAACATTATGATCACTGGGGGAAAACTGAAAGTTTTTCCTTTAAGATAGAATGTCCACTCTTACTACTTTTACTCAACACAGTACTAGAAATACTAGCAAGAACAGTCAGAAAAGAAATAAGGCAATAAATAGAGAGATTTTAAATTATAAAGGAAGAAGTAAAATGAAATACTTAGGAATAAATTTAACCCAGAGTTAAAACATTGAAAGCTATAATACATTGGTGAAAGAAAGTGAATCAAGACACAAATAAGTGGAAAAATATCCCATATTCATGGATTAGAGAAACTAAAATTGCTAAAATGCCCCCACTACCTAAAGTGATTTATAGATTCAATGCAATTTTTATCAAAATTCCAATGGCATATTTCACAGAAATAGAAAAACAATTCTAAAATTTATGTAGAACCACAGAACACCCTGAAAACTAAAGCAATCTTGAGAGAATGAGATAGAAGGACTATACTTCTTGTTTTCAAATCCTATTATAAGCTGTAATAATCAGATAGTATAGTACTGGCATTAAAACTGACACATGTGTTGATAGAGCACTGACTTTGGCAATGATTTTTTGGATGTGATTGCAAAAGTTCAGGCAACAAAAGCAAAAATAAATAACAAGGACTACATCATGGCAAAGGAAACCATCCAGGAAATGAAAAGGCAGCTTAACAGATTCAGAGAAAATATATGTGAACCATATATCTCATAAAAATTTAATATCCAAAACATATAAGCAACTCACACAACTCAATAGCAAGAAAACAAGCAACCTGATTAAAAATGAGCAAGGGGCCTGAAGAGATATTTTTCCAAAGAAGACATACAAATGGCCAACACTTATAGAAAAAAGTATTTAACATCACTAGTGATCAGGAAAAGGCAAATCAAAACCACAATGAGATATAACTTCATACCTGTTCAGTTCAGTCACTCAGTTGTGTCCGACTCTTTGCGACCCCATGAACCTCAGCACGCCAGGCCTCCCTGACCATCACCAACTCCCGGAGTTTGCTCAAACTCATGTCCATCGAGTCGGTGATGCCATCCAGCCATCTCATCCTCTGTCATCCCCTTCTCTTCCTGCCCCCAATCCCTCCCAGCATCAGGGTCTTTTCCGATGAGTCAAATCTTCGCATGAGGTGGCCAAAGTATTGGAGTTTCAGCTTCAACATCAGTCCTTCCAATGAACACTCAGGACTGATCTCCTTTAGGATGGACTGGTTGGATCTCCTTGTAGTCCAAGGGACTCTCAAGAGTCTTCTCCAACACCACAGTTCAAAAGCATCAATTCTTCGGTGCTCAGCTTTCTTCACAGTCCAACTCTCACATCCATACATGACCACTGGAAAAACCATAGCCTTGACTAGATGGACCTTTGTTGGCAAAGTAGTGTCTCTGGTTTTTAATATGCTGTCTAGGTTGGTCATAACTTTCCTTCCAAGGAGTAAGTGTCTTTTAATTTCATGACTGCAATCATACCTGTTAGAATGGCTATAATAATGATAATAATAAGCTAACAGTGTTGGTGAGAGTGTGGACAAAAGGAAATTTCAGGACTGTTGGTGGAAATATAAAGTGGTACAACCTTTGTGGAAAATGGTATGAAGTTTCTTTAAAAAACCAAAAGTGGAACTACCATATAATAAAGCAGTCCCTCTTCTGGGTATGTATTCAAAGGAAATTAAATCAATATCTTAAATAGATATCTGTGCTCCCATTTTCACTGTAGATTTATTAACAATAGCCAATATCTAAACAGTCTAGTGAAGTGAAAGTCACTCAGTCATGTCCGACTCTTTGCGACCCCATGGACTATATAGACCATGGAATTCTCTAGGCCAGAATACTGGAATGTGTAGCCTTTCCCTTTTTCAGGGATAAACTGTCTCAGTATCCATCAGTGAATGAATGGATAAAGAAATTGTGGTACATATGTATACAATGAAATATTACTTAGCCTTAATAAAAGGACATTCTGCCATTTTTAACAACATGGATGAAATTATGCTAAGTGAAATAAGCTGGATACAGAAAGAAAAAGCCCATGCATAATCTCACTTATATGTGGAATCTAAAAATGTTGAGTACATAGAAACAGAGAGAGAATATGGTTACCAGGAGAGGGGAGGTATTGGTGAAAGGGTACATGGTTATATTTATGCAGGATGATTAAGTCTAGATATTCAATATGTAGCATGGTTACTGTCATTAGTACCATATTGAAGACTGGAAATAAGCTAAGGGATAGATTTCAGGTGCTCTCATCACATACAGGTGAACTATGTGAGATATGTTAATTAGCTTGACCATAGTAATTTTTTCACTATGTGATTTGACTAAATTTCAAATCATGTGTATATCTTAAGTATGTATGATTTTTATTTTAAAAATGATAAAATGTTTAAAAATGAAAGTAAGCATGGAAATTAGCTTAGGGCAAATTTGGGACATAAGAAAACAGTGGCATGGAACAAGAAGTTCAGGATGCACTTTTGAGTTGTGTCAGGATCTGGAGTAGAAAGCTCTGTTACTGATGATGTGATGAAAGGTATCCTAGTCTATCGGAGAAGGCAATGGCACCTGACTCCCGTACTCTTGCCTGGAAAATCTCGTGATCAGAGGAGCCTGGTGGGCTGCAGTCCATGGGGTCACTAAGAGTCGGATACGATTGAGCGACTTCACTTTCACTTTTCACTTTCATGCATTGGAGAAGGAAATGGCAACCCACTCCGGTGTTCTTGCCTGGAAAATCCCAGTGATGGGGGAGCCTGGTGGGCTGCCATTTATGCGGTCGCACAGAGTCGGACACGACTGAAGCAACTTGGCAGCACCAGCATCCTAGTCTATATTCATCTATCTAGGAAGTGTCAGTTAAGGAAGAGACAGAGCTGGACGTTTGGAAGCATTTAATTCAAAGTAAAAACAGATCAGTTTTGTTGAATATTCAGTAGATCCGGGAATGAAGTCTCACAATTATTAAATTGGATTTATGGGAATGGAGTGAATTGACATTATTCAACTGAAGATAGAAGTTAGATATTTGAGGTACATTGATACAATTTTTAAAAATATTCCTTTTTTTTTTTAGTTTTAATATACCTAGTACCTCCTGGTGAATAAGACTATGTTAGAAGGGAAAAGAGGAGAGGAAAATTTAAACAAAATTAGATCTCATTCTTCATTATGTGGAAATTAGGGTTCAGCATAAAATACAGACATTGCATGGTTAATGTAAGGTAAGATGGGATGGGGCCTGACGTATAAAATGGAATTTAAGATGAAAATGACTAACTTTAGGACATCATGTTAGAATTTTGATGTTAAGAAAACAGAGAGGCCTCATAAAGCCTTGAATTTCAGCCAAGTGACTTTGACAGTGAGTTCTTTACAGTTTGGTAGAGACTAGATTAAGATAGGTTTGGTGACTTAAATATTCAGTTTAGCATATGTCAAGATAAAGATAAGGTTCTACTGGGCAGAATTTTTCAAACTGTACGTTGTTACCAGCATTTAAAAATCAAGAAAAAAAGGTAGCCTAGAATGGGATGGAATAGAAAAATATCAGAATAATATCACAAAGAGCAAAAAGCAGCATGAAAGTTCAGTTTTAGTTTTGAACAGAGTAAAGTAAAAAGTATATTTCTCACTGTGAGTCCAGATCCAAAATGTTGAAAGCAGTGTGCTAAAGGTCTGCAGGAAGCAAATTAGGAAGGTGTTGGAATTTGTTTATAGGATAAGGAAAAAATTTCCTTATGGCATGTTCCTTCTTTTATAATAAAACTTTAATTAAACCCATTTTTGTGTTTTAAGAAAAATTAATCTTGTCCAAGATGATTTTTTTAACAAAAACAACAAGACACACTAAGGGCTAAATGCTCGTCAAGGAATAAAGCAGCTATAATGAGATTATGAGTTTTTGTGTATGTGTTCCTGTGTTCCTGTCTGTTCACAAAATATTACTCAATCTAAAAGAAGAATTAGATTGTCCTTCACAAATAGCAACTAACCTTTGGGGCAAGTTGGTGTCTGATACATGGCTTTGTTTGGTTGTTAGCCTTACAAAGATGATTACTCTCATTGTGCAAAAATAAATTACTTAAAATGCACAAACCTACAATTTTTATTACCAACAATATTAATGGTTTTGTTGTATGATCAAAGTATATAGGTTGACGTAGTGTATGAAAAGAATTATTTTCTAAATGAAGATGGTAATATGTGGAAAAAAGTATTGGCAATTAGTAAAATTATATTGATTATTTTGAAGTCTTGTCTGTTGAGTAGATTTCATGAGCCTGTTTTCGTGTCTACCAGTCAGTGTTGGTTTAAAAAAATACTCCATTTGTTTTAAAGAGTGTGCACTGCCAGCTGGGTAGAATTCCTTTTATAAAGACTCAACTGAATGGATTGGAGAGGACTCTTTATTTATCTATGATTTCCACTCCACCTGTTTACCATTTTCTTGTTAAAAGGTATTAGTGAGTGTTGGGTATGTGGCTATGAAGCAATTGAACAAATCTCCACTGCAACTATAATACAAATCCATCTTCAATCCCAGAGCAAATTGTTCTCATTTTGGGAGGGGAAAAGGTATTTTCTCAGCTAAAAACAAAAATTAACAAATATTTTGCAGAAGGTGAACTCTAGGGTCCCAACCAAATCCTGGACAAATTAGAGTGAAGCAGAAACAGCTGTTGGTTAAAAAGCACAACGTAGAGGAGGTTCGGGGCTGTCGGGAGAGATTGCCTGGAGCCTGCCTGTCCCAGCTTTATCATTTCGCAGCACCTTGGCAAAGAGTGGGAAAGTGCAAAGAGGACCACATATTTAAGAAAAACAGAGCTCCAAGTTCTCTTCACTTTGGGACCTAAAGAACCCTAAGGTGCTGCTGCGCTGTGCTCAGTTGTGTCTGACTCTTTTGCGACCCCATGGACTGTAGACCACCAGGCTCCTCTGCCAATGGGATTTTCCAAGCAAGAATACTGGAGTGGATTGCCCTTTCCTTCCCTAGGGGATCTTTCCCACTCAGGGATCCAACCCAAGTACCTTGCGTTTCCTGCATTGGCAGGCGAATTCTTTAGCACTGAGCCATGCTAAGGTAGTTGCTTTTATTTGTTTTATTTTTCCATTTTTTTCCCCTGGGAAATAGCCCATAAACATGAAGACTTGCTTTTATGACAGGATGATGCAAGGAAACTATGACTGAGCTGTGAAAACTCAGTGGGCTTGTCAAGAAGACTGTCATCTCTTTACAAGTGCTCTCCCCAGGCCAAACAGGATTCAGTGTGGTAGTGCTGGGACCTTTACCTAGGAAGGTTAAACTTTGCATAAAATGAGTGAAACATCCTCTGGATTTTATACAACCATAATTTAAGTCCAGAGATATGCAGTAATCAAAAGAGGTTGAAGTGCAAGCTTGATCAGTTTTCAAATTCTAAATTTGCTTTCACTCCATCTAGAGCTGTTATATTTAGGTCCAAGAAAAGTATCAAATGGCTCTAGCATCCTAACATGTTTTAGGTATGCTGAGGAACTGTAAAATGATCCAGCACTGTTCCTCTCTTTCAATTTTAGGCTTAATTATTTCTCTTGTTAAATGTGTTACAGTGTACCTAGAGACTCATACAGAACACACACCTCTTTTCACCCAAGTTTTAAACCAATTAGAAATAAGAACAAAAAGAGTGAAAATTTCAAGGCCAAAACATAATCTTGATAATGTGTAAAACAGATACAGTTTAATATGGCTTATTTCTCAGGGCATGTGGGCTTTGTAACACTGGACTAGAATTAGAAAGACTTATGAAGCCTCTTTCTCAGGTGGCACCAGCCAACCATATGCTTTTTCCAGGGGGAAGCCTATTGTGATTGTTTACCATGTGGCCAGGAGCAATCGAGAACATATGCTCTCAATGGAATATTCCCCCAACAGTTTTATACTATAATTTATCTCTTTACATACAGCTAAGTTTCTACTTGTAATACATACAAATTGTGAAAACAAATGAGAATTACATAAAATGAAAAGATAAAGCCTTTTGTCCATTTCCTCCTTTTCTCCCCTATCATCCACTTTAGAGGCAACTGCTTTTAAAAAGCTGCTGAAAACACATATTCCATGGTTATTTTTATTATAATTTTAAACGACATACTTTTATTTCTGCTTCTAAAATTATTTTAAACAATATCTATTGAATGTCCTTCATAAAATATGAGGCACTTAGCATACTTACATTACCTTCTATTTTCTGGTCCCTTCACTTTCTAGTATTTTATTGAGCATTTTATTTATTTATTATTTTTGCTTCTTTTTTGAGAGGGAGCCCAGTTAAAAGAAAGCTCCTAGAGTTCAAACTCCATTCATTACTTATTTACTTATTAGCTATGAAATCTTGAAAAAGATGCTTTACCTGTCAAAACTTGTAATTAGGGATAATAATGGAACCTCCTTTATAAGTAACTATGAACAACTATACCTAACAGAAACACCAGACAAATGTTATGTATGGCTCGGTGACAATGATATGTTATGGTCAGGAAGTTTTCATTCCAAGATCTGAAATCTAACCAACAAAATCAATAATATTATGATTATTTAAATATATTTAGTGATAGAATCAATAGCATGATTGGACTCAAAGAAAAGAGTTGTAACTTTTTGTCACTAAAACTTTGTTTTTAGAAAAGATCCTTCCCAGTGTTGATGTTTAATAAATCATTTTAATTTCATCTAGCTTTCTTTATTTCTTCTGGTCATACTAATTTCTTTATATTTCTGGATTGTACTGGTGTTCAGCTTACAGGTTCCACTGTGTTCCACTGTTCCACTGTGTATGTGACATTATACAAGTTACTTAGACTTTCTATTGGAGAAGGAAATGGCAACCCACTTCAGTGTTCTTGCCTGGAGAATCCCAGGGATGGGGGAAGCCTGGTGGGCTGCCATCTATGGGGTCACCCAGAATCAGACATGGCTAAAGTTTCTATACCTTGTTTTTCTCATCATCAGATAGGGATACTTATAGTATCTTCCTTATAGTATTATTATGAATATTAAATGAAATAATACATGTATAGAGCATGTATAAAAGCACTTGGCCTCTATAGTATTTTGCTGCTATTTTTCCTTTTGGTATTTTACTAGAGTTTTTATTCATTTATTTATACTTACAGAATGTTGGGGTATTAAATATTCTGTATCTGTATATATAGAGTATATTTTTATGTTCCTTGCCTCTTCCCATAGCTGGAGCTGCATGCATGCTCATCTGTGTCTGACTCTTCAACCCAATGAACTATAGCCCCCCAGGCTCCTCTGCCTGTGGGATTTACCAGGCAAGAATACTGGAGTTGGTTGCCATTTCCTCCTTCAGGGGACTTCTCAACCCTGGGATTGAACTTGCATCTATGTGTCTCCTGCATTGCATTTGGATTATTTACTGCTGAGCTACCTAGGAAGCCCTGCCATAACTGAGTGCTTATAAGATATGAAATTTAGATCTCTGCTTCTAATAATGATAAAGTAGCTTATTGCAGACCAACACTCCCACCAAAAACATTTAGAGAAGCTGGAAAAATATCCATGCAGGCACCAGAAAGCCAGTATGGTAACTAGGACTACCCAGATGAGACAGAGCTCATCAAGGTAAACTAAAAATTTTGCATTGTTTTTTCACTCAAGATGTTTTATATTCTTGCCATTGAGTCTAAGAGCCTAAAAAGTTGAGCAGGAAGTAGCAGCTAATTGAGAAAACTATTTGGTAAACTCAAAGGTCTGAGGAGATAAAAATTGGATTCAGTCTATCAGGGAAGTGGGCCTCCGGTGAAAGCATCAAATTTCCAATTAGGACCTCTGAAATAGTACACACTAGGAGAAAAGGCAAATGGGAAATAGATGAACCCTCCCACAAGAATAGTCTTGAGCTTTGTCAACTTCAGACTGGATTATGGTGATCTGTACTTGCTGTTGGAGAAAGAAATGGCAACCCACTCCAGTGTTCTTGCCTGGAGAATCCCAGGGACGGGAGAACCTGGTGGGCTGCCATCTATGGGGTCACACAGAGTCGGACACGACTGAAGTGACTTAGCAGCAGCAGCAGCAATACTTGCTATAAATGCGCTGGAGAATAAAATTATCTCCTCACTGGAAGAAGATGAATTAGTCAAATCTCAATTTATTCTATATTTTTAAATTTATATCTGACATTTAAATAAAAACCAATTTGAAAATAGTTCCTAATGACCAAAACCAAGAAGAAATACAGACAATAAAAATCAGACCAAATTATTCATTTATTATTTATATTATTACCTTATTTCTTAAAAAAATTCATTATTTGGCTGCATTGGATTATAGTTGTGACACATGATGTCTTCATTGCATCATGAGGGATCTTTCATTGTGATGCACAGACTCCGCAGTTGTGGTCGAAGGGCTTATTTGTTCTGCAGTTTGTGGGAATCTTAATTCCCTGACTGGCTGGAGATCAGACCCACGTCCCTGGCAGATTCCTAACCATTGGACCACGAGGGAAGAATTTCACTAGGAAACTAGGATATATAAAATAATCTAATGATAATTCTAGAACTGAAGATTACATAAAAGAAAATTAAGAACTGAAAATACAGGTTTAATAGCAGATTAATAATAGCAGAAGCAAAGATTAGTTAATTAAAGATAGATTACTATCTACTATCCAAGCCAAGGCACACAAAGGGAAAAAAAGTGAGATAGATTTTTTAAAAATATATTAAAGGCATATGGGGCATGGTGAAAAGGTCTGACATATTATACAATTGAAGTCTGGAAGAAGGAAAATTTATGGTAGAAACAAGATTTAAAGAGATTCTGATTAAGAAGTACTCCAAACTAATAAAAGTCATTAAAACAAAATTTCAAGAAAAATTGCAAATGCAAAATTGGGTAAAAAAGCCCCAAACAAAAACCAAACAAACAAATCCCCTAGGTACAATATAATAAAACAACTGAAAACAAAAGACAGAAAGGAAATTTCTAAAGCAGCCAGGAAAAAAAAAAAAAAGACATTTTACCTTTAAATGCAAAAATGAGACCAGCAACTAAATTCTCATGGGAAATAATTATGGAAATTAGAAGATGATGGATTGATATCTTTAAAATGCTTGAAGAAAATGACTGAAAATCTATGATTGTGTATCCAATTAAATGTACTAAAAAATGAAGGCAAAATATGAAATAAGAAAATCGAAAAGAGTATTTGTTGTAAACAGATCCATGCTAAAAGAAATAATCAGAACATACATGGTTAGATTCTTGATTTAATCCCAAATATTTAAGGAATCATTTTGTTTGTTTCCCTGGGTTTCCCTTTTAATTTACAAAGAATGATCAGTGTAAATGAAAAATACCCTTGTTGTTTTATGCCTATGATATCAATTTATGAGGGTCCTTGATATTGAATAATCAGACCACAATTTTCCATAGATTTCTTCATTTTTCTCTCCACTGCTTATAAGTCATGCTGTGTGTCTATGATTTTAATGGATATTTTTCTTAAACATTCATAATTAACACCTTCTAAGTACTTGAACGTGAACCGTGAACTTCCAGATGTTCAAGCTGGTTTTAAAAGGCAGAGGAACCAGAGATCAAATTGCCAACATCCGCTGGATCATTGAAAAAGCAAGAGAGTTCCAGAAAAACATCTATTTCTGCTTTATTGACTATGCCAAAGCCTTTGACCCTGTGGATCACAATAAACTATGGAAAATTCTGAAAGAGATGGGAATACCAGACCACCTGACCTGCCTCTTGAGAAACCTATATGTGGGTCAGGAAGCAACAGTTAGAACTGGACATGGAACAACAGACTGGTCCAAATAGGAAAAGGACTACATCAAGGCTGTATATTGTCACCCTGCTTATTTAGCTTATATGCAGAGTACATCATGAGAAACACTGCGCTGGAAGAAGCACAAGCTGGAATCAAGATTGCCGGGAGAAATATCAATAAACTCATATATGCAGATGACACCACCCTTATGGCAGAAAGTGAAAAGGAACTAAAAAGCCTCTTGATGAAAGTGAAAGTGGAGAGTGAAAAAATTGGCTTAAAGCTCAACATTCAGAAAACAAAGATCATGGCATCTGATCCCATCACTTCATGGGAAATAGATAGGTAAACAGTGGAAACAGTGTCAACTTTATTTTGGGGGGCTCCAAAATCACTGCAGATGGTGACTGCAGCCATGAAATTAAAAGTCGCTTACTCCTTGGAAGGAAAGTTATGACCAACCTAGAGAGCATATTGAAAAGCAGAGACATTACTTTGCCAACAAATGTCTGTCTAGTCAAGGCTATGGTTTTTTCAGCGGTCATGTATATCCATGAGAGTTGGACTGTGAAGAAGGGTGAGTGCCGAAGAACTGGTGCTTTTGAACTGTGGTGTTGGAGAAGACTCTTGAGAGTCCCTTGGACTGCAAGGAGATCCAACCAGTCCATTCTGAAGGAGATCAACCCAGGGATTTCTTTGGAGGGAATGATGCTGAAGCTGAAACTCCAGTATTTTGGACACCTCATGAGAAGAGTTGACTCATTGGAAAAGACCCTGATGCTGGGAAAGACTGAAGGTGGGAGAAGGGGACTGCAGAGGATGAGATGGTTGGATGGCATCACCAACTCAATGGACATGAGTTTGAGTAAGCTCTGGGAGTTGGTGATGGACAGGGAAGCCTTGTGTGCTGCAGTTCATGGGGCTGGACATGACTGAGCAACTGAACTGAACTCAACTGAATTACTTTACAATATTGTGGTTTTTGCAATACATTGACATGAATCAGCCATAGGTGTACATGTGTTCCCCCATCCTGAGCCCCTCTCCCACGTCCCTTCTCAGCCCATCTCTCTGGGTTGAACAGCACTTTTTGAATAGCAAAGCCTAATAAGACTTATCTTGACTTAGCCCATATTCAAACTTACTCCTTACTGCTGCTCCATATTTTAGCTTTATTTCCCCAAGAACTAAACATTCAGTTCAGTTCAGTTCAGTCGCTCAGTCGTGTCCGACTCTTGCGACCCCATGAATTAGAGCACACCAGGCCATCACCATCTCCCGGAGTTCACTCAAACTCACGTCCATTGAGTCGGTGATGCCATCCAGCCATCGCATCCTCTGTCGTCCCCTTCTCCTCCTGCCCTCAATCCCTCCCAGCATCAGGGTCTTTTCCAATGAGTCAACTCTTCGCATGAGGTGGCCAAAGTACTGCAGGTGGCAAATGATGCTTTAGCATCATTGCTTCCAAAGAACACCCAGGGCTGATCTCCTTTAGAATGGACTGGTTGGATCTCCTTGCAGTCCAAGGGACTCTCAAGAGTCTTCTCCAATACTACAATTCAAAAGCACCATTACTTCGGTGCTCAGCTTTCTTCACAGTCCAACTCTCACATCCATACATGACCACTGGAAAAACCATAGCCTTGACTAGATGGACTTTTGTTGGCAAAGTAATGTCTCTGCTTTTGAATATGCTATCTAGGTTGGTCATAACTTTCCTTCCAAGGAGTAAGCGTCTTTTAATTTCATGGTTGCAGTTACCATCTGCAGTGATTTTGGAGCCCCCCAAAATAAAGTCTGACACTGTTTCCCCATCTATTTCCCATGAAGTGATGGGACTGGATGCCATGATCTTCGTTTTCTGAATGTTGAGTAGGCCAACTTTTCCACTCCCCTCTTTCACTTTCATCAAGAGGCTTTTTAGTTCCTCATCACTTTCTTCCATAAGGGTGGTGTCATCTGCATATCTGAGGTTATTGATATTACTCCCAGCAATCTTGATTCCAGCTTGTGCTTCTTCCAGCCCAGCATTTTAGTATTTTTATATAGTCAATGTTTATTTAAATTAACCCACTTGCCTATTTCTTTGCTTACCATTCCTTCTTGTATCTCATTTTACTTTTTTAAATATTGCCTTCAGTGAAGGTATGTTTGTGATAAATTCCACTTTTCTGTATGCAAAACATGGATTTATTTTATCCTCCTTCTTGAAAAATAATTTTACAGAACAAAGCATTTCAAGATAGTGCCTTGTCTTCTGATCTCCATACATTCTAATGTGAAATGCGTCATTTTTTTGATATTCAGGTAATTTATGACATCTCTCTTCTTGCTCTATGGACTAATTTCCTTTGATGTTCATAGTTTAACTATGATATGTCTTTGTGTGAAATTACTTTTCATTTATTCTTTTTGGAATATACTAAGCTCTTTGGATATGAGAATTGGTGTTCTCAGTGAGTCTGGAAAATTCTCAAACATAGTGTCATTAAATATTTGCTTATTCTATCATCTATAATTGTAATCAGTCATTTGTTGGCTCCGTTCACTCTTTGCTCTGGCTCTTCATTGCTATTTTATATTTTTTTAATCTCTCTGTCTTTGAGTTGAATGTTGGATGTTATCTTTTTATCTATATTCTAGGCCTAAACTAATTCATGTCAAATTTAATCTTCTGCTTTACTCATCCATTTTTAATTTTACTTATAGCTTTTTATTTCTAATATGTTATTTGCATCTATTTACATTTAAAATATTTATTATTTATTCATCTGTTTATGTTTCTATATTCCTTTAAAGTAAACTTAGTTGTATATTCTCCATGGGCTGTAGCCTACCAGGCTCCTCTGTCCATGGATTTTTCCAAGCAATAGTCCTGGAGTGGATTACCATTTCCTTCTCTAGTAGATTCTCTAAAAATTACAATACGTGGTATATTTAGCAACCCAATTCTCCTGTATTTAACTCAAGGTGCCTTGTCTTTTTGTTTTTCTTTTTTTCCAGTAAGTTTTTCATTTTATTTGGAACTTTATCTGTAGGAATTCTTTGAGGCCTGGTTTGAATTAATATTCCTCCAGAAATGATTTGTGTTTGCTGCTGCCAGTTTCCTGGGGGCACCACTGACCTAGGACCACTTTAAATTAAATTGTCCATTTGAAATCTTTCAGACCTCACAGGTGGCGTAAATTTGGATGGCAAACCTGTGAAAGGTCTGTTGTGATTGTAAAATCTCAGGGGAGATTTTTTTCCTTCCACTGGTGCCAATGTGGAGACTGGAAATTTTCCTTGATCTTCTATTTTTGGCAGTGAGTTTATTTCTCATTCAACCTTCTAAAAGGGTACAGCTCATCGAGATTCTCGTTTTATGCAGGGTTCTCCTGATAGACTATCAATCTGGGAGCAGGCCCTCACTATTTTCTCTTACCCCCTTAACCCTATGGAATTTTTATAATGGGATCTTAGTTTGTCTAGGGTAAAAGAATTCTTTGCATTCTGGAGACTTAAAGAGTTTATCTTCATTCTCTTCTTTCAGGTACCTTGTGCAAGTCAAAGTTGCCAATGAGAGAGGTGAATTGCATGTTAATTAAGAACATTTAGATACTTCCTAGCCATTTCACATTCAAATAACACTACTTAATGCTTCTGGCCCAAGATGATTATGGGAGTACTACAACATAGTGAAATGCATTTCTCTATTTTTAATTAGATTGAAACTTCCAGTAAAATGCGTGCTATGTCGCTTCAGTCATGTCTGACTCTTTGTGATGCTATGTACTGTAGTCCACCAGTCTCCTCTCTCCATAGGATTTCCCAGGCAAGAATACTAGAATGGGTTGCCATTTCCTTCTCCAGGGGATCTTCCCGACCCAGGAATTAAAACCCTTGTCCCAGGCTTCTCCTGCACTGGTAGGAGGGTTCTTTACCACTAGCACGACCTGGGAAGTCCTTTCGATAAAATAGGGGGAGTATTAAGTGTATGGATGTGAGAGTTGGACTATAAAGAAGCCTGAGTGCCAAAGAATTGATGGTTTTGAATTGTGGTGCTGGAGATAACTCTTGAAGAGTCCCTTGAACTGCAAGGAGATCAAACCAGCCAATCCTAAAGGAAATCAGCCCTGAATATTCATTGGAAGAACTAATGCTGAAGCTGAAGCTCCAATACTTTGGGTACCTGATGAGAAGAGCCAATTTATTGGAAAAGACTGATTCTGGGAAAGACTGAAGGCAAAAGAAGAAGGGGGTGACAGAGGATGAGATGGTTAGAGAGCATCACCGACTCAACAGACATGAATTTGAGCAAACACTGCGAGATAGTGAAGCACAGGGAAGCCTGATGCTGCAGTCCATGGGGTCGAAAAGAGTTGGACACAACTTAGCGACTGAACAACAACAACAAAACCAGCAGTCTTAAGTGTGTTGTCTCAACCAACCTGCATAGTTCATACCTTCTTCTTTGAGCATATCAACTTTTCACTGAATGTCCAGCAAGAAATTCAACTAACATTAATAATGTTAATACTAACATTATTATTAATATAATCTGTTAAAATGTGAAAATAAATCAATAGAAGTCTTGGATTTAGCTAATAGTTGGTATATATTAGCTTGATCCTTTCTCTCCTTGGGCACCTTCAATTAATTTCAAAGAAATCAAGTTCAGTTTCCTGATCGTGTGCTTTAGAATGTTAAACTTCCCAGAGTCAAATCTCCTTCTGATTTCTTTTTCTCAGCCATTTACACTACACGCTCAGTGGATGGAATTAAAAGCTAGATAATCAAGTGGAAGAGATTTAAGATGTATGTTTTGAGAATGTTCCCAGACCTGTCCCTGAAGTTGACACCCACAGATATGTTTCATACCCAAACCATACTGGGAGAATGATGGAGGCCCTCCTCAGTGCCTGAGATGAAGCCTGGGGCATGAGATGAAGCCCAACTGTGGTCAGTTGCAGTGTGATTCTTCATCATTGCAAGGTCAGACCTGTCAGGCTTTCCATAAGTCATGGGTTAGTCATGCACTTGGGACCCAGGCAGCCCTCCAGCCTCCCCTTCTGAGAAGCCCTGTGGCTCAGGCCCTCTGTCACTTTTCTTCAGCAAACAATCAGCGAGGCTCCCTCTGCCCCTGCTAACTCTTCTCCAGCTTGATTTCAGTCCCCACCAGATGGCTTGAACCCTGTGTTGACCCCTTTCCTCTCTCCTGATAAATTTTATAACTGCCAAATTTCTCAGGGTGAACATTAAAATAAACAAAAAAAAATTACAGATGCAAAGAAACAACATTTTGAAGTCATTGTAGATAATATCTATGGTATTACTCACTGTTCATGTTATTTCAGAAGGAAGGGAGGAAATGGACACTCAAAGACAACTTCTAACACTGTTTCTTTGTATTGGCTGCTAACTCTAAAGTTCTGATTTATTAATAGTCCTAGTCTACTCATCTATTCAATATCCTCAGGGATGATTCTGTTCTCTTCTTTCCAGCCTTCCTGGGAGATGAATCTTTTTTTTTTTCAATCTTTATTTCTTGTTGAATCTGGGAAACTTTTTTACTCAGTCCAAACCATGCACCTCATTCTGTTTCACTGCCTACTAGTAAAATGGGAATAAATGATTCTTCTGACCAGTGAGGCATACCAGTAGCTTCTTCAAAGACAAACCCAAGGACAGAAATCAATTTCCAGACAGTTTATTTTCAGGTCCCTTAGTCTCTTTGTCGTACCCACATCCCCTGCTTTTTGTGTAGATTCAGGATGATTAAATGGAATTAGCTAGCCTGGGTTTGAGAGCCTATGTTCTGTGTTTAATTAATTATTCTGCCATAAATCCAACCATGTTGCTTTGACCAGATTATTCATTAATATTTATTTCCTTAGTTAATAATTCATTGAGATTAATTATTCATTAATATTTATTTCCTTCTTTTCTAGGTATATAAATTAGTATCTACCTTATGTAGTAGTTTAGAGCAATAGAGGCTGATTGTCCATAATCTAGTGTCTTAAATACAAGAGGGACTCAACAAAAGTTAAATATTATTACTCTTCTTCATTTCTTCATTCAAAAACATTAATCGTGAGATTGCAATTGTGGCAATGGTGATAACTCATGATTATAGTAACTTGGATTTACCCCAGGGTTCTGGCTAAAGTACTCATCGCTCTGAAGAGAAGGTGGGTTTCTAATGTCGTTAAGTGCCTTGAAGTTCAGAGCTAAGTGACCATGAAGCGTCTCTTGTTTAAAAACGCGATGGCCCCCCAGCCCTGAGACCCAGCAAGGAATTCCTGTGTAGTTAGTCCCCCTCATGCACGGCTTCTGAGGCTCTTAGGCCAGTGTGTCTGGGAAAGTTTCAGGCTGGAGACATCAAGGAGTATTAATGTGCAGATGTAAGATCTGTCAAGAATACGAGCTGTGGTGCAACAAAAACCACCTGCGTGGCTTGTGATGTTTTTGAAACAGAGTGCCGGAAAGAAGGGGCCCAGGGCCAAGAAAGGAAAGCAGAGCTGTGGATTTGTATGCAGCTCAGCTCACAGGCCCAAGAACAGGAGGGGTGGGGTTGGGGGGGACACTGCTGCTGCCCCGCCCCCACCGCTGATTTCAGTGTCACTTTTTTTATGACTGATGGGCCATGTCAGACTGAGGCATGCTGGGTTTACTTCTGTGCATGCAGAGAAGGGACGAAAGAAGGTCAGCGTTTTTCTTAAAATCTCGAGAACTGGTTATTCAAGGAGTGACTGACTCCCCCATCCCCTTTACATCAGAGTATAATAGGAAGTTTCCAGATGGTAGCACAAGGTCATCTCATGAGTTGCCAGGACGTGGGCTGTATGCCCCTCAGACCTCAGGAGCAGTAAATCTGGAAGGAAGGCAGTTAGTCTCCAATTAGAAAGCTAGCGTTCACCATCTCCCTCCCACTACTTTTCTGAGCTTGCCAAAAACTCAGCAGGGATGCTGCCATAGGTTGGGAGCAGAGCCACTGCAAACAGGAGGCCCTGTGCCTACCAGTGGCTCCGCTTCTTTGGGAAAGAGAAGGCCAGGCGAGTGATTGGCCAGGTCCCGTCTCCCGGCTGAGAGAGAAAGGGCCGTTGCCAAAGCAGGCCTCACGGCTCTACTGATTGTTTCTCAGAGCCATGAGTTAAAACTGGCTTTTCTGTTCCTAATTTATGCCATGAGAAGCTTGACTACAACTTAATTGGGAGTTCCAGAATGGTAGAGAATCGGCTACTGAGGTACGCAGCGCTGGCAGAAACCTGGAGTCAGAAACTGCAATTCAACAAACTTCAGAAAAAGCGATTTGCTGAATGAAGGCTGATCCTAACTAAACTGTTCCCTACCAAGTGGCAAAGAAAGAAGTCCAGCCATGTCAGGAGCGCGGAGACGTTGTGGACATTATCCAGGCTGATGGGAACAGTTTCCAGACCAGCCTTCCCACCTACAGTGCTATCAACATGCCTTCGCGCGACACTCCCACATTTCCGTCACATCCCTCCTGGCCTCCAGGAGACTCGCTGCAGCGCCCGCCCCCCAGCCCCCTGTGCTCTGTCCACAGCAAGGGCCGTCCCGCTTGACTCCCCGCACTGGTTGATGAAAACCCGTATGGACAGGAGAGAAGGAGTAGGGTCAGGGGTGTAGACAACACCTGGAGGAGAAGAGAAAACTCCAAGACCTGTGACAGGAGTGACGAGTTGAAGATTGCTCCGCCTCTGGAGTATTTCGCCTAGAAGTTAAATACATTGACGGAGAGGTGCCTTATATTTGTATTTATTTATTTTTCTTGAGATGAGCAATTTAGCAAATGTTGAACTTTTGAGAGAATACAAAATGCTGCTATAAAGAAAAACTATTTGTTGCCCTAAGTGGAATATTTGCTTTATTAGGAGAGAGATAATGAAAGTAGGATTTAAAAAAAAAATGATACTAATTTTAATAGAATTTAATTCTTATCTCACAATAGTTCTGTGAAGTAAGCAAATAATATGATTTTTTTTTGTGTGGGAGGGGTTTGGAATGATAAGATTATACATGTAGGACAAGCAGAGCTGGGTCCTCAACCCCATTTTTGGAACACAAATCTAATGGTTTTTTTCCCATTTAGACTCACTTTTATTTACTTCGATCCCTAAGTCTAAGACTTTCCTGAAATAGAATGCTTATTTTATGAATATGCTTATTTAAGGTAACACAAAATATCGCCTATGTGTATACATCTGTGCATATATGTGCACATATGCCTAGGTTTCATCTAACATGACTTGGCTTTCAGTTGTTACATATAATCAGAAAGACCTCTATCCTCATTTTTGACTGAAGCGGTAATAAATATGTTTGTAAATATCTAATCTGCTTGAAAAGAAATAGAATTTAAAAGGCTATCTCATTTCCAAACAATGTTCCTTTCAGGTATGTTCTCATTATTTCAGTAAATGGAGATGAAAAGCAAAGTAAAAATTGTCTTCAGTTATTATTATCTGTTACTTTTGGGAGTTATTTTCTCTTGAATAACTATCATTGTTCAGTGTAGGTTCTTGCTTCACACTAACTGTTCCCAAAGCAAATGTCAGGTATTTACTGAAGCCAGCTTGGTTTGTTTCAGGCAGCACGTTAAACCCTGGAGCTGTGGCAATACTTACTTATCCCTTTCTCTGGTCAGTTTCCATGGGATTAGATTCTAACCTAGCATTTTTATATGCTCTCTACTTGTATTAGTCAGGATAGCCTTAGTTTCAATGTGATAACAAACAGCCCCTGTGTCTCAACAACTTAACATGAGGAAGTTTGTTTTGTCCCCACAGAAAATTCACTAAAGGTCTGGGTGATTCTCCAAAAGCTTATTTCTGAATGATACCTTCATGATTCAGTATATTCCAGCCTTTATCATCTTAATATGAGACTTCACATTAAAGAGTAGAGAAACAAATTCTTTTATATTTCAGGCTTTGACTAAGCAAAACACATCAATTCTCACAGCCCCAAGGCAATGGTCACATGGCTCCAATTACTGGTGATGGCATCCAGTAAATAAAGTCTACCTGGTGTCCAGGAACAAGAAGACAAATTGATAAGTAGCTACTAGTAAGGTTCTGGAGAAGGCAATGGCAACCCACTCCAGTACTCTTGCCTGGAAAATCCCATGGACAGAGGAGCCTGGTAGGCTGCAGTCCATGGGTCGCAAAGAGTCGGACACGACTGAGCGACTTCACTTTCACTTTTCACTTTCATGCATTGGAGAAGGAAATGGCAACCCACTCCAGTGTTCTTGCCTGGAGAATCCCAGGGACCAGGGAGCCTGGTGGGCTGCCGTTTCTGGGGTCGCACAGAGTCGGACACGACTGAAACGACTTAGCAGCAGCAGTAAGGTTCACCACACTGTATCTATACTCAAGAGACCAAAGTATCTATACTCAAGAGACCAAAGAAGATAATCACAAACAATAGCATTTGGTAAGATGAAGAGAAAACGACACTGGAGCAGTTTATAGACAACTGGGCTGAGGTTGTCAGGAAGGCAGAGCTAAGCTGGTCCTTGAACCGTAATGGGGAGCTGAAGAGAGGAAAATGAGCTCCTGATAGGAGGGAGGGTCAGAGGAGTTCTGGGAAAGAAATAAAGCAGGTGAGCTATCCTCAAGCCCACTCCAGGTGAGTGACTCAGCATGGACTGCATTTTAATAGTGCTAAGTTATGTAAGCAAAATAAGTTGAGAGGTGAAAGCCAGAGAATAGCAAAAACCCCACGTGGAGAGGCATCTGTGTAGGACTTGAGAATGCATGGTTTTCCTGGGAAAACCTTTATGTACCATCTCTAGGGTACTGATATTTTCCTATAAAGTATTCCCAGTAAGCCAAGGGGAATCCTAAAGGCGGAATTATCCATCAATCTGTTTAGTCAATTCTTAGAGAATTCCATCTTCCTTAAAAAAAAAAAAAAAAAAAAAACAGTTTTATTGGAGTACAAGTTACATCCAATAAAATTTACTCTATTTCTAAGTAGAGTACTATGACTTTAAATAAATGCATACAGTTGTGTAGCCACCTGCACAATGAAGATAGTGAACATTTTTGCGCCTTAAGAAGTTTCCTCATGCTCTTCTCTAGTCAATATACTTTCTCTACACCCAGCCTCTGGCTACCTCTGCTTTTTTTTTTCTTGTCCTTATAGTTTTGCCTTTTCTGGAATATTATGTAATGGAAACATACAGTCTGAGGCTTTTGTGAATGTGGCTTATTTCATTTAGCATAATGCATTTGTGATCCATCCGTGTTGTTACATGCATCAGTAATTCATTTCATTTTATTGATGAATACCATTTCATTCCATAGATGTCCTAGTTTGTTTATTCATTCACCAGTTGAAGGACATTTGGGCTGTTTCCAGTTTGGAGCAATTATGAATAAAGCTGCAATAAACTTTCCCATCTAGATTTTTATATGAACATATATTTTCATTTCTCTTGGGTAAATAGGGATCACTAGGTCAAATGGTAAGTGTATGTTTAACTTTACAAGAAATTGCCAAATTCATTTCCAGAGTGTCTCAGCTCCCCTCTTAATTGCTGCTGCTTCTTGCTCTCATGATGCACTAGGGAAGTTTTTAAAGGTAATAATGATATTTAATCCTTATATATTCATGAATTTCACAATTTTTAAAATTTCTACCCATTGTTTTATGTGATCCTTGTATTTTTAGCATCCAAGAAAGGAATGATGCCAAATTTAGAGGCAGGAGATCTAAGCTAGCCTTCCAAACTTAAATAAACCCTTCAACTTGCCAGGGTCTCAGTTCCTTTATTTGAATAATGGGAAAGATAGTCATGGGAGACATTATGGGGATAATTGTGATTAAGGGCTTCAACTTTAATGTCAGTCTTGAATTTGAATCCTAGCATGGCTACTTACTTTCTGTGTTATCAGCAAGTTACTTAGCCTCCCTGAGCTTCACGTATCAATAAAACATAAAATGGGTATAGTAATAACTACTTTCTGGAGCTATCTTACTGATTAAATAAGATATATGTAAAGACCTTAGTAGAATGCTCACTGTAGATTAAGTGCTTCATAAACAATTATGAATACTATTGATAATATTATTGCTGTGGAGAAAATACGCCTGAAAGTGACACATAAATAGCAAAGCATTATGTGAAAATGAACCATTTAGGCAGTTAATAAAATTAGAGTTCAAGATATCTAATATTACTGATACTCTTGGTCTTAATACTTCTAATACACTTGAATTTTAAGCCCAGGATTGGATCTGGCTCACCATGTGGCCTCTTTAAAATCTTTAAAGGCATTGTTTTTGTTTTTTAAATTAATTTAAAATTTATTAAAAATATTTGCTTAAATTTAATGTTTATTTTATCTTAGAATATAGTTGATTTACAATATTTTGTAAGTCAATATTTTGTTGGGCTTCCCTGGTGGCTCAAACAGTAAAGAATCTGCCTGCAATGCGGGAGACCTGGGTTTAAACTCTGGGTTGGGAAGATCCCCTGGGGGAGGGCATGGCATGGCAACCCATTCCAGTGTTCTTGCCTGGAGAATCCCCATGGACAAAGGAGCCTGGCAGGCTACAGGCCATAGGGTCCCAAAGAGTCAGACATGATTGTACAACTAAGTACACACAGAATATAGCTGACTTATAATATGTTGTTAGGTTCAGATGTACAGCAAAGTGATTCAGTTTTATATACACATGTATCCATGCTTTTTCAGATTCTTTTCCCATAAAGGTAATTACAGAGTATTGAGTAGAGTTCCCTGTGCTATACAGTAGGTCCTTGTTGAAAGTAGGGAAAACCACTAGACCATTCAGGTATGACCTAAATCAAATCCCTTATGATTATACAGTGAAAGTGAGGAATAGATTTAAGGGCCTAGATCTGATAGATAGAGTGCCTGAAGAACTATGGAATGAGGTTCGTGACATTGTACGGGAGACAGGGATCAAGACCATCCCCATGGAAAAGAAATGCAAAAAAGCAAAATGGCTGTCTGGGGAGGCCTTACAAATAGCTGTGAAAAGAAGAGAGGCGAAAAGGAAAGGAGAAAAGGAAAGATATAAGCACCTGAATGCAGAGTTCCAAAGAATAGCAAGAAGAGAT